>CM073750.1:23257490-23601040 GCA_037127355.1 Schoenoplectus tabernaemontani
ACTAATTAAATTGAATATTATCCATACCACAAATTGTTGTGAACGTGATATTGACAAACGTGCAGTTCGTTATAGTACAGTGTACATTGATTATGGGGTTTATAAGCTATTAACAGTTCAAAAAAAGATCCGCAAGCGTCAACGGATGGTTTATGGCTCATTGATTCTCATTGAAGATAATATTTCCAAATTAGCGAGAGCCCATTCAATAAAAAAATATGCATTTTACCTGTCGAGTGAAAATTTTAACTCCTTTTTGGAAATTTTTGGTCTCACGTGATAATTTATACATGTCATTTAACGTCCTTTGAATGACCTTAAAATATATATCGCAACGAAAGCAGCACAGGTAAAATCACTCATCCTCATATTATGCGTACTCTTTTGGTAGTGAGACAACATACAGAGCTTTAAATTGCAAACAACCCTTCGGAGTAACTGGAAAATCCAAATTTCTGTTCTCAGAACCAACCATTTTAATTCTAACCATCTAAACAATAAACTAAATTGAGAAAACTGAAGAAGTCACATTTCAACAAATGGAAGGGAATATAACCAACCAACATTTTTCTTTAATTGGCACAAGATCAACCAACCAACCCAAAGACAACAACAAAAGAGCATCAGAAGTGCATCTTATAAATTCAGACTGATCCTTCACCACATCATTCAAAACAATCACGGACACCTCAAACTACAGCCAACAATTCAGAAGTCAGGAACTCTTGAGTTTTACCAATGGCAACTCATGCCAAATTTGTGCTGTTTTTTCTCCTGGCCGTCTTATCCATCAGTGGAAATGAAGCCGTACGCCGTCTTACAGAGACATCAGATTCACCAGATGCTGTCCCAACAACTGATGCTGCTCCAACACTTTCCGCACCTGGCACAACATTCCCATCAATTCAAGACGTTTTTCCTAGTAATTTTCCTGCAACATCACTTGCCAGAGATTTGCCTCCAGTTCCAAAATTCCCTGGACTGCCGTCTATCCCTACACTCCCATAATCACTATATTGCTTTAGGTTAGAGAGAAATGCTAAGATCACTCATGATGCTCTCATGCCATGTATGCTTGCTATTGTGCGCCTTATTGTGTGTGCAAATTTAGTAATATATGTAAGAACATGATGTACTATAAAGTAAATATTATTTTATATTTAAGTTGTCGTTGTGTTTGTACTTCTTGCTATGTCTCACATTAGTTTTCAATTCCCCTCTTAAATAGGCCTTTTGCTTTGTACAATATCAATGTCAACAAAATTAACATATTGGGGTGCACAAACAGGAAATATACAGAAACAGCATAAATATCCATATATTAATGCAACATTTTTATTTGAAAAAAAAAGTATGCCATATACAGAACGTTTAAATATAATGGACGTTAATTATACACAATTCGACTGTTTAAATTCCATAAAAGGTGAATACATTTCAAAAAATTACTTGAAAATAATCAATCAACTCTGATTATCTGTCAATGGCTGTACCAGAATTTTTAATTACTCCAAAAGAAAAGAAATAAAAATTGTGAAGACTAACCCCCAAACTCAAAAAGCTGGTATGGACCATAACCCACAATTATCCTTACACTCTATTTTCCAACTGCAACTAGAGTTGATTGCATCCGCTGAAGTTCTTACTTTCTCATAATTCACCTTGAAGGAAAATATTGAAGCTGTCCTGCTTAATATCCTCAGCATGAAAATATTGGAGCTGTCACCAAAAAGACCAATTGCAGTGAATTTAAGTGACTATCACAAGTAAAACACTAGATAATAAGTAAAGATATCACGAGAGCATGTTGATTAATGATCACCTGATGATAAATTGTTCCCTCCAACTCAAAAGGTAATTCCATGACAACTTGAACCTGAATAAATAATTATACATATAAAATAAACAAAAGAAGAAGGGATTGTAGATATAAGGTTCAAGGAATTCCTGTTTTGAGGCTCACCGCTGGGAGTACATGTTCTGAGTCTCACTGCCGAGAGTATCTGTTTAGAGTCTCCATATCGTCGCACAATGTACCATCGAATGCGGTTTATGGATCGATCAGTGTTGGCGTGCCAGTAGGTTACCAATATTACCAAGCCCAGGACGCATCTTCCCCCAGCAGATACGATCGGTCTAGGTAAAATGTCAAGAGGTCGTTGTCGCAAAGCGTAAATGTAGTGCTCCATCTTTTGAGAAAGAGAAAAATGTTAGTGTTTTTGTGGTTTCAGTCTATTGTTTGGTCTAGTAAAAGAGGTAAGAAAGTTATGATGTTTAGGTTTTAGAAGAAAGATAAGGAAGTTCTGATAAAAGAGGTAAGAAATCACAACAAACTTAAAGAGAGGGAAGGAGATCAAAGAGGAAATTAGCAACAAATCTGAAGGAAAGCAGATCAAAGAGCCGACACCAACTTGAACAATAAAGGAGAAATCGAGCCTTAGAGAACCATATCTAGAGAATACAAGAGATAGAAAAAATGAAGCGGCGCAAATCTAAACCTATAGGGTTTTAGAAATATATATTTAATAACGGTTCAATTAAAGAACTATTGTTAAACCCCTTATTTAGCAACGATTTTTTATGAAAATCGTTATTAAATATTTTCACAATGGTTCTTCAGAGGAACTGTTGTTAAACTCACATCAGATTTAGTGGATACTCTATTCAGAGTAAAAATAACATTCTCAACAGCATATCCTAAAAAAATGAAGGTAGTTCTGTCTAACTCATCATCGATCGTATCATATCCAATAGTGTATGATTCCTCCACTCGGACACATCATTCCAATGTGGTATTCTAGGTGGAGTCAGTTATGGAATGATTCTACACTAATTCAGATGATCATTAAACTCGATACTCAGATACTCACCACCACGATCCGATCTTAGTGTCTTAATCTTCTTCCCAAATTGATTGTCGACTTCATTATGTAACTCTTTGAACCTTTCCAAGGACTTTGGCTTATGTCTTATCAGAAATACATAGTCATATCTACTTAAATCATCAGTAAATAACTTAGCTGAGGATGTGCAGTGTATTGCATGAGAGACAACAAACTCAGTGATGAAACTCAGGAGCCAAAAGAGCAAGAGTTGATCTTGATAGGTTCATGCTGTGAAATCAGAATTGGGAGCATCAACTCCATTAAGAACATGAATAGTAGAAGGTGAACCATCAAGAAATTCAAACAAATTATGGTCGCATACAAGAGGTAATATAAGAAACTTCCATGAGAGAAAATTCTAGGAGTAAATTTAATAGGTAATTGATGAATGGAAGCTATGTTGAAGAAAGAGTGTTAGAGAAGGGAGAAAGATAGAGAAGTGATCGGAAAAAAATTAGGCGTGAGCTAGAAGTGCATCTGATACCATATAGAGAAACAAAAGTGATTGGATTACAATCTTATTGATCGAATAATTATATTACAATCTCTGTATATTTATGTAGATACATATGTAACTAATTACTAACTATAAATGTAATTATAATAACTGATTCGATTATACTTTTATGAATATAATTTATGTAACAATATCTATGTTGTCTCTTATAATGCTTGTACTTCTTGCATATCATCTTGTGTATCATTACTTGGTGTGTTTTCATTACTCTGGTTGCTTTATATAGATTTGCTTCTCTAAATCTCCATGCAAGAAGCGATTTTGACATCTAAAACTCAGTTCTAAATTCTTATTATAACTAAAGAGAGCAAAATCTAAATGGAGGTATGCTTGACAACGAGATGATAACACATCATTAAAGTTCACACCTTGTACTTGACTATATCCCTTAGCCACGAGTCTTGTCTTATATCAAAATGCTTTTGAATTTGAGTCATCCATTTTCCTCTTGAACACTTACTTACATCTAATAATTTTCTTATCATTTGATGGTTTCACAACTATCCAAGTTTAATTCTCTTCAAAGAGTGAACCTCCTCATGCATGATGATAACCCAATTCACCGAATCTTTAAATGAAATCTCTTCCTTGTAGGATGACAGTTCACTAAACTCAACCTCTTCATCAATAGCCAAATAATAAGTAAGGTTGGAAAATCCATAACTTATTGGTGTCTGAGTCTCCCTTCTAGATAGACCCCTAGCTAAGGAATATGGTTGTTGTTCTTCTCGGTCTTCTTTTTCTTCTAAATTTATACCTTGTGGTATGGTTTGCTCTTCATCATCATGCAGGAACAAAATCTCAAACTCCATCTTTTTCTCGACTTTCTCATTCTCCTTACTAGTCGACTCGGGTGCACCACCTTATGCCTTCAACATGGTCGACTCATCAAATGTGACATCTCTTAAGATGAGAAAATTGGATAAACTAGGATACCACCACTTGTACCCCTTCACATTTGTGAGATACCCAACAAAAATATACTTTTTTTTTATTTTTGGCTCTAACTTTTCTTCATTCACATGTGCATAAATGAGACAATCAAACACCCTTAAATTTGAATAATCAATCGGCTTACTCGACTATACATCTTTAAGTGTCTTGTACTCAATGAAAGTGGTAGGAGAACTATCATCAAATAATATGGTGCTCATAATCTCCACCAAAAACTCCTTACCCAAACTCGCATTGGAAAACATACATTGAGTTCTCTTAAGTAGAGTCATATTTTGTCTTTTGACAATGTCATTTTATTATGGAGTGTGTACAAACATCTTATGCTGAACAATCTCTTTGTCCTTGTAAAATTCATCAAATTATTGACTGCAAAATTCTAAACCATTGTCGGCTTTCAACCTCTTTACTTCCTTTTTCATTTTTTTTCAAAAGGGTTTTTCATTCTTTAAAGGTTTTAAACACTTGACTTTTCTCCTTCAAAAAATAAACCCAAATCTTCCTTAAAAATTCATCAATGTAAGTGAGTATGTAACGAGAATCATTAATTTAGATACACTTGAGAGGGTCCTTAAAGATTCAAATTGATGTAACACAATGTTTTCCTTAGTCAAATGAAACGTTGTTAAGAAACTCAATCATAATTTTATAATATTCACATCCGTGATAGGACCCACAATAGTGGTCGAATCTGTGATCATGGAACCTTATAAAAAGTAAAGAGTTTCAACTCTCTTTGCCTTCATGACGTTAGAGCCCTTTTGAAAACTCGTAGGACTCCACCTTCACATTAAAATTTACACTTCTTTTCCTCAAGAGACCCCAATGAGATCAAGTTCTTTGACAAGTCGGGTATATGCTTCACACCTATCAAATTTCGGACTTTGCTACCATGAAATTTAATTTTCACAGTGCCAATACCGACAACTTTGCACAAATTATTATCACCTATGAGTTTTTTTTGCCATTAGACAGCTCGTATGTCTCAAACCAATTTTTATTTTTATTTAGAGTTATGTATTGAGGTAACTGTATCCAAAATTTAAGAATTCTCGTCATTGACACTATCGTCAACAATAAAAGAGTGTCAATCATGTCACCATCTGCCATATTGGCCTCCTCCGAAGCAACACCTCTATCCACCTTTTATTTTTTTTTAACTTAAACCAATTAACCTTGATGTGTCCTTATTCTTACAATAATGACACATAATATTTTTATGCCTAGACTTTGAACGAGTCCTTGAATCTTTCGAGGTTTTCTCCTTAGATCTACCCCGATCGCAACCAAGCTAACACCTTGAACTCATTTCTCAATATTGATCATCTCATTATCCAAATGTAACTTAGCTTATAAATTACCTTTCACGTCCTCAAAGATAATATTTTCTTCACTATACCCATCATATCTCTAAAAGCCTTGTATGATGCGGATAATAAACACAATAACAACAAAGTTTGATCCTCATTCTCTATCTTCACATCTAACTTATCCAAATCATTTAAGATTGAGGTAAATTCCATAAGATGGTTACTAAGTGATGTACTTTCATCCATGAGAAGAGTGAAGAGGTCTAACTTTAACCGCAATCCATTAGTTAGAGACTTATTCATATAAATATACTTTAACTTCTTCCACAAACCCTTAGTGGTCTTCTCTGAGAGGACCTCTCATAGTGTTGCATTATTCAAACATAATTGAATAGTAAAGAGTGTTTTATCATCCATTACTTGCCACTTCTTATTCGTAATGACCTCAATTAATTTGTCTCTATCATATATGACATCCTTGATATCAAAACAAAACAAAATAATAATCATTTGTAATTGTCAAAGTACAAAACTCATATTCCCATTATACTTCTCAATACCAAATTTCTCTGATATCTCTATCTTAAATTCACAAACACCAATTATCCAAAGCTCCAAATAAGTATCCAATTATCCAATTAAATGACCAAGTGTCAAATTAATCAAGATTAATTTATGGCTTGGAGCCAAAAAAAAAACTATTAATTTGGCCTGGTCTTGCGTGGTGTACAATCAAAAAGAAAATTAAAGTGGTCCAATCATTCACGTGGTTCACAAGGAAAAGGAGATTTTGCAGGGAATAAGTTAATTTTTTAATGGTTTGGGATTAAAATTTATTTTAATCATTGAATTAGTATTGAGATTGAAAAAAATTTAAAATGAAAAATGAGTTGTTGCATTAAAATTGGTGAAAAAGATTAATTTAATAGTTAAAATAAGACTTAAAATAAATTTTGGTACAAACCATCGGAAAATTAACCGGTTCCATTTTGGAGAGGGTCTTTGCGCGCTGTTCACTAGAGAAAAAATCAGTAACTCTTGGTCTATTATCACGGTTCACCAAAGCAAAAGAATATTTTTTTTTTAAAACCTCGTATCGCGGCTCACAGCTTAGCGCTGAAAATGAAGATGGTGCACAATCGCGGCTCACAGAAGGAAATCACACACGCACTGCAGCGGAAAGACACGAACGACTTCCAAATCGAGCAGCGATCAGCGATGAGGGAGATTTAGCTTCCCCTTTCATTATTTAGTTTGGTAAACTGGAAAAGAAAACAAACCCTCATCGGAAACGCCGACTAGCCGTTACTTCCCCTTTCATTTATTGTAGTTCTATACACACATTTTCTTTGCTCATCGATTCTTTTCCCTTCAAAATTGAAATCACAATCCTCTTGTCTCTCGTTCCTGCTCTCTTAATTCCTCAAAAACACATTTTATTCTTTCCAATCTCCACCAGAAAGAAAGATGCGTGAGATTCTCCACATCCAGGGAGGGCAGTGTGGCAACCAAATCGGTGCCAAGTTTTGGGAAGTGGTTTGCGCCGAGCATGGCATTGATGCCACTGGCCAGTACACTGGTGACTCCGATCTGCAGCTACCGTGGAATGAATCAGATTGTTAGGATTTAGTTAGAGCTACCGTGGAATGAATCAGATGCCTGATTAATATGTAATCCTTTGGTTTCTTTTCTATGAAGCTTTTACTGTGCTGCTTTAATTTTATGTCTTAATTAAGGATGTGACCTTGAATTTTGGATGATTTGCTCCAGATAAAAGATTAGACCCCAATTAAGGAATAACAATAGAATAGTATCACTGAAATAGTAGTACAAGTGGAATTGATATTTGAAATGGTAAAAAGAAGTGTTATTTTCACTGCAAAAGAGTGCACTTCCGGTTCTGTTCTAGTGGACCGGATCTGTTTGACACCACACCACACTTGCATAGAATAGAAGCAAAACTATTTTAAATCATTTGCAGAATAGTGTTTGCCAATTGCCAAACAACCTTGATCAGTGAGCAGTTGACTTGTGAATATTGGCTACCTCCAGCTCCAAATTCTCAATAGTGAGTTGTACTTGGTACCAGTGACAACCATTGTTATTTACCCAGCTGTTTCCATCAATTTGCCTCATTTCGTCCATGTAACACTTGGGTGTATTATATGACCATCTCTAGAATTAACTTCTGCATGGGATCTTATCTTTGATCTGGAGAGAATTTTCGGTTCAATATAATTTATTAAGAGAAAATGTTTATCAGTTTTTTTCTGTTGATAGGTGGTATTTTCTGGGAAGGCATTTGGGATTAATATAATGAATCAAATCTGTGTTTGATCTAGTGTCAAAATACACATAGCAGATCACATGTTTAAAATTTGGATAAATTTTTTTATCGAATATTTAAAAAGTTGGATGAAAAGTTTAATCACTACTAGAAAAATTCTTTTAGAACCGGTCATATAAAGCATTTAGCACCGGTTATATAACCGATTCTAAAGGTATGCGGTTATCTAATAGTTGTGATTTGTTCTTTTATTTTTTTGAATTGGTTTCTCTAAATTTTGATTAAATAGTTTCAATCATCAGTTCATAACCATTAACTAATAAAATATATTTTAATAATAAAATGATTATATATAATTTATATACTAAGAAAAATCTGATAAATTTTCTATTTATATACATAATTTTCTATCTATACAATTTCACAGAAAAAACCAAAAAAAATGAAAAAAAAACAGATCTTCAAACACGTTTTTAGGGTCAAGATGATATTTTTTTAGACCCAAAAATGGCCGTAATGGTCAAAAGTCATTAATCCTGTAGATCTCATTGTAAGCTTTTTGTGGCCGCGTAGAATGCCTCAATTGGAGTTTTCTATTAAAAGTTATGGTGATTTGAAGTTGAGATGGTTGGATTTGATTTTAAGTTTTTCATTTTTTCCTCTTTTCTCTTATTTTCTCTTTCACTGACACTCACATCTCTTTTATATATGAAATAGGGATGATGGAGAGTGATAATTTATGATATTTAGATTTTTAAATTTTGGTTTTTAGATCGTCGGATCGTGATGAACAAAAGATTAGTTTGAAAAATATAGCAATCCGTGAGAGCAAAAAACTGAATTCCATTGATTGATTTCTTTAGAATCGGATATTAGCTAAAAATGGTTCTAAAATTTTTAAAGGTAATATTTAGAGCCGATTTTATAAAAAACCGGTTCTAACTATTATAAATTTAATGTTTAGAGCTGATTTTTTATAAAATCGATGTTAACTATTCTAAAATTTAATATTTAGAGCCGGTTTTTTATAAAACCGATGCTAACTATAGATTTTATAAAATTCAAAGAATGTTTAGGATCGATTTTTAATGGTTTTTATGGAAATTGACTCCAACTCCTATCTTACAAACAGTACTCTTATCATTATAACATGTTATTATTTTATAAAAACATATTCTAATATATTTCACTCAAATTACCATCGTGCCATTCAACCCTTTTAGAATTGATTTTCTATTTAACCGGTGTTAAATGGATGTTTCAAAAGTTTGAGTGCTTGCAAATGATTCTAGTAGTAGTTAAATGATAGCTAATTAGAATGATCTTCGGGAAGTCATGGTTTCAAACCACCATAAGTACAAAATGAAAATTTTGAACTAGATTCTCATTTTTTTTTGTCAAAAAATAAATTGAATATCTTAGACCCTTATCTTTACTAAAAGAAATTATTATCTCCAATTTAAATTTTTTTATATTGCATAATAGATATACAGATATTTGATATGGAGAAAAGATCACTTTTTAAGCTTCATGTTGTATATGAAACTCAAATAATACTGTTTTAGGCGTAAAAGGCGATCAATATTGGTGAGGATTACACAGTTTGCTTAAATAATTAAATTCTAGTTCCGTACTTCAAATTTGCTACTATCGTGCGTGTGTATCAGATAACGGTGGACTAAAATATTGCATCAACTTGAAGAAACTGGGCTCATTCATTGAAAATTTCAAAAAAAAAATCTTTTTTTTGTATAAAATAAAATTATAGTTTTGGTTCTTTAAATTTTCAAAAAAAAAACAAATTGATCCATAAATTTGCTCCAAATTGTTCTTTAAAAATTCCAAGCAATTTAGATTTGGTTTTGAATTAATTTATTAACAGCTAGACTTTATTTCTCAGAAGTGAATATGTTTATACATGGATTGCATTTTTCATTGATTTGGAATAAGTATTAATCTATTAACGTTGACTTTGAATTGCCACTTAAATTTGAACCAAGTACAAAAAGAAATTAAATAGAAAATACTCTTTTTTTTTTCAAAACTTTTTTTTTATAAGTATGATATGCTTGATTATATTTTGGGCAACAGATTCCATAGATGAACCGGTACAATCACTCAAACCTCTCAAGGACTCATTCGGTTTTATTTCATTCGTCGAACGAAAAAAATACTCACACAAAAAATTTAGTGAGAGTTAATTTGTTTTTTTTTCAACTTGTGCATAGTAACGAGTGGGATGAAATCACACATGACATAAATCTCATACTTTAAATTTAAAATAATTGATCCGACCGCTTAATAATATTTTACATTAAAACGTTGTAAAAAAATATACTTTATATTGTTAGAATTCTTTTTATTTTTTGATGATGAGAAAATAGTTTGATCTGATTATTTTTTCCCTATATATTAATTAATAAATAATTAAATATATTTAGGACAAGCAGGAAGAAAGATGCTACTCCTGTATATGCTTTTTACTTTGAATAAATTCCGTAGTGAAACAAACAGCTTTATATGACTAGGAAGGCCCAAGTACAAAATCTCTGCGTTGTCTTTCCTCATAAAACCCCCACTACGCCCACACATCCTGCTCTTTTCAGACCATGCAATCCCAGCCCACCTCTTTTCCCTTCTTTCTCTCTCTCTCTCTCTCTCTCTCTCTCAAGTCCAAAAAGCATAAAGCCTCTTCACAGTTCTGATTCACCCCGCCTCTCTCCTCTCTAGTCTCTCCCTCTCTCTGCACCCGTATAAATTGATACTTGATATGATATGCTTTGCCTCTTTCCATCATAAAGAAACCCACCTCATGCTTGATTCGTACGAAATACAACAGCTGAGAAGATAGCGTGACAGTGACATGAGAAGGTTTGCAAAATTGAAATCTTTATTTCCCTTTCTGAACGTTGTTTCAGAATCGGAATCAAACCCATCCAAACAAGCAAATTTAGCTCAGCTCGCGTGGGTATCTTACTGCTGTACTCCCTCTGCTAAATCTCTGAGCTTTAAACCCTATCCACTCTTTTCTCTCCGTCCCCCCTCCCTCCAAAAATAAAAAATAAAAACGAGTAACCAGACATTGCTGTTATGAATTATGGCAATGCATCACGCTAATTAAGACGATTAATCAACTTATTTGTCAATTCTAAACATCAGCTAATTAAATAATTAACAAAGCTGATCAAAGTAGAAAAAACCATAAAGATTAACAAAACCAACTTTCAATTCCCTACACCAAGGTTAAAAAAAGAAGAAGCAATAAGCATACAATTCAAAATTCAAAGCACCTATGACCTACTGAAATGATTCTAATAAGGTGGAGGATGCGGCGGCCGTGGCATCGGAGCCCAGATGACATCGGAAGGAAGATGGCAGCTATACATAGCCATGCCACATGATTCAGCCTGATTTTGACCTGGCATGTGCACCACTGGATGTTCCTGCTCATGTTGGGGATCTTCCATCTGATACGGCTGGTGTTGCACATGGTGGTCTCGGCCTCTTTCATGGTTGTCCCTCTCACCCTCCTCCCCTCCTCCAGATACTGAAACTGATACCGACATGCCCTCCTCACCTGGCAGCCTATGAAATGTTGGGTTATTAAACGCCGCCACAACCATGATTACCGTCCCAGCTGTCACGATAGGTCCAGCAACAGTTCCACCAACTATCTGCCCATGTGGGCCTGCCAATGATATAGACATCCCTCCATTAGCTGGAGGTGGCAACAGTGCTGACATGGCTGGTGGTAAAAAAGTAGCCGAGATAGACAGTATCTCAAACCTCCCATGAAACACTATGGAACCACCTCCACTGACGCCTGGCACAGAAGCCGGTTGATGAAGCGTCACATTTGAAACAGAGCCAGTACCAGTGAGAACACAGACACCTAAATTCCTTCTCCTAGAGAACCCAATGAGAGAATCCACTATATCATGACCGTTTGGAATCTCTAGTACATGAGGCCGCATCGCAGCCGCAGGTTCAGCCTCACGTGTTATCACCACAGGTGGCTTCAGTTTATTTTTAGAACCTGGTGGTCGACCACGGGGCCTTTTAATGACTTCTATCGTATCCCCATCTCCACCTTGCTGTGGCTTGGCAGTGAGTTGTTTGTTCTCGTCTTCCAAATTCCTTGGCTTCTTGATGCTGCCGATCTCGTCGTCCAAGAGGCATTCTCTCTTTTGTGCCTGGAATGTAGGACCAGGACTGGGGCCGGTGCTGGGGTGGTGATTAGGGTTGGGATTGGTGTGAAAGGGATGGAGAAAAATGTCTTTTCTCTCTATGTATTTGTCTTTCATCTTAGAAGCGAGGTTGCAGCTAAATAGCATTAAAGGAATCAGGATGGTGAGCTAGGTAGAGGATGCGTGTAGAGGTGTGAGGTTGAGGCTTTGGCTCCTATGGATAGGATAATATTTTATAGAAAGCGTATTGAAGAGTTGTCCAAGCGATCTAACAAGGTTGGTTCTTTTGGTACATGGTTGGGCTTTGAAAGCAAGCAAAGGAGGGTGGCAAGAGGGAACCAGGAGAGAAGGGGTGTGGGGCCTAACCTGTTGGTGGGATGGAACTTGGAAGGAAGGATGGAGCTGCTATGCTCAGAGGGATTTGAGATGGGCTTGATTTGAAGATAGGGAAGGAGATGGGTTGGTGGAAGGGTGCTTTTCTGGCCGTTTTGTTCTCACCTCTACATTGCAAATTGTGCAAGTTGTCGAGAAAAGTTTGAAATGAGAAAGGAAAAAGGAGAGGAGAGGAAAGGAAGAGTTTGGATGGATGGAGAGGGCGTACTGATAATTCGCCAGACTTCGTGTCTGATGGATAGGTATTAGATGAATTTATTTCCTCTCTAGTATCTTAAATTTTATAGTTATTCGAATCTAAATAGTAAATAGTCCTCTAAATTTTAACACTATTTATAATATTATTCTCTTAACCGTAAATCGTAATATTGTTCCTTTAGAAATTAACAGACGAAGAACTAATTTTACAGTTTTACAGAGGAGAAGTATCCGTATTAGATAGGGACCTGCCTTGTCAATCTTCTTTTGCTTTTTGTCTTTTCATCCATATCTCTGTTAGCCTCGGGCCAAATGGCGGTACTGGTAACGGGTTGTCTTCAAGAGTTTGGATCTCTTCTGAGATTTAGTCTTGAGCAGAAGTGTATAATTTTCAAATTTGCTGAAAAGTCTGAATCAAATGTATATAACATGAGTTTATCAGTTTAATGAGCAACGAATTTGAATAATTTTAAGAAAAAAATTATCTCTGTCTTCAAAACTTTAAAATTATTATAATATTATTTCAAAATTGTTAATAAAGAACACTCATCTGTGTTTTAAATATGTGATCTCCTACGGGAAGAGTATTGTCATTTATGACTAAATCAAAAACTGATACTTCAAATTTATCCATATTTTGATACGAGTAAATCCAGAAAAATGAATTGTTACTCTAAAACAATATATTTTGATGTCATCAGTTGTTTAAGTAATATATCGAAATTTTAACATTCGCCAATTTCTTTGGACTTCAAAAGGTACAACGAAAATAAAATTGCACTATCACAAAGATAAATCAAGTGTCTAAACTTCAAAATCGTATGAATGTTTCAATTTCTTCGAATTTATTTAATCATGTTTTCATATTTTATAGTAATTAACTAATTACATAATGTAAAATTGTCTCTTTTGATATATAATTTTATTGGCTTAAATATATATTGATTCTTGGTAAGAAATACATAACAATTCAGTGCAAATTGCCTTGTTTAATTTTTTTTTTGCATAATTTCATCGGATTTTTACTAATCAGCTGTAGCTGTAGTATAGTCCTACAATTAGATATAATAGCAGAGGTCAGAGGCGAATAGGCTATATATATATCAGGATGTCGGTTCCTTAATTAATTACTAGATCACGTATGATAATAAAGAGCTGGTTTAAATGTCATGTGGATCAGATAATAACAGTACTGTAGATGTGCCTATATGCAGTACTCTTCGACGGCACCGGAAATTTAATCAGGAAATGCATTTATTTCTCCATTTTATATCTAATTTACTAAATATTACGGTGCGCAAGTTTACACATTCAAATGGTTGGTCCACGTCAGAGCAACAGATATAACCAAAGTCAGCACTTTTTTTTTATTGTTTGTAGGTAATCTTTATTATATATATCTCATAAGTCATAACTGACTATCGGCAGAGGGGATGTAGGATTTTCGCCCTCTTACAGAGATGAATGTAGGGTCAATTGTCGAATTATAATAATTTATTTTATTCAAATTCATTATATTAAATAAAAAATTAATAATTTAATATATATTTTTATCTAATAAAAAAAATTAAAATAATATTCTTTTATATATTTAAAAAATAACAAAATAAAATTCAAATTAATAAATAATTAAGTCAATTAAATATTTTAAAATCTTTACATAATTATTTTCTTATGCATAATATTATTTTTTTCTCAATAAACATATTAAAAAATTAAGGGAGGAGGACAAAAAAATTTTCCGAAAAGACATATTACCGAAAATATTATCTAAAAGCACTATATATTATCAAATAAATAAATAATAATTGTTACCGGTACGAATTAGCATTGAATTTGGCTATAACAAATCATGATAACGGACGCAAATTATAAAAAAATAGAAATAATTATATGTGTGTCCTATCATTTAAGAATTTACTTCTTGATAGTACGGAATATCACTTGACAATGGTAACTTTGATGATCTTAATTAACGATATTTTCATAATGTTTAAATAAAGTTTAGAATAAAAACTGGATTAACAGATAGGTTATTTGATATATATATATATATATATATAGAGTAAAGATACCATGAGTTTAACCTCATGAAAGCATTTCGTGAGTTTAACTCAAAAAATATATCAAATCATCTCTAAATTTTAATTTATCATGCTCATTAAATTCTTTATATAAAAATTTTGTGGGATGTAAAAATTTAGAGTGTTTTGAGATTTTTAGGTCATGATTTTTAATTTTTGAAAATTAGCTCTAAAAATAATAATAATATATTCAATGTTTGAATATTATTTTTAAAAATTAAAAATGATGACTTAAAAAGGTCAAACACTCCAAATTTTGGCATGCCATAAGATTTTCATATAAAGAATTTAATGAGCATGATAAATTAAAATTTGAAGATAATTTAATATATTTTTTGAGTTAAACTCACGGTATCTTTACTCTCTCTCTCTCACTCTATATATATATAGTTTATCTCTAATAATCAAATTTTAAATAATTAAGTATTATTTAGATGAAAAAAATATTTGTTGAATGATTCTACCTCAAAAAGGTATTCAATGGTACATCAATAACGAATAAAATCAAACCATTGACATTTCAAGTCACTTGATGTATGTTGCACAAAATAGGCCGCAAATATCATGTTAAATTTTTTTATTTAATCTTCACTTTTGAATATTATCAAATTAAAAAAAAAATTGCCAAGTGATGCCTCCACTTGCAGCTGCATACAGTGTCATATTCCAAATTTGGTAATACTTCAAATCAAATATTCAAATGATCATCCATTGGACAAGTTGAAATTAATTATTTACTGTACTGATGTTCAATGGGCAACTACAGTCCTCAAATTGCATCAGATGATACATAGTATCTATAATGATGCAGAACAGATCTATAATTCATTTTTATATTTTAACACAATCCCTTGTTTGTTGTCATCGTTCGCAAATATATTTTAGTATCGAAGTTTCTAGTTCTATAAGTATAATACAAGCAGAGTCACAGTCATGGCCCATGTTGATGAGTGAATATCATCTGGAGTATAGTAATTGCATAAAATTATTACGATCTTTAAATTTGTGTGACATGCTGCTTGAACTTAATTTTCACTCTTAAATTCACAAATTCCACTTAAATTTTGACACTTTATCCTATAAAGTATTTTAGAGAATGTAAATATCATGTTGATATTAATATTAATAGTTGATCACCTCCAATCTAATAGTTATAAAAACTTTTGTGTAAAAAAAAAAAAGGAAGTTTTCATTTAGTTTCTTGTCAGCATTATTTTTTTTAATAAGAATTCATCTTAGTGAACCTAAGTCATTTGTGGACCTTTCAGGGCGTATCATATCATTCCCATTTCTATAAAAAAATTGATCATGATGAATTAAATGCTTACATGCTGTGGGGGAAGTGACTCCTGATTTCTCCACGCTGTTCTGGGTCTAATATCCGGGCCCACCTGAGCGAAATCCAGCTAGCCACGGCTCCTAAGCACAGGAAAGAGATACTAAGAAGGTAAGGAAACCATCTTGGACCATCTGATCCACAAACAACGGCTGGATATGAGGAGCTGGTTTTGATAAGGTTGCCTTTGCCAGCCGAAAAGGGTTCAATCGGCATGGAGAAATTATAAATGGAGGTAGATTAGTGTTAAATGTTTAGGCTGTGCGATTTGGTTGCATGTGCTTTAATTGTTGTCAATGAATAGTGACTACTGGTGTTTTACAGAAAAAGATCTAGACATGGATGGGAGTTTTTCAATGTTGACTGGATGCTTTGCTTTTGGTCTTTTACTGAGTCTCACAAATAAATCACGTCTTGAATTTAATATATGCTTCTTGTGCGGCGCCGGCCCTATATTTGGCTAAAATTTAGATACATCATTTAACTTTAGATATCAATATAATTGAAGTGGTTTTCTCAGTTTCTTCAAAAGGTTCAACATTGATGGTAGGACTAACTTATTAAATTAAGGGTTACTGGATAATGCGACAACTTTTGGATGAGTATATATTTTTTTTGATGCGCAACACGAGAGCAGCACGCACGATAATTTTAGATTCACGGAAGGCGCTTTGAGATTGATGAATTACGGATCTTCACGTGGATCGGACTACCCACCAATCACATTGCACGGTGCAATGGGGTAGGTGATAAAAATTTGACAACTTTTTGGATTTTCTTCAGTCGAGAATGATTTAGATGAATGTCATTCCAAAAATGAGAATTATTTTTTTAGGCAACTATTATTTCATCAAAATGATCATTACATTGAGAATAATATGAAAACAAAAAGATCTTCGATCCAAAATTAAATAACAAAGAAAGGATTGAATAAAATCTAAAGTAGGTTTTGCACCTTGATGATCTATGAGATTTTTATTGTCAATATATAGAGAGAGAAATTTTGAAGAAGCATAAATTTTTCTTCTTGAAATTGGGGATGTAATGATTACAATTATTTTTTCTTTTATTACATCATTTTTTGTTGAACTTAAATGAAGAAACATTAATATTTTTTTTGTTAGAACAAAAGAAGTGATAATAAGATAAATGAAAAATATATGAAAAATTAAACAAAGAAATAAATTTTAAAAGATAATCAACAAATAAGAAGTATAGATGAAGAGAGATAATAAGAGAGAGACAAATCACTAATCTCTCTTTACCTGTAAATTTTCCACTAAAAGACGATTAGAGTTTTTTTATAATTAAATGTTTGCTTTATCACACAAATGCAACAAATGTTTTTTTTTATAATCTGGGCGTTTACCTGTGAATCTTATTCATTTTATTTGGAAAAAGGCCAACAGAAAAGTGTTAGTTATATTGTATACAAAATTATGATCGAATAAAGCTAACCAATATACAATGAATTAAAAAATATATGTGTGTTGCTTTAACATAAAAAAACATTTTGCATCCTTCGTACGTCGATCATTTTGCATAATATTTTAAAAATTATTATTTTTGTCATAATGCACCTCATACTTTTTAGCAAAACATAACATAATATGCATGGATACATTTTGTGTTTCGCTAGACATTATGAATCACTTGACAACTATATAACAAACTTTAATTTAAAATCTAGCCTTATAAAATTGAGACATACATGGTACACTCATCATACCCATTAATAAAAAAAGAGTCTGCAGCATTTTTTTGTTTATCAAGTGATTTAACTTCTTGAACAGTCAGTAGTAACTAATGACTCATCTCTAATAAATCATTGAAAAATATTTAAAGTGTATATATGCATATCCAAATATAGAATTAGTAATCTCTCTTTATTTTTCACTTGCCAAACATTTATTTTGCCTACTATTTAAAGGCGAACCAAGTCTTCGGAGAAAACATTATGGCACGAGGAAGGAGAGGAGGAGATGGTGGACTTGTGGTGGGGATGGCACTAGACCGCTAGTAGCCAGATGGCGACGGCGTAGGAGATGGCGTGGCGTGGTCCAGTGGTCCATGTTCCATGTTCCATGTCCCATGTCCCATGTCGCAGCGCTTCTTAGTCAATGCATTTTTGGAAGATACAGAGAATGGAGCAGATACGCATGCAATAATCACTAATCAGTAATCAGGTCGTACGTCGTAGCATGCATAACGTAAGTTACAGCCTGTTTCATTTGGGTTCGATTCGAATGGTCCAAGTATCAAACCCGGCGCCGGATGCTGCTGGCTCCGACGAATACTCCCGGATCATCTGCGTCCAGTGTCGTATCGGCTCACATGCGGCTACGTAGAGGAGGAGGACAGTGTAACTGCATGAGAAAATCAGGACTTCAATTCCGGGGAATTTCAATGGGCGGACATGCAGCGTTGTAGGTTGCTAAAGTACACCTGATAGTCACATTCTATGGCCTATATGGGGGTCCAATATCTATCTATAATCTATATTTGGTGGCTTTACTTTCCTTTATTGGCCTATTCATGTGTAAAATTCCGCCAGTAATGATATCAAAAATATCCTTGCCTATATGACTATAATTGTGTTTGGTTTTCACCACAACGTAAAGTCATAATTTTTCTAAAAACAAATGCGAGTTCTGGAGATATTTTTTGTTTATTTGTCTGTAAAAAAAAAAGGTTTGAAAATGAAAAAGTACAAATTTTAAATTAGAAAATCTCTATTCATGATTGTCGGCGAACCAATTTATTAGCTTATATTCGTTACTCGTCCATTATTTTTTATTCACCTATATAGTACGTATAATGAAATGGTAATGCGTCCGTAAATAAATGAGAGCAGACCAAAAAACATGCTCATAGACTATATATTTTCAAAAAAACTTATCATTTGCAAAATTCGTATTTTGATTTCTATAAGTTATGGTTCATGCATGGACTATTTTATAATTTCATTTTGCTAGATTTTAAAAAAATTGTTCTTACGTTCAAATATAAAACCAAACTAATTAATCTAAATTTATCATATCAGTCATTGCAATATTATAAAAAAGTACCCATCATCGATTTTTTGTAATTTTAAAAATTAATAAATAAATCGTTCATTATATATATATATAGTTCAAATCGATATGCATTCTAGTTAAAACAAGATTTTATTTTTGTTTAAAATAAGTTTTTATTTTTTTTGTCTACAAATGGAATTGATTTCTGATAATTCATGGCCCAATACGGTTTGGAAAAAAGTCAAAAATTAAACACGTCAAAGCTATATATCAACCATAATGTTACAATGAAATGAATAAATATCATTTAAGTTAAAAAAATTGCGTTATCAAAGTTAAATTTGAAACGACATTCCATTCTGATAAAAATATATGTACAATTTAGGTCTGATGGGAAACGGGCAAGAGTCTTGAGAGCTGACAATTAAGATATGAAGATAATTGCATAACAACCTTTGTTTCGCTAGTGAAAAATGGAACGAGTTCACTATAAACAAATAAACGGAGTATTCAAAGATATTTATTTTTTCACGTCCTGATCATGAATTTAGTTATAAAAACCCTAGATATGATATATATTATTTGTGCAGGTTCGTGTGGTTGTGACATTTCAACGTAATTTTGATTGAAATTAATTATTTGAACAATCAGTATAATAAATTATAACATGGAGACATCATTCATTTTCAAAATTAGATCATTTTTGTTTGAGAATTAAAAAAAAAACAAAATATTAGCATTTATATTTTAATACTGCGATAATTTTAAAGAAAAAGAACCGAAGTTTGAAATTTTGAACTTAATTTACAGACATAAGTTGTAAACTGGCCAAAAATGGTCCTTAGTTTGAGAATTTTATTTTTATTTAGATCAAGCTAAATTTGTTACTAATTAACTTAACATATTGACAAAAAAAAAACATTAACTGAACTGCTAAAAATGGAAGGAAGATGGAATTCGAGCGCTATGTTTTGCACGTCACCAAACAGCTGCTTCCTCAGCGAGAAAAACTAGATCACGGTCATCTCTTCACTAAGAAATCTCTGAGGTGGGGAGAGTATATTAGTTTGCCTCTCCAACACCATCTTTTTACTTTTTACTTTTATACTGTTGGTTTTTTACATTTTAATATTTTATTCAAATTTTTTATTTTCTTCATCTATCTTTTCATCACTCTTTTTATTCCAAAGAGAGTTTTTTTCTTCATTTAAGACGTTTGTGGTTTTAAATACTCAACAAAAATTTAAATGTTGATTCAATATTTGAAGTCTTGCGGCATGCTCAACAACTAATATAATTCAGTAAAAGTCAAATATAATGATTTTCATCGTGATCAGTTACAAAAAAAAATGTCTTCTTCAAAATTGATCTCACTACATTCATTGAAGATAAAATTATTTAAATTATTTTAGTAGATAATTTAATTCAGAGTTAATTTAGTGGTTTTAAATCAAAGAATTTTTTATTAGATTACATGTTATTTGATCTCGGATTAGATTGGATTCGGATTGAATCGGATCTGTTTGATTTTTTTTTTAAATTAAGTTGGATTAGAAACAGATTCAGATGGATCGAACCAATTTGTCGCAGTAGAACATTTCAAGTAGGGAAGTACCGAATATAGATGGACTAAATGACGGCACTTTTCTTGCAATGGCAAAAATACTCAACATGAATGTGTTAGTATAATAATAATAATAAGCAAGACCATCTTCCCCTCAAAATAAAATAAAATAAAATAAGCATGACTATAACTGTGGACAATTTATGTCAGGCTAGTGGCTAGTTTACAACTTGCTTTCAGATGAGGAATTGATATTTCGATAAAATCATTGATTACTAAGAATACAAACATTATAGACTGAATATTTATATTATGCGTTTGACTTTTGTCAGGTTGAGATGACTAATTAAAATGATTGAAATGTTTTTCCACCTTTACCGTAAAAACATGTGCAAGAAAAATGTTCTAAACCCAGAAGAGATTTTGAAAGGATTATCAATCATATGTCAAGCAAAATATCAAATATGCCAGCTACAAGTCTTTGATCCAATGATAAAAGATAATGTCATCAGTGTGAGGTTTTTCGAAATTCGAATAATTTTTTATATAAATATTTATAAAATTCTTATAAAAACAGAAAACAAAAGTACAACACATCAAAGAATTTCCGACTCAAATATTGAATGTAGCTTTTCTTCTTAGCAACTTAGCAAGTTGCCAAAATCTTTTTTGAAGAGTTGGCCTAATTCAGTGGATCTCTTGCCCCTTAAAAGTCGAAACAGCTACTAGACAAGATGGGTCCCTCTGTGTAGATATTCTAACATCTCCTACAGTAGTATGATAGTATCTTCTTTAAGTAGGGGATCCTCTATTTCTATTTCAATGCATTATTAATTCAAGTCATCCTTCTTCAAAAAAAAAAAAAATTCAAGTCATCCATTCATGTTTGTTTGAGTGGAAATTTCACCTAGATGTAGACTAATTTATTACGCCAATGGCATAGATAATATATAAATTTGAAACTTGTTGCTGCGAAATTTATTTTAAATATGTTTAATTAAAAGTAAAGTTTATGAAATATAATGACAAATTTCAGTTTTCATTATTTTTTTTTTAAGATTCAAAAATATTGTTATCCTTTAAATATCATTTGGTTACTATTTTGATTTCGAAATATTGAAGATATCATTGTAGTCCTCAAATCAAACAAATACGATTGCTGAAAGAAGATAAAGTTCGTTTTTCCCCTTCAAATAACGTATTTACATTGTTTTTAGAGTATTTGGAGTTTGTTATGCGTATGATCTGTCGAGTTTGAATCAATTAAACAAATATAACAGGGAGAATTCAGCATCTAAGTTTATCGGAAGGTTGATCTACAAAACTTTTTTTTTTTTAAAAAAAAAAATCATGTTAGTTGTCCAAGTTTCATTTGTACTAATGAAGTCCCAGAATTTATGAAAACAATTTAATTGATCTCTTAACGTTCTAAATAAACCAAACCTATTTTTAACAATATATTTTCGCTGATGCGGATTTATTTGTGTGTCATGCATTTTTTTTTCTCTTCTCACCTATAGGTACAAGTTATCACACTATTCTAAATCGGACATATATAATTGATATAGTTGTATTTTTGGTGAAAGTTTTGTTTAGCATGAACGTTTTTGTATGGTAAAACAGATTTAAATTCGAAAAGATGATTTTATTTGTTTATTTTTATAAATACCCATTCAGAGACGATTTATAATAATGCAGCAATTTATAAGCTTAGATGGAAATTTAAGAACCTACGTGGTAAACAAAATAAATCACATAAGAAATATATATATATATATATATATATATATATATATATATATATATATATATATATATATATATATATATATATATATAGGAAGAGGACTAGTTTGATTTCATTTAGAAAATGAAGAGAACGATTTAGTCCGTTTCAAAAAAGTTAGGGAACCAAATAAGTGTAATTGAAAGTTTATGGATCAATTAGATCTTTATTTTTTAAAACAGAGGACCAAACGATTGGATTCTCCCTTTATAATATGATGTTCTTCTAATTTCATCATAATGCATTTATTTGGGAGACTAAATGATTATGTTATTTAAAAACACATTATGATTATGCAAAGTTCAAAAATATAAATGAGTGAGTCTACGGTGCTTAATGAAGTACAAAAATTTTCGTACTTTGTATTTATATTTTAAATTTGAAAGTCCAAATAATAGATTCAAACGGTTAAATATGATCTTCATATTAAAATATTATTGGAGATCAAATTATATATATGTATTTTTTAATTGTTTATATATTTTAGATGAGTACAAAGTTTGATGTAATGATTTCTACCCCATTAATACTAGTAATTTTTTTATCCATCTAAAAAAATAATAAAATATTTAAAAAAAATAAAATTTGATCTTCAATAATATTTTAATATGAAGATAATGTTCAATGGTTTAGATCAGTCATTTGAGATACAAACACGAATCACAAAAAAAAATTATATTTAGTGAAGAATCAGCCTCACTCAGTATGAATTTAGATTTCAAATTTTTTTCGAAGTACTAGTGTACTACAGTCTCTTTGTCTCTATAAAGTATATCATTAATGGATACAAAATATGAGATTGTGTCGATTATAGTTTGCTTTTTCTCGCTATATATTCTATTAAAATTTCAATTAATAATATTTTTTATATTTACAAATGAGTAGAAAATAGTTATTATTTTATCAAGTGACTTTCACTATACATTCTACCGAAATTTAATAAATCAGTCAATAGTAAATTTTCTAACATTTACAAATCAGCTGAAAATTAGTGATTTTTTTCTACCAAATGACTTTCACTGTATATTCTATCAAAATTCCATAAATTACTCAAATTTTCTAACATTTGCGATGACTAGAAAAATAACGATTTTGCGGAAGAAATTACAAAAATGAAAAAAAAAATCCTATGAATAGCTCGTAAAGGGGGAGATAAATAATTCGAATCCACTGAAAAAGAAAATAAAGTAAATAAACTGATAGAATCTTTTGCATTTAAATTTTGCAGCTGGGTCCTTCTGCTGTGTGTAATTCTCTCTTCGTCCTTATTATATAAACTCTAATTATATATCCTTGCTGCTAATTATCTCTTCTTTCTATACTTTCCCAGCTATATATGACTTGGAATTGTACAAATACAAGTCAATTATGGCTGACCTATAAAAATCCAACTAAAAAGAACAACACATCTTCAATTAGCAGCACGGTTGTTATTAGTTCTGAACCTTTCACTAGAAAAAAAGTCCGTCCGTTGTGCATAACTTTCTTAATTTTAAAAATAATTACATATACCACTAATTTTATTATAAATACATATAATATCTTATTTTAGAAACTGTAAAGTCTATATTTTTAAATAAAATTAATTCATTATTTAATAAAAATAATTTATAAAATATAATATTTTGAAATAAAACTTATAAATAATTAATTTTTAATTTATTTCATGTACTTAATTTTTAGGACTTCTATCAATGCACGATAAAAAATATCAAATAAAATAAAGAAAAAAATTTGCAAAGCAAATAAGTGAAAAAAAAATTGGTTTGATCAAAATATGAACTGTCATTTTTGTAAAATCATCTAATCCCAATTATAAATTGATATATTGATATTTTTATCATTACATATTATTGATAAAATTAATGAACGAATCCAATATATACGCTCTATATTACTTTATAATATAGTATAGATGATTTTTAAATATTCTTCCATTGAAAAAAATAATTTTAGAAATTCTTCTTAATTTCACCCCGGCTGCTGCGCAGCTTCTCGGATCACAAAAGTTCTGTTATATATTCCACAATAGAGAACGACATTTGTAGCGCTACAAAATTTATTACTGTTCGACATTGTGCCAAAAAATATAGAAAAGAAAATTCTCTGTTGTAAATGTTTTATGTGGTCGTATTTATGAAAGTAAATTGAATTCACAGGCTCAACTTAATGGAAGCAACGTACATTTTAAACTAGTTTGCTTATTTGAAATTTTAAATGTTTTTAATTAATTTTCTTATAAAAAAACAAAAATGTTGAAAATGATTTGTTATTTGAAATTTTATTTAAATTATGACACTTTCAATCTAATTAATAGTTTTTAATAAATAATCAAATGATAGTTAAATTATACAAAATTTAAAATACAATCAACTAAATAATCTCCAATTTTAAAAATATATCTATATATTTATATAAATTTAATTATTTGTAATTTTATTTTAAATTGTATTATCAAAATTATCGAAATATGTTAACTGATCCCTCGCCTTATTTTATATATCCAGTGAATTATCCGTACTTTATTTCGGATGAGAGGAGTGGACCCAGGAATCAAAAGCCTTGTAAGAGATTGGTGGTTGGAACTTGGAACAACACTCAATTTCATGCTCCTCTCACTCGGTTGTATTAATCAATAATGCTCCACCTTATTTTTTTTTTTCAATGGTCTGGGTTTCTATTTTAAATCAAAACATCCTACATCGTTTTCGTTTGAGTTAAGATCCTGACTTTGACATATTTCAGATTATTTTAGGGAGTTCGATCTCGTTTAAAAATAATATTGTGAATAAATATTTTCAAGTGGGATTCATTATTCTTGTCATTTTGTGCTTTATCAATACATATTCGATGTCATTGGTCATAAGTAATTATCTAATCAAGCAAGTTTACAGCTCCAAACGAAACGAATTAAATTGACCTCGACCTAAATTGAGCCGAAATCAATTATTATAATATTATTTTTATTTTTATATTATCATAAATAATTAGAGATAAAATAACTAATATTTTATTAACTAAAAATAAAATAGCTGTTGCAGATGAATTCAAACATCTGAGGCAAAAAGAAACAGCAGAAGAATACATAGTTCAGTTTGGGGAGTTCAGAGTTATGATGCAGAGGGAAAATCCCAGTTTAGATAATATCTATTTTATGAAAAAAAAATTAGAGATTGGAGGATCAAAATAAGAGATTAAAACACCGGTTGCAGCCTACAATATCACTTCTCTAACTGAGGCATATGAAACAACGGCCAAACAAGAAAGAGTTTACAATATTCTCTGTAAAAAAGCTAAACATTTCATTTCACCCCACCAATGCTGAAGAATTGAACTATGATTCCCAATTTATGAAGCAATTTTCAGGCAATTTTAAACCTCAAAATTCCAGTAGTAACTTTTTGAACTAGGTCCCTATGAAACAAAAAGACCTTTTCACAAATGCAAAGAACCATGGACTCAATGACATTAACGTGAAATTAAAGGTCTTAATGATATGGAGGCACGAGAAGAACAAGGATTGCAAAAGAATGTAAGAGCTCTTTGCTGAATTGCAAGTATTGAACAAAATTCTGATTTGAGTATATTGTTGATCAAGCATCTTGAGGTCAAGGTGACTTTTGAATGGGTGAGATATGTTAGGTACAAATAGGAAGTAAGTTGTTTCAATTTAAGAAGTGAATGGAGGAGGTTGAGAAAATGTTTACTATTGCTGTTTTGGAGAAAGGAACCATTGGTTGATGGGCATTAGAATATCTCTTTTGTTTAAGTATCTAGGCTATAATCAATTTCATTTCTTTTTGCATAGAAGAGGCCCAAAAATATAGTTAATGTCCCGTGGTTTTGAGCTGCCACGTATAGCAGATAGAGTCACCCCTTTTTTGTATATATACTTTTGTAAGTGAAAAGAGACATCAAGAAAGAAATGAAATGAATGTTCTCTTAAATTATCTGCTCTCTCCCTTTCTCTTAATCTTTACTGATTCTCGCTCTTTTCTCTTCTTCACACCTTGTTACCCTTTTTACCAGTAAATTTTCACTTTCTTCTCTAGATTAGAAATACCCCTAATTTTTTTGTAACAATAGCTAGTTTTTATTTAATTTTGAGTTCAGCAACTGGTATATGAGAAATTGGTATCATATCGTTGTTCTTGTAACCTGAAAAAAAAAACTGAGAAACCATGGACGAAATTGTTGCAACACGAACTCAAAACCAACTAAACCAAATTAAACAAGATCCAAAACTAGATTGGAGGAGCAAAATCAATTGAATCTAACTAATTATTACATTTATTATTTATGAAAAAAAATCTAATTAATCGAGCCGATCTTGAACTAAAACCAAGCCGAATAGAGTGATCCATGAACTCGAGCTCCGTCTGAGATTGTATGTGTTACACCTTCTGCAAATAAACTGCATCAACTCTTTTGCTGCGTTTTTTTTTTTTTTGCAGGAATAAGAGGAAGGCGATCTGATCCAGCAATAACATGAGGGATTTCATTCTGCTCATTAAAAAAAAAAAACTATATCGGTTTTGAAATAAGAGTCATAGTGCACCATCACGCAAAATGAACTCCTGTGTCTTCCAGAGAGCATTTTAGTAATAATAAGTTTTATTAAATTAATATTATTAAAAATAAGAGAAGGATGGCGCTTGTCAAAAAATCTGCGCATTTTGTATATATAAAGTATGCGCCACTTGGTACGTAAAAATAAGGAAACGTGCATGCACGCCGGTGGCGCGTTTTGTAAAAATAATGAAACGCGCCACCGGTAGTGGCGTGTATGTGACGCTTGCCATTCGTATATTTGAAATTTTACGTTTCTCACTCTTATTTTTAATAATATTAATTTACTAAAACTTATTATTACTAAAAACTGTCCAGAGAGAGAAGGATCTTGAAAAATTATACAATAAGTAACATAGTCATATATAAAGTCGAATTTGCTAGCTATCCAATTATCTAGCATAAAGTCCGTTAGCCTGATAACAGTCTTCCTTGAAATCTTTATGGAGTTTAAAATCTGACTGATTTTGGGCTTTTAGAACAGCCACGCCAGAAAGCCTATATTACCAGGAAAATGTCCAAAGGTTGGGTAACATAACTACATAATAGAAAAACCAATGATATCTAAATTGGTACTTGGGATATGTTTTTTGCTGGAGGTAACTTGCCTTTCGTTTTCATTCTATTTCCAAGGAATATATTTCCCTTTACCAGGTGATATTGCTCGTTTTTCTCTTTTATTTCTCCGCCTATGTTTTGAACATTTTGAGCATAGTACAAGTGTACAACCGTATAAAAGATGAATATTCGATCAAATTTCAGCCAAAATAGTCTTCCCTTCAGATTGAGCAGGTGCTGCTTTAAATGGTTGAGCCACACTAGCGTGTTGTGTAGAACGCGCATTTGTCTTAGTTATAGAACCCGCACAAAAAGCTAATTTCTTGGAGAAATGTTAGTTAGAGAACACGAGTCTAAAGATGACTAGGAGAGCACTTGAACTCCGCGTCTCTCTTTTTTTTTTTTTTTTTTTTTAAATTTCTTTTCATTGAATAATATACTCTTACAGAGGCTGCTAAATTACTTATTTGTTCTTTTCTCTACAACCCAAACCCTATGAATAAAATGTCTGGGTCGACCTTTCCCTCGGGGGCCGCCGCAACATCACAGTGCCCTTTCTGTCGGTCAGACCCACACCCCAGTTAGTCTCTCTCCTACTACTACTATATCCCGCAAACCCAGTAAACACAACCCCACTATCACCACTACTGTCAGCGTACAAAAACGGAGAAGCCAGGTTAGGTACTGAGTTCAGACCCAGATCCTCAGACTGCGGGTTTGGGCCAGCTGAGAGGCCCGAATTTGCACGATCTGAGTCACCAAACAGATAATCACGATAAAAATCTTCATTGCTAGTTGAATTTACGGTGCTGTCGACACTTGTCATGCTCTCAGTACTCATGCTGGACGAGCCCTCATCAGAGTTGCTGAACAGAGAGGAGCTGTCACTGGAATATTCAGTCCGAAAGTGGGATCTGTCTTCGAACAAGCTGAAAGGGGGCTGATTGGCCGAGTTTGGGCCAGAAGAAACCCCTGGATTTGTTGAATCAAAATGTTTTGTTTTTCTTCGGACTGGGTCGATCGCCATCGCTTCACGTACAAAGCTCGGAGCCCTTGGTGAGCACCTGACATTAGGATTGTGGATTAGACAATGATCTTTCAAAATGGTCAGTTTAATGCTGAAATTAGTTTTGAAAAATTGTTTGGTTCAAAACTCAGACCCAACATCTTTCAATAAAAACCTTGACTCAACAGACAATTATTGAAGAAAAGAAAAAGTAGCTGGTTGAGTTTAGCCATGCAAGTTAGCACCTAGATATCATTTATGTGAGTCTGCAAACCAATTACCTGGCATAGAGAAGTAGGTATGCACATTTGGATAAGACAGTCTCAAGAGAAACGGGCTCCACCTGAAATGAACCAATCAAAATCGGGCAACTTGTAAGAACTATACAGGTGATACCCTTAAGAGCTCTTTTGTGTAAAATATGCATAAAGCTCATATTTTGTATTTATAACCGTCCAAGAATGATGATTTTGCAGGGTCTGGAATATTACAAAAGGTATATAGATATTATATATTTATCAAGGTTGGGCATGTACCATGTTGTCGTTGATCTCGTACCACTTCCCACGAGTATCTTTCACATAGCATACATAGTGGCCAGAAAATGTAGCACTGTTGACATCCCGGTGAACCACAACTGCATAGAGACTGTAGACGGGCGACTTATCATCAGTGCCACTCATGTACTGGGCCAGGTTTAGGTGCTCTGGAAATCTTACAGGCTTATTTATCTTTCCAAATTTGCCCGACTGCCAGAAATTACAACAGAAAGAAATCCATCAGATTTTGCTGAATAGCTGGAATTAAGGTTTCTTTGCTTTGTATCAAATTACTGTAGAATGAATAAGGAAAATATGACCATCAAAACAAAATGCCAAAACTTAAAAAAAATGGAACTTAATTGAAAATGACACTGACATCAATTATTTATTTTTAAAGAGGAGAAGGAATTGAATTGTTGAGAAGTGTGCCTGATATCGTTTTAGTGCGATAGTAAGTACGTTGGGAGCCTCCAGTATGGTCATCTTCTTCCTTGCACGCTCGTACGATTTGCATCTGCACCCAAATAAAGAATGAATGATATGTTTACAAGAAGTATAGCAAAATAAGCTGAAGGGAACTAGTCGCCATTGGCTTACAACCAGGTACATGTTAACAAATAAAGGAAATGAGGAAAAGACAATAATAAAAGAGTACCTATCACACTGGTACTTGTTATCTCCATCCAAGATCTCAGTAGATGTGAACTTTGCAAGTGCATCTTCTAAGGTGATAATGTTTCCTTCTATTGGTACAGTCAAATCCATCATCCTTTCACGCTTCTCTGAACTCCCCTGACACTTCATACACCTTATCTGCAAAAACCAGCAAAAATGAAACCACTTAAAATTTTCAATTTAAATGACAACCATAAATGGATTCAATCAAGGCATAGAAACCTGGCAATTTTAAAATGTAGGAAAGCTACCTTGGAGCGCAAATAACCCCCAAATATCAGTTGCACAAGGGTTGTTTCTTCGGCTAGCCGATTGTTAGCAGTAATACCAGCTTCCTTGAGGCAAACTGACTGCATCTTCTCAATCACATACCTATAATTAAAAAAAAATTATGAACATTACTTTCATTTACTTAAATTTCTACTCAAAATTCGTACGATGAAATAATGATGCTGCTTCCTTACAACAAGGCACTGCATGAATATGGAATTTGAGTTTCCAATGGTACGAATTTGGAATTTTCTTAATTTATTTACTGTGCATGCAGCGAATTGAACAGCATTTACATACTTCAAAAATTCATGTGCATCTTCTTCACGGCCAAGGCCAAAGGGGCTCCCAGCATTGCTCAGGCCAGATAGAATACTGGCTGGTGACAAGCTCGATTTGCCTTGTTTACCCTTTAAAACAAGCCTCTCAAATTCACAAGTGAAGCACCACTCTGTTTTTAAACCACCTAGCAGGAAAAAGAGGGGAAAAACATAAAATTACACTTTGATATTGGAAATAACAAATTGGATAATTTACTGGTATAAGAGAAAGTGCATACATTTCTTTGTGTGAAGTCCCTCAACGAGATAAGCAGTCAGTGGGCGAGTAAATGTCAAACATTGAAACACAGTATTTGCATAACAGCTGGAGAATGAAATTGGATGAAAATTAGATTAATTGTACTTGCAATCATATTAAAAGAAATTTAAAAGTAACATCAACTAGACAATTTACCTGTTACCACAATTGGCCAGCCCAAATGGCCGCAAGCCCGTTCTGTCACTATTATAGAGCTTGAGAAAGAGGTCATAAGGGAAAAGCATCTGTAGCCATTAGAATATCAATAAGCAGCTTAGTATCCATAGGAGTGCAATATATGACATAACAAAACATGCACTTGCAAAAAATCACAAGCACATAAAATGCATCAAAACCCAGCTTCATAATTTGCAATTAACAACAACAGGTGTGAGTAAGGCTCATGGCAAGGCTAACAGAAAGATTCCAGTGTAAGAATACTTTTCTTTGTGAATAAGATGTAGCGATTTATTTTTAATAAGATTGCAATTATTCATAGCAATTTATGAATGAACAAAAAAGGAAATAATAATATTACTGTGAAAACTTTTGCAATACTACAAAAATATTTAGCAATAAATAAGCTTCACCATTACAGTTAATTTTCTTTCAGTTAAGCCCTTAATTTAAAATGATTTGCTGGGATACTAAATCCCTAACTTCACTTTATGCTTCTCTTATAAACTTTTGATCACTCAAAAACAATTTCATCCTAAAATTTACTTCTAAAACTAAAAGCATTTTATGAAAAATCCATTTGTTTGCTCTCCGGCAAGCTGAAATCATCTCTTAACATAATTCATTTACTTATGACTCCATGCGATGTGTCTTTAGTTTGCTCGTTCAGATATGCGAATATGTAAAGGTTTAATGCATATAGTATACAACAACAACAGAGCCATTAATCCCAAATAAAAAAAATTATGAACACAATTGATATTATCATAAAAAATTGAAACTTCAATACATACCAAATCAGATGGGTAATGCCTTGTTATTTTAGAAATGGAGTTCTGATTGACAAAGTTCTTGAAGGATGCTGCCGTTCTGTTTGCCACATCACCCTCATTACACAAAGTTTTAGTAGCCTTTAGCAAAGCTTCACCGTCCTTCTTGGCTGAATCTGTCATAAGAGAGTTGACTCTTCTGTGTGACACCATCTCATTGGCTGTAACCTCCTTTACTAAACTTTTGGAGCTTTTCAGAGCACGCTTTCCAGTACCTGATCCACTATTAGGAATCATAGATGGTGAAGTACTGGCAGACTTAACAGGACTGTCAATTTTCTCTTTACTATTTGCTAAAAGCTTCTCTTCTGGTAGCCTACTAGGAGGCAGCACCGCACTGATGGCTGGGTTCATAGTGGCAGCATGCGGATCTTCAGCACAGACAGCTGTCACTTTATTACCAGGAACCTCCTGCCCAGATTTATTGCCAACTTCTATTTCATTTGGCACACGTTTGATCTTTGAGTCAGCATTAATTGTGCATGGGAAAGTTTCAGTTTCAGCCAATGGGGTTGGTTTGGTAAGTTTCACCTCAGTAGATTGAGAGGTAGTGGGTGCTTCAGATTTTCCGCTGCTGTCAGCTGTGCTTGGCTTGTCGACATGTGCATCTTTTGAATTTGAACTTGGAGTTGGCGCCCTTGCTGGACCGTTGGGTTTGTTATCAGTTTGAATTTGTGGCTCGCGGCATTCGTCCTTGTGCCCTTGTCTCCAGTGAATAATTTGGCACTTTCCAGAGCTGAAAATTTACACCAATATTTGGAAATCAGTAATTTAAAATCAAGAGAGCTAAGAACAATATTTCAAGCATTTTCTAATTTCTAAACCTGGATTTAACCCTGTTCAGTAGATCAGAATTTATTTTTTATATCAAAATGAACGAGTACAAATTGCCTCAATTGAGAAGGCAAAATCACACGACCCATATTGAAGTGAGCTAAAAATAGGGTAAAAATAATCAATTCCAAAATCCGTGCTCAAAAAAAAAAACTAAGCTCCAAATTGCATTCTTCTGAAGGAAAATCAACACAGTAACCCTAATTTCAAATTTCCAATTGGAATTTCTACTGATCACAACTAATACCTTCAGCAAAACAAGAACCTATGCAATAGAATCAATCTACAACTGCAATTAGGGCTAATCAGTACCAGTATCTCACAGCCTTGCACTTCGCACAGCGAGTTGTGGTCTCCCTAAAGCAAACCGCACAAACAGCTCTCTTCTCCGTCACTGGTTGAGAAGGGGAAACAGATGGATAAACAGCTGACTGAGACATAGCTACACTTGGTTCATCATCGTAGACCGCAGACGGCGGCTGTGGCACCCACCCAGCCTCGCGCATGATTGAGGCAGAATACTCCCTGAAAGCCTCCATCTCAGCTCTCTCGGCCTCGGCAGCGGCCAGGTACGCCAAGCGCTTCACCTCCTCCGCCCGAGCAGCGGCGTTGCGCCATCTCCGGCGAGCAAAAAAGAACAACATCGGACTCAGGACGAGGAGCACGAGGGCCCACCCCAAGTGCCCCCCCGTATCCCCCATTCTTAACCCGCGCCTCTCACCACACCTCGAATCATAGATCTCTTTCCTTCCTTAACCACACCTCATGCAACAACACAGATCGCTTCTTCAATCGGATCCAAGAGTACTTTCAGGCTCCAACTCTACTTCCTTGTATCTGATCACTCCAATTAAACACTGAAATCGCCGAATTTCAAGGGAAAAAGGGGGGAAATAAGGAAAGAGAGAAGAAATAGAGGAGAGAAAAAAAGGAGAAATTGGTACGAGATCAAACGGACGGATGCAAGATGTCCCCTTATCCGGCGGCCAGAAGAAGACAACGTACAAACTGTTGGTGGCATTAGAAAAGGAATATCGAAACCGATTAGTGAAGTTATTCCTGCGGAGCAGTGGAACAAAACTGGTGTGCGAAAAGAGGACTAAGGAGGCAAGGAATTAACACACGCAGTCCTAGGATGTCTATCGCTTATTCCCCTCTCCCAGAGCCGTCCGATCAAAACTCGCTCGTCACATCAACGGCCGACTCAGAGTTTGGGTCTTGCGATTCACGCAATAGAATCTTCCGTGGAAATGTGTGCACGTAAAATATTCTATGCGAGAAGGAGAATCCGACTGTTGAAAGCAAAAGGAAAAATGATCTGGACCGTTGACAAGAAAATCGGCCAGGAAGTATGCGGAGCGGAGGAGAGGAAGTGGAGAACGTGGCAAGACGAGGGAATGACGTCCCGACCAAGCCATGCACGTGCCACGTGGGTCCCTCGGAAACCGTTCGATGAAGTCGTTCCGGATCGAGCGTCGACTAATTGGAACCGCTGGATGACCTGGTTGTGTTTTACCGGGTCGGATCGGGCTGGTATCGAGTCCGACGTGTTACCACGTCGGTTTGGAATTTAAAAATGGCCGACGTGGCGTCGATGTTATTTAGCTACCGAATTAATGTTAAAGGGGTCCTCCATAAATCGTAAAGCACGAATCTCAAGGGGATTACGCGATATTAGACATTCGGGATATGAGAAGAAGAAAGCAGCTTAACCGACAGATTGTAAAGCTTTATAGATTAAAGAGTATTAATCAAGCATTAAATATTGGATTACCGGTGCAAATCACATCACATGCTTTGCTGTACGGATGTTTTGTCTCCTCCTCGGATCTTCTGTGGCTTTCAAATTACAAATCTTTCAAGGTCAAAGGAACGAAATTTATTTAATTTAATTAATGGTACCCACATGCCACATTTTCTTTTATATTTGCTTTCATCGAGATTTTTCAAGATAGAAAAATAATTTCGGGTTTTATGTTGTTAAATTTCTTTCACATCAGTTTTATGTATTTTTTTTAAATCATATTCTTAGTGGAAAGCTAAAGGACATTATTAATTAGTCAAAAAATTTAACACATGTAAACTATAATAATAAATAGCACATTCACGAGTTAGATCTTCTAGTTCTGATAACATCGTCAAAGAATATTAAACGGATGTATTATATTAACATAGGATTTGATATCCTCTTTCTTCTTGCAATTAAAAATTTAAAATAAAAATTATACATCAATTATGCAATTTAGGCATGCTTAACTCAGTAAGCTTTTTTAATTACATAAATTTTACCTTTGGTTTCATATATTGTAACTTTCTGATAAAAAAAATATAAAATCAAATATCTTATATATTTTTCTAAGGTACACATAATTCAATTAATTTGTTAAATTACAAAGAGTTGTTTAGACCAAGCACTAATCCAGCGCCATAATCTTCTTTATGAGTTGGTATATAGTCCTTTTAATTACCATATCAGAATTCTTAATTGCTTATATCTTATTAGATTTACTCAGTATCTCTCTAAGATGACAGAAAGGACCAGGATAATAACAAATATATAGCGGAGAATGAAATGACACAGTACCTGATATTGACTTTTTATAATTTGTAGTTGAATGGTATAAACATTTGAAAAAGAATTAGCTTGTTAAATTTTTTTCTTATAAGTAGAACCAAATCATCAATGATTTGCGTCATCAATAAATGGAGCTAATTTTATCTCACACATGAATCATGAGCTATATAAATCGTTGGTCCCTACTAAATCAAATGCAGTAATTAATTGAATGGATATCATTAAAACCCCGATCAAATATTTCCAACATACACTATTGACCAAATAGATTCTTCCAAACTCATACATCACACAAAGAACCTTTATCGCCCCGGACAAATCTCACACAGGAATCTCCACCCCTATATATTATGGGTCCGTTTGGCACCCAATGGAATAGCAAAAAGTTGGAATAGAATAATTTATTCCGATTGCCAAACTAATTTTAGACTAAGTAGAAGAGTGCGGAATAGCTAATCCGGTATATACCAACTTATAGGTGGAATGGATTAGCTCTAAATCGGAATAGCGATTATTGTTTGATTATATTATATTATATTATTATATTATGATTATGATTAAGATTTAGTATTATTATATTATTATATTATATTTATGATTATAATTTATTATTATATTAATATTATGATTATTTATTATTATTATTATCATTATATTATTATTATTAAATTATTATTATCATTATTATTATCATTATTGTTATTATATTATCGTTACCATTGGTATTATTATATTATTTATTATTATTATAAATATAATTTTAATATTATATTATTATATTATGAATATAAATATAATTATTTTATTATTATATTATTATGATCAAGATTATTTATTATTATATTATTATATTATTATATTATGATGATTATGATTATGATATGATTATTTATTATTATTTTATTATATTGTATTATATTATTATATGTTGATTATAGTGATGATTAATTTATTATTATATTATTATAATTATAATTATTTATAATTATTTTTATGATTATGATTGTATTTTTATTATTATATTATTATATTATTATGATTATGGTTATATTATTATGATCATGATCATGATTATGATTATTATATTATAATTATATTATTAAAATTATGATTACTTATTATTATTATATTATTATAATTATGATTGTAATAATAATTTTTTATCATTATATTACTATATTATGATTATGTTTATATTTTTATTATATTACTATTATAATATTATTATTTATTATGATTATTTTTTAATACTTTATTATTATTTTATTATGTTATATTATATTATTATATGTTGATTATAGTTATGATTAATTTATTATTATTATTATAATTATAATTATTTATAATTATTTTTATGATTATGATTATATTTTTATTATTATATTATTATGATTATGATTATGATTATATTATTATGATTATGACTATAATTATTATTATCATGATTATGATTATGATTATTATATTATTAAAATTATGATTATTTACTATTATAATATTATTATTTATTATAATTATTTTTTATTATTTTATTATTATTATTATCTTACTATTATGATTATTATTTTACTATTATTATAATCATCATCATTATTAGTATCATAATTATTCATATTTTAACTATTCGAGTAACAACTGCCAAACGATATTTTCGCTCTTCCGAATAGTTAAGAATACCACTCTTCTACCACTCTTCCAAAAAAAATACTATTCTATCACTCTTCCAAAATTACCACTCTTCCAAAGTTATTCCTTGATTTGCCAAACGGACCCTATATATATACAGAGAGGGATCCATTGACAATGGGTTATTTTGACAATTTTGACAATGAATCTCTAAATAAATATAAAAAAATCTTAAAATATCGAGGGATACAAAAAATAGAGAGAGTTAGACTATTGTGAAAACGTTTGCATTTCGAGCTCAAGTGCATACGGCTCAAATTTTATCGTAGCACGTCCGAAATTTAAAATTATCATTCTCATTAAATTTTTCATATCAAAATATCGAGGGATACAAAAAATTAGGGCATTTCAAGTTTTCTAAGTATTTGTTTAGGATTTTTAAAAATCAGCACTAAAATAATAATAAAATATTAAATTGTTGTTGCTGATTTTCAAAAATCCAAAACAAATACTTAAAAAACTCGAAATATCCCAAATTTTTGTATCCCCTAATATTTTGATATGAAAAATTTAATGAAAATAATAATTTTGAATTTCTGACGTGTTACGATAAAATTTGAGCCGTATGCACTTGGACTCGAAATGCAAATATTTTCACAATAGTCTAACTCTATGTATATAGAGAGAAAGTAAAGATACCGTAAACTTAAACTTACGGAGGTCTTCCATGGGTTTAACTCAAAAAGTAAATCAAATCATCTCAAAATTTTAATTTATCATCCTCATTAAATTTTTTTATATGAAAATTTGTTGGGATGCAAAAATTTAGAGTGTTTTGAGCTTTTTAATTCATGGTTTTTATTTTTTGAAAATCAACTCTAAAAATAATAATAAAATATTAAATATTAGAACATCATTTTTAAAAATTAAAAATGGTGATTTAAAAGTCTCAAAACACTCCAAATTTTTGCAACCCACAAGATTTTCATATAAAAAATTTAATGAAGATGATAAATTAAAATTTCGATATGATTTAATGTAATTTTCGAGTTAAGCTTCCGGAAAGCCTCCGTGAGTTTAAGCTCACAGTATATTTACCATATATATATATATATATATATCCTTGTGTAGTGAGATGGTAAATTGTATGTTATGACTGTCGGTTTTGTTCATATGCAAAGTTCAAAACCAAAGTTAATTTATTTCTGAAGTCCGCGCGTTGCTAAAACGGGTTGAAATTAAAATACAAAAGAAATTGCACTTGTAGTAAAAAGTAAAATATTTTCCTACCACAAGTTGATCAGCTGTCGATCCCGCAAGCACCTTTCTTATTTATTTTTTTTGCTTGTTCGACGACTATTCTTAAATATTATTAAGTTTTATTATAAAATAAGGAACGACACGTTGACGAGCTTAAAAAAATATTATATTTTTATATAATGAATAATAAATTTTGTTTAAAACTTTAAATTTTTTGTCATGGATTTAGAATTTAATTATATTTAAGTAAAATATATATTTTAATTATTATAAAATTAGTGTCAGATACAAATATTTTTAAACTAAGAAGGTTTCGCACAACGGGGTTCTACGCTGGTTAAAATAAAGAAAAAAAAGGTAATACATTATTCTGATTTTATTATTATTATTAAAAAAAAAATAACAAAGCTAAATTATTATTATTTATCATCATCAATTATTGCTATTATTTTTGTTGTCGGAAGCAGTATTGTTTATATGTCAGCATTATCATTATTATTAATACTTTAGTTGTTAATATTGTTGCTATTATATTTAGAGAAAAACATTTCATTTTTCCCATTAAATATTTTACAAAATCATTTCACTCCACCGAATAATGCAAGAACAGTACTATATTCCGACTCATATACAAGATGTATAACTGTCACACCCCAGAATAATTGAATCGGATTGGGGGTGCTAAATCCCGCCACGTACGCACGACGAGACGTGCGTACGGAAGGCTAAAATAAGCGAAAACACGAAATAAACAAAACAACAATAATAATAAAATATACATGACCATACAGTCCAGAATGAACAAAGAGAATACAACGCCTACATAGGCGGGGGCTAGCTCCATCGGAATGGGCAGCAATCTCTCAAATAAAACCCAAAAAGAAGGAAGTAAGACTCAAAAATCCGATGGATCCTATCCAACTACCCGACTCACTTGCAAATGTGGCGAAGCATCCCTGTCATCGCGCGGGATTTGCACCTAGCACTCTCATCCACAAAATCCCGCACTTTGTGATACCGGATCCCATGACCATCGTGGAAACGTGAGAAATTTAAAAATTACTCGGTACGGATTTAGATCCGACCTTAAGATTTTATCTTCTTTCCTAGGCGGACCCAAATACCGAATCGTATTTTAAATGCATTATAACAATTATGTATAGTATAATAATATTTTGTGCACGTTTGAGAAAAACTACATATGAAAATGAGATGAAATGGTAAATAAACCCGAAAATGAAAAAACGTGGAAATACGGATATAATATATGATACATATGTAATAGGTACGAGATTTAAAACACCCGTATAGTATATCCCGATTTGCGGATCATCGGTCCATCCACAAGCGGGCACGTGATCGGGGCCCTGGACTTGTGACTTACCTAAGCGGGCGCGTATTCGGGCCCGACTTACAAACTTAGGATTTTATGTTTGTAAGCGGGCGCCAATGCCGCACGAATACAGGAAAATTCGGCCTCCGGGCGATAACGCCCTAGGAGAGTGACGGCTAAAAGCACGTACTCGGTATTCGAATCGGTAATTCACCTAATAATAATAATAATAATAATGACAAAGGGAGTTTTAAATAATTATGCTTTCGGTTGCCATATCGTAAAAAAGGATATAACTACCCGTGAATTGACAAATCGGAAACAAATGGGAGCCTACACTTTGTACCAACAAGGGTCGGAGGACCGCATCCGTAAAATATCAAAACGAAAATATAACAAATGGGAGCCTACACTTTGTACCCGCTAAGGCCGGAGGACCGCATCCCGACTTTCTCTGTACCAACTAAGGGCCAAAGGAGAAAGCCCTTCGGACAATATTAGGATCCTAAATACGCGGATAAATAAATAATATAATATCACGAAATAGATTCCAATCTCGAATATGGCCGCCCACACTAAAAAGCGAAAGTACACGGTATCTAAATCGCTCAAATTTGGATTAAATTTATTTATATTAAGAATAATAATAAGAATATAATAAAGATCAAAAAAAACACTCGACACGGTAGAACCCGCCAAATGACGGGATCGGTGGATAATCCGACGAGCGAGGATGCGCGTTATGCATGCATATACGGACGGTGGGTCCCACGGGCCTATGGGTCACCGTACGTAACCACAATGCGGTGCGGTTATGCAAGGCAACTTAGGCGAGAATTACCCGTCCGCCTCTCAACACTCCCATGCATTTAATGCATGATTAACTACCTAACTTAATTAATAATTAGTGATAGTAATAATATTTTCCTAATAATTATAATCTACAACTTGATTATTTAATTTTATCTAATCTATCTCGGGACTATTTCCCGGATCCTACTCTATACCCTATCTACGTGAAATATGACATGATATGACATGCGAATGCGGGTATGTCTCGAATATCTTTGGTCAATTTCTGGGATGCGGATGACAAGTCGATATTGGTCTCTAATCAATTTTTGGTCAAAAATACCGCAATTGATTTATTTTAAAAACATTTTATTTTCGGTTTGGGTTCCTAATTCGAAGAAAGAAAATTAAATCCCGGAAACCGTACACGAGAGTCTTTGGTGAGGATCGTGGAGTCGCTCTACTACTCGGGGGTAGAACACGGCCTCGGGGTCGGTGTCCGCGTACGTCGGGTCGGGAATGACCTCGTACTCGCGAGGATCCGAGTCGATTTGTATCACCTAGTTAATTTAAATTAGATGTTTATTAGTTTTACTTGATTTACTAATTAGAAATAGGATTAGATTGAAAATTAAATTAAACGTTTGTTCGGGTTTTATTGTCTCTTCTTGAAATTTCGTTGAGCGTTTTTTGCATATATGCGCGTCGGAAATTTCGGTTGCCGCGCATATAGATCCGTTAATTTGTGTTTATCGTTTTCGATCGCTCTTATACGTTCGTTCTCTATTTTAAATTCGAGTTCATGGATTTAAATATTTAAATCAATAAATTTTAAAATAGAGAAATTGATTAATATATAATATTATATTTAATATATTTAGTATTATTCTTATTAATTTAAAATAGAGAAATTGATTATATATATATATATGTATATATATATATACTCATATATATTCATTATATTCTAATTATCTTTTCTTATTAATTTTGCTTTTATTATTATGTATATGTATATATATACTTAACCTTATATTTAAATAAATTAGAAAAATAGTTTAAAATAAATTAAAAAGGAAAAACTTAAAGGAAAAATTAAAAATGAAAAGAAGTAAATAAATTTAAGAAAATTATTATCGTTTTATTACTGTGTTGGTGTTTTAATGTTCGGGATCATACGCTGACTACCAAATCGTTGGTGCCAATGCACCGATATCCCGAAATCGGGGGCAGTCAGGGAATATAATCATTTCCCGATCTTAAAGTTTACGTTATTAACAATGGGTACCGCCAAACCTTTCGGGGCGGCTCCCAATTTATTAGTCACATTATTAAATTAATCCTTTTAATTATCTTAAGATTTTTAATCCATTGGGCCTTAATGGACTTACTAATCCTAATTATTTATCTTAGTTAATTTGATGAATTTGTTGACCCAATGGAATTTCATTTATTCTTGAGTCCTTAATAAAAATTAATAAATTTGGGCCAAGTTCCCTAACTACTTTTCAATCCGAAAACATATCCTTTAACATTTCACTTAAGCCCATTTGGTCTAAGTCCTATAGCCAAATATTAAGTTCAAATCATCCCAGCCACAGAGCCCATAAACCTAACCCGAATCAGAGTAAGCCAGCCGAACCAACCAACAGGTGGAACACAATAGCACAACAATAGGCATTATCAGACAATAGCCAACCATACAACAGAGAACCAGAATTAGGCATCATCACCCCCAGTAAATCGAAAAGGGTTTAACCAGCAAAGCAGGTCAACACAGAGAGGGAAAATCCATCATTAGGGCAAGTTTCAGATTCAACAAGACAGCAACCGGCCAAACAACACATACCCCACAAGTCAGAATTCAGACAACCAGAACCCAAACAAGACACAAGAGCCAAGCAAGCAACAGAAACTCACACAGTCGCAACAGGAAAGGTTCACCAGCACAGCAGGGAAAAACAATCAGAAAGATTCAGAGGTTGCACAGGCACAAATAACCCAAAAAGGCAGCAAAATCCCATAGATAGTAATAGGCAAACAACCCAGCAACCCGATAGCACACATAAATCCAGTGGGTAACCGTACCAGAACAAATAACCCAGGCAACACTATGACTCATCAGAGGGGAACAATGACACAGGGGTAACCACCTCGCCTCACTGGTACCAAGTGGTACCAGTGTACCAAGGCTTAACGCACAAATCATCACACAAAGCAAGCTCAGCCAGCAAACAAACAACAGAAAACAAATACAGCACTTGAACCCTTAGCAGTCAAGCAATTTCACAAGGAAAAATCGATCAGATTTTACCAGTAACAGGGCCAGCGGCAATAGTGGCACAAGAAAGAGGCAAGGAGACAGTATCAGCACAACCGAAACCAAAACAAAATGGCCACAGTGCAAAAATAGGCATAACCCCACAAGTCAGACACATACAACAGAAAAGGAACAATATCAGGCTAGGGTTTACCAGCAAAGAATTCAAGCAGACAATGCTAGAGTCGGAGAGGCCAAGACTCAGAAAGTGACAGCAAGTACCGGCTCCCCCTTCCACAAAAGCTCAAGCCTCTTCCCTTCTCTATTATTAGATCGACTAGTGTATCAGTACTTATCAGTATTTGAAAGAGGGGAATTCTCAGCACATGAGAGAAGAAAATGAACAGCCAGCAGCAGAGAAGGGGGGCCACGAGCTCTTATAGGGGGGGGGGGTGATTTTGAACAAGTGGGTGTGTCAGGGTGCACTGACCCGAGATCGGGTGAGGGGATAAGCCAACGGTCAACCCGAGTTGACATGTAACGGGTAGGGGTGAGGTCTAGCGACCCCGATAGCGACAGAGGGGGGGGAGAGAGGGTCAGGTGAGTAGGGTAGGTCTCACCGTCAGGAGAGACAAAGCAAATGAGTGGCAGAGTGATGGAGAGAGAGAGCGATGAGAGTTGTCGCAGGGGAGAAAAAAGGGCACAGCGGAGAAGTCGGGGAAAGAGAGAAAACCACGGGCGAAAAATGCAAGAGGGGAGGGGAGTGCGTCCGAGACGCGACAGAAAGAGAGAGAGACAGGCAAGAAATGGAGCGGCGCGACAGAGAGAGAGAGGAGAGTGGGGAACGAGAAGTGACGGTATTAATTACCGAATTAAATGAGGGCGAAGAGACTGCTCAGAGGGAAATAAATGCGAGAGAGATGAAGAGACAATAAATGGGATGGGATGGAGGCTTGGTGATACGGTATTTATTGTGGCCGGGGATTTATGATCATTGGTGTAGCGAATCGAATTTTCCAATTAACTGTCAAAATAATTGTCATTATTAAATATTATTATATATATGTACTTTTATATTGCGTGTTTATATTATTTACTAGTTAGTCTTAAATCATTTTATTTAGACTGACTGATTTACTGTTTATTTTAAAATTTAAAATTCATCTTCGTTTGATATTTAATTTGTTTCTTTTCATTTAATAAATTTTTGGGTCTGTGTTGCTTAATTATTTAGATTGTTAATAAATAGCCAAATAAATATTTAAAATTTATTAGAAGATTTATTTATCTATTAATATATATATATATATATATATATGCGTCCATACATATAAGTAATTATATCCCCTTAATTATTGGATTAACTAATTTATTTATTTACGTTAATTTAAATTTTGATTCACAAATTAAGTGATTTTAACGTGCTTATCATTTTTCACCAATTTGGACGTGATTTTCTATCAATCCCCAGTGACTTTCATAATTGAATTCAATTAAAAAGTAATATTTCAAATAACACTCAAAACTCAAAAAGGTTTTGAAGTAACTATTGGCAAACGTGGACAACTTGTTCTGAATTTCAAAATTCATATTATTTCAACTATCATGAATCTGCACCTTTTTCATCAACATGAAAGTCATAAACACCTCTTTTATCTCGAATGCATGTATTTTTAATTTAAATTCGTACTTAGTGAAGTACCTTTGGAATAGTAAATGAACACTTAAGCCGGGTTTATATATGATATATAGTGCTCGGTTAGCAAAATCATTTCTTTGGTATAGCGTTGCTCCCACGCAAGATTAAAATGTTAGTTCAGCTACAAAATTCAAACAATATTTCACTGTTTCAAAAGGACGAAATCAACCCTATTCGTCGCCATGTATTACTAGTCTTCTACATACTCTCTCTCTTTCTTTTTTTTTTAGTTTTTTTACACTGTTTTAACGTATTGATTTCTATGCTATTTTAGCATATTAATCCGGATAATAATATTATTATACTATTTTTCGGACAATCCCCACACATCCTTAAAAATTTTTAAAGAGAAAATTTACAAATGTTTCCAAAATTATAGAAACAAATATTTTTCTGACATCTTATCACACGTGCCTCACCTAATTAAAGAAAACTTTATTTTACGGAGACAAAAGTATTTTATGAGTGTACTATTTGAATGAATAGAAAAATTAGTGAAATAATCACTGATTCAACAATTTGAGATAGTAGCTAATTTAATTTTTAATTGGCTCAATAGAATAGTCATCGATTTAGCGATTTTGAGAAACTATCCACTCATTCAAGCAGAATATATGATTAAAAATAGTTATTAATTCAAATTAGCACTATTCCTCACCCCCATCTAACCAATTACCTTCTTATGTCATTTTTTTTTTTTAGATCAGATCAATCGTGATATATACTCCTGCACAAATCCGTAAAAAATAAATGTGGCAATGCAACGATCAATCGATCATGACGGTGGTAATCTGCTATGAGCATATATTATTAACAGGGAGGAACTATAATAGGTAAGTCCCTGATCGTGTTTGAGTTTGATTTTCAAAAATATGTGTAAAATAATAAAAAAATCTTCTGAAATTAAATATATATATTATTTGAATTTTAAGCTTAATTAAAAACTTAAATCTATCATATTTAAATATTTAAATATGAGAATCTAATTAAATATATGAGAATCTAACTAAATAAATAAGAATTAAGGCTTTCATACTAATTATATTCGGGCTTATGTATGAAATATATTGGATCCGTCAGTTTATATCGGTTGATAAAAAAAAAACTATAAATTCAGACAATCTGAAAAAACCCTTGAGCTAACATGGGTTAGGCGCTTAAATTTTCCCAAAACTGTCTTTGTCGCGTGCCAATTTTTATACTTGTTCACATTTTTTTCCATTGCTTTCATAATTCTTTTTGCAGTCTATTTTTATGTTTTTTTTTTCTCTCTCTTTCGTCGTTACCTGCTTTGTTTTGCTTTCGGTAACTCTTTAAAAATATTGACGATAAGCGCAATACTGCGGTATGGTGTATCAAAAAAGTATATATATTAAGAATGGAAGTTATTTATCTTATCTTTTGTAAAAAAAAAAAAAGTCGATTACTTGTGGACTCCAATAGTATCATGACAAAATACAAGACTAATTTAGTTAATAATTAGGCAAAAAAGTCAATAGAGCAACATTTATCATCCACATCAATACTTTTTATATTTTTGGTAAAAGGAGTTTGGTCAGTGATTTATGAACTTAGCCGAATAAGAAATAGGAATAATAAGATAAACAATGGAAAAGGCATCGACTATATTTCGGGTAAGACGTGCAGCAGTAAAATTGAGAACACTTTCACAAATTGGTAATGATTTCAATATTCTGAAATTTTCATCATTTTATCTCTAGAATTCATCACATTCTTTCAATCATTATTTTTTGGGTGCCATCAAAATGTATGCGCACACAGGGACACCTCTGTTATAGATGAATATATATATATATCAAAAAAATATAAAATTTGATCTCCAAGGATATTTCAATATGAAGATGAGCTCAACGTTTGGATACGGAGTCCCTTCGTGATTGAACTTTTAAATTCGAGATCGACGTGAAGCACAAATTTTTTTTTACTTCATTAAATTCCATATATCACTCTATATATATATATATAGAGAGAGAGAGAGAGTAAAGCTAGCGTGCTTCTAGGAGCACGGAGTCCCTTCCGTGATTTTAACTCAAAAAATATATCAAATGATCTCTAAATTTTGATTTATCAGTCTCATTAAATTCTTCATATTGAAATTTTATGGGGTATAAAAATTTGAAGTGTTTCGAATTTTTTAAATCGCTCTTTTCAATTTTTGAATATAATATATAAATATTGAATATTTTATTATTATTTTTAGAGTTTATTTTTAAAAATTAAAAAGAGCGACTATGAGTTAGTCTATTGTTTACTCTCTCTCTCTCTCTCCTATGAGTTAGTCTATTGTGCTTTCAGTAGCCCTTCAGCCAAAACGCTATCAGTCTAAATTTTAATTTAAATAACTCAATAAATTTTTTATATCATAATCTTATAGCATACTATTTTTTATTGTGTTTGAAATTAATTTATTATACTTAATGATTTTTAAAAAATAGTTCTAAAATAATAGAAAATTAATAAAATTTGTATGTAAAAATGCTTACTTTTTAAAAATCATTAAGCATAGTAAACTAACTCCAAGCACGATAATAATTAGTATTTTACAAATTAATGTTATAAAATTTTTATTGAGCTACTTAAATTAAAATTTCGAGCATGAAAAATTAAAATTTGGACTGATAGCGTTTGATTGAAATGCTACTGAAAGCATAATAGAAAAGCTCTTTATATATTAAAACTAGCATTCTCCTAGGAGCATGGAGTTTCTTCGTGATCCTAGCTCAAAAAATACCTAAGAGCATGAAGTTTTTCCGTGATACTATCTCAAAAAATATATATATATCAAATTATTTTTAAATTTTAATTTATCACTCTAATTAAATTCTTCATATTGAAATTTTATGGGATACAAAACCAAAACCCAAATTTAAGATGTTTTGAGTTTTCTAAATCACTATTTTTAAGTTTATAAAAATGATGTAAGAGCTGATTTTAAAAATTAAAAAGAGTAACTTAGAAAACTTGAAACACCCTAAATTTTTGTATCCCACAAGATTTTCGTATGAAGAATTTAATTAGAGGGATAAATGAAAATTTAAAAATTATTTGATGCACTTTTTGAGTTAGGATCATGGAGGAACTCAATGCTTCTAGGAGCATGCTAACTTTACTATATATATATATATATATATATAATTAGGGTATGATGCTTTGTAAAAAACAAGAGCGTTGTGTGTTTTATGCTCTATTATTAATTTTAAGTCAGAAATTATTGATCTAAACCACTCAATCTAATCTCCATATCCAAATCTATTAGTAAACCAAATTTTATATTTTTGGAATTTATTTGTTATTTTTTTGATAGGAGGAAAATCATCATTTTTGGATGAACCAAAATTCTCAGATCAAGTCATTTTTCTCCTCACCAGAAAAAATAGCAAAAAATATAAATTTTGGTTTACTAATAGATTTTGATAAAAGATTAGATTGAACGGTTCAGATCGGTCATTTCTGACTTAAAATTAAGATTAGAGCGCAAAGCACACAACGCCTCTGTGCTTTGCAAAGCACTATAGTCGGACTATATATATATATATATATATATATAGTTGGGCTATGGTGCTATGCATAGCACGATCGCCCACGTACTATGGATTTGTTCTTCATTTTCAAAGTTTAAATAGTCGATCGAACCATATAAAATAATTTTCATATGAATATCTCGATGTAGACTAAATTTTATATTTTTTAAGATAGTTAGAAAATTGCCTCTTTTGAATGCCTCATAATATCTAAATCAAGATATTTTCTAACTATCTTAGAAGATAGTAAAAAAATTATAAAAAATGTAAAATTTAGTCTACATCGAGATATTCATATGAAAATCATTTTATTTGGTTCAGATTGACTATTTGAAATTTAAAAATGAAGAAAGGATTCATTGCATGGGGGCGATCCGTGCTATGCATAGCACCATAGCCCAACTCTCTCTCTCTCTCTCTATATATATATATATATATATATAATTTATCTATTGTGCTTTCAATACCACATCGGTCGAGACGCTACCGGTCCAAATTTTAATTTTTTATTCTCAAAATTTTAATTTAAGTAGCTGAATAAAATCTTTATATCATAATCTTATAGAATACTAATTTTTATCATGTTTGAAATTATTTTGCTATATAAGGTAAATTCTGCTACAAATCGTAAGAGGATTACGCTTTCTTGTTGTGTAGTATCGTACAGTAGAGTATATGATTTGTTGGATCACTTTGAAATTTATATCTGATTTGAATCATGAGAAGATTCAATGGTTCTTGTGTTGTGTTGCACGGTGTTGCGTATGTTGCATGACAGAAGATAAGGATTCATCATATGGAGTTCCGTCCATATTAATCAATGATCTTGATTCTCACTAATTAATTTTCCTTTTCTAATCACACCCAAAAATATATATCATAATCGTCTAATACACAGAATTAAACGATTTAAAATTATTATGATCCATGACAGAACATATCTATATAAAATACTTGAAATTCGTCTTCAAATGATTTGGCTCTATATTTAGTCTAAGTTTGAAATTCTAAGAGAAAAGAACTTCTGATTTCATACATCTTAATCAATTACAATAAAGTGAAAGCAAAATGCATGAAAAAAGTAGTGAGATGTTTATTTTATTTTATTTTTGAACCAATTAATGCAAACATCTGCAACAATTTTAGCTTCATTAAACACTTCAAAATTTATAATGTTATAAGAATCACTTCAATATAACATTTCCTTAGTATTGATGATTTTTTAATATCTACGTGAGTTTATATTCATAGGAATGGAATTTAATTCAATTAATATATTCAATATACATGTACTCTGTATCACGTGTATTTATGCTTCAACGCTTCAATTTGGTAGATGCATGAAAAATGAATATTCTCATTCATTAATTTTTCAATAATTTTTAATCTCCTCCTCATATGCAAAATGAACTTAACGAATAAACAAATAAAAAAAACGAAAATACCTGATGTCGTGATCCATAAAATAAATCTAGGAAAATAACTCGAAATTATCATTTCAAAAACGATTTGATACGTATCGTGTTTAAACTCATATTACCTTTCTTTCGTACCGTTCCTTCTCTCCAAATAGCAAATGCTATTTTTTGTAATGACTGCACAGAGGAACATTGTAGAGGCGAGAGCGATAGCTCGCAAGGCGCCATGCACCGCCCGCCCGGAAGTCTAAAAGCTGCCGACGCTATGGTACGAGAAAAGGAAAGTAATAATGTTTTTTTCCTTTTTTTCTTTAAAAAACATCGCATTCTGACAATATTTTTCAGCCAAGTGATGGCGACTCATCCTTGTCTGATCAAAATTGCTTTGGACCCCAAGGCATTTTTGGTGCAGCTAATTTTCTTTGATTCATTGGAGACCAGAATCCAAATTAATGTGCTACAGATCTGTGTTATATCTGTTACTGTCATAAAGAGAGCGATTAATGGGTTACAGGAGGATTTGTCTTTTCTTTTCTTTTTTTCCTGTCCTACTCTTTTTAAATTCAAGACTGTTACTTGAAAAAAATTACTCAAGGGTTCTCCTGTTTACCTTTGCTCAATTTCAATATTTTGAGATATCATGATTTTGAGGCCCTTAGAGGCTTAACAGTTATGTGACCTCAGTTACGATGTGTTTTCCTTTTAATTTTATACGTAGGATATATATGAATGTTGATATGTATATTTCATAATAATAACGATTGTCAGTCATTATTAAAGGATATTCATATTAATACTCATATATACATACTTTTAAAATATCTAAAAAATATTGTATGATCCAATTATATTATATGTGATCTCAGTCCGAAACACAATAACCGTGCTTCACAAAATAATAGCCTCACTTTTTATTATATTATGATTATTTAATAACAACTATATTCAGCGGTAATAATCATTTTGATGTTAAAATCTACCACCAGCCACTATATCTTATTTCATAGTATTAAAATATATAAAAATGGAGTTATATGAACTACTGATCTTAATTTTGCTTTTTAGGAGAAAAGCATGCGGATAAATTTTCATAAAATTTTGAATTCTTGTCGTATAATATAAAGAGCTTTAGCTATGAACAAACACTAAAATTAATGCAATACAATAAAATGATCCATGCAATTTACAATTTACAATTTACACATGGATATCATGTTGAGTTGTTCGGTTTTGGATTCTAAAAACTAAAGAATTGATATATAGCGTGGGGCAATTTTTGGTATATATAGCATCAAAGTCCAACTCTTTCTATATATATATATATATATATATATATATATATATATATATATATTGTACTTAATAATTTTTTTGATTTTATTGTTTTACACAATATAATTGAATTTAATAAGTTTTTTTAAGATATTTTTACAAGATACTATTGATGCTTCAAGGAATCAAGGTGTAGATGATCAAAACTATTATAGAAGATTCACCGATGATATAGAATCATAAATATGTAAAAGTATAATTCAAAATCTTATGTTTCTTTATATATTGCAAGAATAATACTCTCTACTGCAGTAAATCATTATAATGTTTCATAATTTTATATAAAAAAATTTTTAATTTTTTGAACAAAGAGACATCACAAAGTTAACAGAGTGTATCATTATATAATGATTTATAAAGCGTTCATTTTAGAATCATTTAACGATACACTGAATCATTATAATAATTCCGAAGTACAGTAGACCTTGTCAGAAATTGGTCAAACTAATCAAATCATTGTTAATATTTTATAAAACATTCAACATTTCTTTCTATCATTATAACGATTTATCTTATTCATTTTTAGTCGTTATCATGTTATAAGAAGTTCTGACAAAGGGTATTCTCGGGAACTCAAATTTAAGATCAAGAAACGTTATAATAATTTTTGAACCATTATAACATCTTTCTGTGCAAGAATATTAACTGCTTCTCTGTTCAAGCTCTATTTAATGTGTTGCTTCAGGATTGTCCAAACTGATCAAACTTTCATAATTATAATCAATCTGAGCACTCAATCTAAAGCTATCAAAGAGTCTTACATCATTTCCTTGCAAACATAAGAAATTAAGATATTGAATTAGCCAAATCTAGTAGAATTCTTATAATTTTTCTGAGTATTGTTCAAACTCCTATCTTTGAGTTTTTGCACAAATTTTTTGCAGCTTCTAGCTGATTCTTCTGAGCCTTGAATGTTTATTATTGTATTTTATTTTGTTAGATTGTTTTTAGTATTTTTGCACTTTTTTTGTGAAGAAAATAAATTTTCTAATTATAAAATATTTTTTAGTAATAAAGCGACATTCTGTTAGTGGGATAAGACACAGAGACGTAAGTTGTTATAACCAAACTCCGCTAACATATTGTGTCTTCTCTAAATTTCTGCACTTATATTTTTTGTACTTTATTTACTAAGAATCAATGACATCAAACCATTATTACGCACGTAATCAAAGCAAACAATTTCAGATTTGTTATAAACGAGATCTATAATCGAGCACAATTCACCACATTTGTGTTATGCACTTAATATTTATTATTTTCATATTTTATTAACTGCATAGAGCCATAGATTTATGATATTTGTAAAATAATGACCAGCCTCAAACAACAAATGATAAATTATATATTAAATAAGATATTAGAAAAAAACAACCTAAGAGCAAAAATTTGAATCAATTATTAATATAATTAATTGATCATTAATGAAATAGATATAACTAAAATATGTCAATAGGTATAAAATGAATTCTTTCGCATAATATAATTGATCACCTGTTATATAACCATGTTCTCTTTACATTTTATATAACCATGTTTTATTTACAGTGATCTATTATCTTTGTTCAATGTAGTATTTTCTGTATTTAGAAATAAATTAAATCATTTTGATTTAATATACAAGTGTTTTGGTAGAAAACCAATATTATAGATTGGTACATGTGCGACCCTTTTTCGCGCGCTCCGCACCGCCGCTGGGCGATGGGTTGCGGAAGAAGGACACGGAGATCCCTCCCGAGCGTGCATCTGCTAAGTGTCGGCTGATTCCGCCGTTTAGAGATATTTGGATGCACATTCAGGGGGTTTTTTAGTGATTGTGAGTTCTTGTAGATTCCGGTGGGCGCAAGCCCCCACCGTTAATTACCCTGGGCTACTAACCTCGAGGCACCTCTGGATCTTTGAAAGAGAGAAGCAAATAGTATAGTTAAAAGATGGTCAAGTGGTCGTCTGGGTTCACAAAAGGAGTCCATGGAAGACAAACCTACAAACAGGTCGGTTCAGTCTTTACTTAATCCTATAGAAGACGAACCTACAAACAGATCGGTTCAGTCTATGCCACCTCGAGATATAACCCTACTACAGACCAGGTTAATCTCTTCCGAGGGCTTGAGGTGAGTCTACTACAGAACGACTCGACCTCCGTTGATCTAGAAGATAAACCTACTACAGAACGGTTCAATCTTAACTAGTCAACAACCAATCACACAAAATACAACTCGAAGCACCGAGCGGTTGATCTTGAGGTTGGTGAATCGGGAGAAGGGTGGATATGGCCCACGTGTTTCTTCTCACCGATCTTCTAGATCATGAATTCGAAGCACTAAGCCGATTCATAAACCTAGGAAACACGATTACGCACAATGTCAAACCCGAAGCGCCGGGCCGTTCAACATTGAGGTATGTGTTAGTGAAGGAACCTACCTACGAACGGTTCACATTCATCTGTTTTGTGGATGAATCTACTACGAACGATTCAATCTCACAGTCTCGGGAGATGAACCAGAAGACAAACTTATCGACGGATGAGTTCAGTCTCGCTAGTTCAAATGGTCATGAATTACTTGTTCATGACACCGAGTCATTAAGATGTCACTTCTCTCGGACATCATAATGTTCTTCTTCTTCAAAGTCGACATATCTCTCCATGCTGATGTCGTGGCTTTGGTCATTCTTCGACGAGCGTCAAGATGTTCTTGTCTCGACTAATCATTCTACATGTTGCATTACTTGTGCAAAATTACTATGTTGCCCTACATCCCTCGTGTGAGCGTATTTAGTCATGAGTTACTTGCTCATGGTGATGGGTCATTAAGATATCACCTCTCTAGGACATCGTAATGTTCTTCTTCCTCAGAGTCGACATGTATCTCCATGTTGATGTCACAGCTCTGGTTATTCTTCATCAAGTGTCAAGATGTTCTTGTCTCGACATATTTCCTCATGTTGCTATCGAAGCCTTAGTCATCTTACGTCAAGATGTTCTTGTCTTAACGTATCTTCTCATGTTGCTATCGAAGCCTTAATCATCCTACGTCAAGATGTTCTTGTCTCAACGTATCTTCTCATGTTGCTATCGAAGCTTTAGTCATCCTACGTCAAAATATTCCTGTCTCGACGTATCTTCTCGTGTTGTCGTTGCAACCTTGTTTATCCTTCGTCAAGATGTTCTTGTCCTGACTAATCGTTCTAAATGTTACATCATGTGTGCAAACATCCTCATGTGGCTCTACATTCCTTGTGTGAGCATTTTTGTTCATCTCCAAAATGTACAAAGTCTATTACATAATATTTTCCATTATCATCTCTATTATAAAAATGAATTTATTCATTATTATTATTATTATTATTATATTTTTTTTATTATTATTATTATTATTATTATTATATTTTTTTATTTTTAAACTCTATTTATCTATGTAGAAAAATTATTTACAAAAAATAATAAGAAAAAGGGGTTAGCTATTAACTAGAATTTTATTTATATTTTTGGGATTTTTATAATAGCTAAAATAGTAGAATTTTATTTTTATTATTTCTAAACTCTATTTATTTTGTAGAAAATCACTTACAAAAATAATAGAAAATAAAATGGCTATGATTTTTATTTGTATTTTTAAAATAGCCAAAGTAATAGAATTTTATTATTATATTCTATTATGTTGAAACACTATTCATTATGTAGGAATTATTTACAAATCAAAAGATAGCTAGCTATATTATTTTTATTATTATTATTATTTATTTTATTTTTAAGATCTATAATAGCTAAAAAGAAATCATTATTAATATTCTATCTTATTTATTATACTATTCATTATATATTTTTATTATTTCTATTTATTATCTATAGAAAAATATAAGATTTTTTTATTATTATTATTATTAGTAGTTGAAAATAGCCATAAGAGATGAAATTCATTATATTTTTATTACAACTATTATTTTTACTGTATTTTATTCATCAAAAATATTTTTATTGTATATTTGTATAGAAATAACAAAAGAAATGCAATTCATTCTATTATAAAACTATATTATCATTCTTTATTATAGAAGAAAATGTATTTACTATCTATTACCATGGTAGTATATATTTTTGTATATTTTGTGCTATTTATTTTTATTATTCTTTTTACAGAAAATATCAACATAATATCTATCATTATTTATTATTTTTTATTTATCAAAGAATATAGCTAATCTTATTATCTATTATGGCATATTACTATTGTCATTATTATTTCATGAAAAATCACTTGAAAAATCAGTAAAATATATCTAACTATTATTCATGATTTTACTTGTATTTTTGGAATTTTTATAGTATTTAAAATGACAAGTCAAAGCTAAGTCAAATATATCAATATATGTAATATCTTTTGCTTTTAAATTGTTTCAACATGATTATATTTTTAAAACTAGAATATTATCATATAGAAAAATAGTATGAAAAATAAGGAAATTTTAGAAACAAATTTGAGTTAATTTGGAGTTCAGGAGCATTTCCAAATGATTTATTTACTATATATAATCAATGTTTCGTTATTAATTGATTAATGGGCTTAATCGGGCTTTCGGATTTGTATCAAGATTAGCACAACTCTTTATTTAACTTTCATGTTTACTTGGGCCGCCAGATTAGATTAAGATTTGCACTAGACGGATTAAAGGCCCAGATTGATTCATACTTTAATTTTCTAAATGTTCAATAGCCCAGATCCTTTGGATTCATCTCAATATTCGTGCGGCCTTTCAAGATTAGTGCGGAGAGCGTCCCCTTCTATCTTCCTTCTCCGTGCTTTGAGATGCGCACTGGATAAATGATCTTGATGCTCGGCGTGCCTAATCGGAGATCGGCATTTATTACCTACGCGTCGCGCTTGGTATGAAGAGCTAGTCGTGCCCTCGGATCATACATCGGTGCGGTAGATCATCGGCGTCACCATGATCAATGGACCGACTCTAAACTGTAGTTTTGGTACCGAATTCATTTCCAATCGAATTAAGTCAATTCCAGATCAATCTCTAGCGTTTCTTGATTTGTCTATGCAATTCTAAACCTCAATTAACATCATTGATGATTTACCCGCTGTAATTACCTCTATTCTTTCTTGATTTATCACAGCTGCTGACTCATGGTTGATACCGATCGGCAATTCAATACTATATTCTATATTTCAGTCAATTGCCAAGAATTACTTGATCTTGTTGATATGAAACTCATCGCCTTTATGTAATGCATTTCAATTGAAGCATATAGCTTGATCAATTGGGGCGTTTTCGAGTGTTTTGCATTACTGGTTTTGAGTTCCAGCGATTAGTTCCAAAATTTCCATCAATTACTCGATTGAAAAGTTGAATTCTTGGAACAATTGCTTGGAAATACAGTGACTAAGAGGTCAGTGACCTTCGATTAGTCTATCTTCCATGATTAGTGCTAGGAGATTGTATAATCTTCGACTAGCTTTTCTGGCAGATTAATTCAAACTCTTGATTACTTGATTAATCAAGATAAAGGCAAGAAAATAAAACGAGGAGGATCTAAATAGTAAGGCGACAAATTACTCAAAGGAAAGATTCAATCAAGAAAATTGAGAAATTCAATTGAATTGAAAAAGAAATTTGCGAAAATGCAAGTAACAGTACTAAAATTCTGAAATTACTCAAAATTGAGCACAATTACAACTCAAACTCTCTATTTACAATAAGTACACTCACCTTCCCTTCTTCTCTGTAGCTCTGAGCTCTTGGATTGATTGTTAATAGTGGAAAAGGGTGACTGTTTGCCAAGTTCTCAACACTTGTTGAGATCAATTGGCTTTCTAGCTTCTCACTTGCTCTCTAAGCTTCTCAGGGATCTTACAAATGCTCTAAGGGTCGTGTGTATGCCTATGGTTCTTGTTTCTATCCACTGGCTAAGGGTTTATATAGAAATCCATTGGTTTGACCGATTTTGACCATCTCAATCCAATTGCACATGGTGCATTATACTCTTTACTCTAACTGCTTCCTTGTATGCCCTATGGTTCACTGAACCGAGTCTCCATTGCCTAGCTCATGTGTAATCGCCTGAGGCGATTACAAGTTCATTTTATTTCTTTGATTTGCCACTATTCGGTTCTCATACTCTTGCAAGCCTCTCTAGCCCCTTCTAGATCCTTCAGGACCTCATACCATGTCTATATAATTTGCTAGCATGCTCCCTTAGCTCCATTTTACGAATTGATCTCAATTCACATCTTTTCTCCCATTACAAGCCATAATCAAGCTTCAACCTTTCACCTCGGTTCTTTGCTTATTTCTTCGTCTCAAGGCTTCACCATCATCAATTCGGTGTCGAGCAACTCCTTGTGCTCTTATCTAGTCGATTTGCAAGCTCCATCACAGTGTTTGATCAACTCACTTCTAGGCCGAGTTGTGAATTGGTGCAACTCCTACATCCAGCATTCAACTCCTCTCAATTGTCACTCTAACACCATCGCCTGAGGTCCTAGAAGCTCTCCCAGCCATCAATTGCAAGTTCCAAGCTTCAATTGGCAAGTTCAAAGTTTTGACCCGAGGTGTTGCTTCTTGCCATTTCTCTCTTTATATTGCATTATTCTGAAATCTAAATCCATACACCTTCTCTCCTTTGTACTAGATAACCAGGGCTAGGAGCAATTGATCTGAAGTCGATCCCTTTGTGTGATCTCCATTGATGGCGCCATTGACAGCTTCAGCCATCGGGAAGAAGAAGAGAAGGAGAGAGAGGAAGGAGGGAGCGTCCACAAGCTCATTACGTCGGTGTTCATGCGCGAGGCAAAGGAGAAGAAGAGTGCAGAGAGAGAGTCCCCAGGCGCCAAGTGCATACACTCTCTTTCCTTTTATTTAAATTCCAGTCAATAGATCTGTGTGGACTTGGTTTGTTATCTTCTTATATGCCACAGACTCATGAACCTGACTAGTGGGCCCTACTTGTAAGTTCACTGAGTCTAGGTTTATAGATATCGTTAGTGACTGATTAGTGCATGATTAGGGTTAATTGATATGATATGGCATGTTATGATTGGCTCATTAGTTTAATCACCTTCCTTTTATCTCTCGATTATTCACTAACCGCGATCGAGGTGGCCTTATGGTATGGTGCCATGTGCGCGCGTGGTAGAGTGAGTGAGATGGCCTCCTCTGGCTGTGCCATGTGGCATAGGGTTGGGTGAAGTGGCCCTGTGGTATAATGCCATGTGGCAATAGGGTGGTGAGGTGGCCCACTGACTGTATGCCACGTGGCACTAAGGTGGGGCCCATCTGTTAGTGACTCATACCAGGGTGGGGCCCACTGGCGACATGGCCCAACGATGAGAGGCGCCACGTGGCACACCCTCTCTTCGCTTATTTTATTCCTTCTGTGTTTCTTGCACCCAGTTTGTACCCAGCTGTTATTATCTCCAATTTGTACCCGAGTTGCTCGATCAAATCTCGGCCTTTGATTAATCCATTTATTCTCGCTTTTATCTTCCCACGAATTTATTTTAATAGCTCCACTTATCCAAAAATCATGAAAATTTCACCAAAAATCCCTAAAATCATGATGATCACCCCTGTATTTTTTAATTCCATTTTTGTCCCTCCTTCTCTGAATTAAAAATTCTTTTATCAAATAAACCCTGTTATTTCTTCTGAATTAATCCCAGATTTCATTTGTAGCTCAATGTCTCTGTCAATTATCTCTCTCTTGCAGAAACCACCCTAACTAAATACCAATTAGACTTATATTGATATTCATTAGGGCTTGATCGATCAACAGTTGATTACATGTCAATAGTTGATACTGAGATCTAGACTTGATCAGATGGTTGCTCCCAAACTTTGGCTTTGATCAGTCTTGTGAAATTGACTTTCAATCCCTTAACATGAGGGTGACTTGGTCAAAGAACCGACTACTTATCAATTAATTGACACAAATCGAAGCATGGTTAGGTGGTTGCTCACATGACTTTGGCACCGAGTCGACCTTGAAAGCAAAATCACGTTTGAAATTTCTCATGACTAGTTGCATCAAAATGCTAGCTTAGCATTGACATCATTTCATGTAGCATAGGGATTATACTGCTTCGGCTCCTTCCTAGGGTTAGCTCCAAGAGCAGATTTTAGGGTTCAACTTTGACTCTATAATAGGTGTTGAGGTGTGGGGTCCACTTTGTCGGTGAAAATGGTCACATGGGTGACTCATCGGATGGGCTATGTTGTTAGATTCATCTACAAGGGATTTGCCAGTGGGTCCCACTTGTCGAGAAAATATAATCAAATGGCTGACCCATCAGGAGATTCTCTCTCTGGAAATCTCCCGAGGGTCGGCCACCTCGAATGAGTAGGAGGTGGTGGGGTATTTATATCCTCGTCTTTCACCCTGATATTTCATTGTGGGATTAATGGATTTGTTCCGGGGTTAGGCAGCGACCTCTTCTGATTAGTGGGCCATCTCTTCATTGCTTTCTCTTCTTCCCTCTTCTTATGATTTATTATTAATCATCGATTTATTCATCTGCTTATCCTTGAAATTTTTCAAGAGTAAACAGTACAACAGCCTGAAATTGTTATAAATTAAATCATTTCTATTATCTTTCGCATAATATAAATTGTTCCAGAAATATTTATTGTTAATTTTTGCATATTATTATTGCTTATCAGTTCATAGAACATATGGTTTTCTGATGCGGTATTTATGGTCTATTTAATTATTAAGTTTTAAATCTAATACCAAATTTTAGTTGCAAATGTACAACCTATCGTTGCAAATGTACTCGGTCTCTTTACTTCTTAGACAATTCAATAGTGTGAGATTAGCAATTCAAGTTTAGCATTGACAGACGCTTTCGCATGTCAGTGTTGTGTTCAAACTATTCATACTTCACAGTTACGTACCTCGCCCTAGAAGTTCAAACCCTTTGCGTTCTATGATGTTAAAACCTTATCAAAACCCGACGCTACACAGTTATGAGTTAACAATTGATATTTAATTCAGTTTTATGTATAATCACCTAAGTTGCAAATTTACCGCTAGGCCTTGAGTGTAAACATAGGTTTTACACTTTGAGATCGGAAATTCTAGCAGTATATTTTCATAATCTACTATAATTCTTCAGACAAATCATACAATAAGCACTTGTTATATTTCAAGAATGCAAATAATTAATTTAATGAATAAATCACACGGAAATTGCTAAAAAGATCGAATACCGAGAAGTTTAACTAAAAAATTTCAAGTACTACAAGCCATCATCCCTAGAAGGGTGATTAGCCACGTATGTTCAAGAGAAAAATAACAAAAATTTAAAGCAATACAAGAGCACATAGCACTAGAAAAAGAGAGGAAAAAATATTAAATTCAAACTCTCGCATGAGGGTTTCGATTCGGCGTGTAGATTTTCAAATTCGGCTCCCCGGAGTGTTAGATCTCTCTTGAACTTCAAACCTTCATTCTTCCCCTTTTCGATTCGTTCTTCCCCTTGTCAGTTCTGTTCGAATTTTTGGGTATGGACCATACAGGTCGTATGGATTTTCGTACGGCTCGTATGGAGATGAGTTTTCTGCGCAGTGGTTTGTATTTTGATCATAAATTTTTCATCCGAACTCCGATTTGGGTGATCTAAAATACGTTGAAAAGCTAAAAATAATATCTACAAGATTATCATCTTAGTCAATCCATGATATTTTATGATCAAAATTTAATGTAATTTTGCTACTGATGATCCGTCTTGATGCCGTTTGTGTTTTGAGTGTTTCTCAATTGTGTTAAATTGGTCCATTTTGCTCCAATTATCATTCCAATTGTATGATTCCTGTAATTATAAATAAAACATAGTAGTATCTCGATCTCGGGATAAAAATTCAAGTAAATGACTAAATTACCTTAAAAATTAGTAGATTCGTGAGATTAACCCTAATAAAAAGTGTATGCAATTGAGGCCTATAATTTTGTAAATTAAACTTTGGCTCTTTAATTTAAACTCTATATTGTTCATTGTTTTTTTTAGTAACCACTTAGAAAATTTTATATTTGTTTTTTCCCTTTTATAACATGTAGTTATATAAGACACCGATAATAAATTTATGGTTAGTATAGAAGTATGTCTATATAAAAAAAAATCTACGTCTAGAATTATTTTTATTTAATGTCCACTGTAGTCTCCTCTATATGGAAAATTGGCCAAAAAAAGTTGCAACGTCAACTTATTCAATTTATTCTTATTATAATTGTTTAAAATATCAAAGAGCTACTAAAATTTGATGGGTACAAAATTAGAGTGTTTGAAGTTAATTAAGGGAATGTAAATATTTACTAGAAATAATCTATTAGAAAAGAAGAGAAATAGCAGATGCCTCATGGTTTTCGTTACACAACCTAATTATATTGATATTTTTTCTATAATTGTTCAATAAAAAATGTTATCTGCTAACGGACTAATCTTTACTGTCTTACAATGACTTCTATTTCCGCCGTCAAAGAAAACATGATTATGCCAATAAGTCATTTTTGCAGGATTTTAGAATTTTAGAATGATTTATGATCTATTACTGGATGAAGTAATTATTTATTACAAGAATAAATGTTAAAAGAATAACAACGAGAAAGAATTGGAATTAATGTAGCTAGTTTTGTAACTGTAACAAATGATGCAGGCGCATTTCTCTCGTGGAAACAAGATGTTACATTAAGAAAAAATAGACTGTTCTTTGATTTATTAGCCCTTTTCACACTAACCTATTTTCCTTGGACAGTTCATAATTATAACAAATTACATTAAGAAAAAAATAGACTGTTCTTTGATTTATTAGACCTTTTCAAACTAACCTATTTTCCTTGGGCAGTTCATAATTATAACAAATTAGGGTTGTAACTCGAGTTTTACCCCGATAATATAATTCTCAAATAAATAAATAATTATTAATATAAAATTTTAAATATATTTAATAAAAATTACATTAAAAATTTAGACATAATATTTTTAAATGCTAAGTAATAATGATAATTATAATAATAAATATATAATAATCTATAAATGATCATATAACAAAATTAAATTATTTTAAGAGTTAAGTTTCACTTTAAGTACATTATACATATTATTTTAAATGAGGAGAGATAAACTATTTTATATAAACTCTTGGATTCAAGAAGATGAAAAGATTTAAACAAAATCAATGATGGAGAAAATTGATTATGTGGTATGTTTGAAAATGTTAAAATCTTAACGCTTTTTTTATATTAAGAATTAGAATGGAGATACTCTATGATAATTATAAAGAAAAACCACTTTATTTCCTCCTGACTTTTGTTTCCCGTTTGGCTTAACTTTTGTTCACGTTATTTTCAGTTTTCTTAATTAAATAATGGGTAATGTCTCTACACACTCTTAAACTTTTCGATTGCAATAAGTTGCTCCCCAAATTTTTAATTTAACAAACATCCTTCCAACTCTTAAATTCATAACAAACTGCCTTGGGAGCGATTCCTGTGAAGAGTTTTTTTCTCTGCGAAAAGCTCTTCAAATAGATCCAAATGGCTCATTTTAATCACAACAACTGTGAAGAAGTCTGAACATAAATTTTGATGCACAAGCTTTATTATTGTTAAATCAGGACCGCCGATGAGTGATCGGACGGTTCACAACAAAAAAACTATACAGATCTCCATAGGATGTAGATTCAAACTGCCCCCAACAGTTAATTAACCATATAGTTATTCATTTTCAGATATTAAATGGCAAAAATAACTTTATATGCCTATAATATTATAAATTAAATATTTATATTTTATGTAATTTTAATTTGTAAAAACAAAATAATTACATACAAAATGCAAAGAACTAATAAAATAATATTCACAATACATAATATATTTTTAATCTCAGTTTCTATTTTGATTTTATATAATATACTTTGTATAGGCAATATATTTTTAATCTCAGTTTCTAATTTGATTTTCTATAATCTATTTTTTATATGTATTTTAATAAATAATCAAAATTTGGTTTGATTTTTTTCTACATTTTGATTTTCAAAACAATTTTTAAATTAATAAAAAATAATTATTAACCACATGATATTTTAAATTTTTATGACTAAATACAATAAATGTTCTATTAATTTAAATTATTTATATAATTATTTTATGATAATAATAAAAATAAGTTATGTAAAATCTGACTAAAATGACGTAGCAAATATATTGATGGTACGAATACGTATAGGCTTTTAAACCTAGAAAATGCTTCACTAATCGCAAGCGTACGACTTCGTTGAGTAAGTTCAGGTATCGAATCCACAGGGACGGAAATAAACTCTAAACCAGACTCAGTTCAATTCAGATCCTAAAGGTAGGTCTTTTTGGTATTTTTGTATAAAAGGGGGAGTTTTTGTAAAGTTTTAATTAAACTACGTAATTAACACTAACAGGTAGTAAGCAAATAAAGATAACAAAGTGAACAGGTGTTTCAATCAATCAATAATAAGATCTCAGGGTTTCGGGAAATTGCTGTCACTGGAATGGTTTCTTGCGGCCCGCAAGAAATAGTCGCAGAGAATGATTTTCAGTCGTAATTGGTTCTTAACTATCAGTTTGTTATTCTAATAACCTCAACTCTCATTTGTTGGTAATTACACACTTGCTAACAGTTATAAACCCTTAGGATAATCTCTTATACCTAATTTTAATTGGATTCGTTCTATTGGTTTGTTTAACCTCTCGATTAAACACGAAATGTCCCTCTCGGGTATTTTCAGATTCCAAATCAACCAAGACGGTTCCTAATCAGTTGCAAATCATTTGATAACTCATACCACACTGGATTTGGCCTTATCCACGGGCTTACCAAACAATAAACAAGTTTCAATAGAAAAAGATGAGAATAAAATCAATCCAATATAAAAATCATGATCAAATATCAATTATAATCAACATCCATGACAATCAATCTTTTCCCTAACCCTAAGATACAGTTTACTACTCACATATAGTAGCAAACAACAAGAAAAGAGGGTAAAAGAATGAGTTCATAGTCAAAAGAACCAAAATAGGTCAAATTGGAGTAGAAGCGAAAGCAAAGAAATTCAATTCCTAATTACGTGATATCTCTCGAAATCCATGAAGGGAGACACCAAGCAAGGGTCAGGTCCTCTTCTCCTGTGTCAGGTCTAAACGGCAGAACCCTAGAACCTCCAAAAAAGTCGCTATAAATAGCTCAAAATGTGAGAGGAACAGGCCCTGGAGCGTCTGGAGTTTCCATATCTGGCCTTGTGGGTCGCAAGCAAATTCTTGCGGCCCGCAAGGAAGGTGCAGAGAGGTAAACGTCTCAAAACGGAGCTCCTGATGTGCTCGTGATGGTTCCAACTGCTCCATATGCTCCATATACCTGAAATAAGACCAAAGTAGAGCAGTAAACAAGAACAAGGCAGAGAAAAACCCTAAATGCAATTGAAATGATAATTTTAGAATGAATATGAGTACATGTCAGGACAAATAAGTGCATATGAATGCAACGCATTATATATATTATCAATATTTACTTGGATTCATCTAATTATTTAACTATTTTGTTTTATAAATTAAATGTACATGAAATATAAATTTTTAATCTATAATATTATAGATATATGAGATTATTTTTATTATTTTATAAATAAAAATAAATTATTATATGATTAATTAACTGTTGGAATAATTTGTCATGAATTTCAGAGTTCAAAAGGATATTTGTTAAAATTAAAAATTCGAGATAAATATATTATAAGTAAAAAAATTAGAGATGTATGGAGATATTATTCCTTAAATAATCAGTCCAAAATATATACTAACTTATATCATGTCAGGTTGGTCATTTAGACCGGACTAGATTTTGTCGGTTCTGCTTGCATGAGTCAGTATGGCATGCACATATTTGTACCTCTTACTCTTTCGTATTTCTCTGAACCAACATTTCTTTTGGCTCCACAGTTCCATGTGGTGCAAGTTAGATTTGTCCTTTTTTGCAAGATTCGCATCATCGCATGCAAATGGAAGTGGTTGTTTTCATAAGTTCGACAACCAAGTTCGTCCTTGACATCAGCATTTGTTTACTTTTTCTGATATACATGTGTTTATTTTCCTTGACAAGTTTCGTCCTGATTCCTAACGCCGCTTACCAAATTGACAGAATGCATGGTACATGACAAAGTGATAAATTAATTAACAATAATTTGGTAGGACTGGGAATTCATTAATTATTCTGATATATACGAATACATTCTATATCATCAAAAGAAAATACGAATATATATTTTCATAAGGAAGTACTCTATTTATTATAATATACATAAATTATGAAAAATTTGAACCTTAATAAAAAATTCTACATTTTATTTTCATAAATTTCGCAATTTCATGAATAGTACTGTAGAAAATTTGCCCCGTTTAATTTGTCTACTTATTAAAGAAGAGGCTTAAAATAAATAATTATGAATTAATTATTTGTGAATCTTATTATTATACATGACTTGCATATGCAGCTGCGCTATTTAATTATTTATAGAATATACCAACTTATTTTCAAATGAAAAATGAAGTGATTAATTACTTGACGGTAGTTATCTTGATGGAAGAGAAAGTGCAAAAAAATCAACGGTTTTTGATTAATTGCTTGGAATATATATGTATTGGAGACATATTTCATGGATACCTAATAATTATTTATTTAATTGAGAATTATATTCACCGTGCATTCCACTTTGCAAAGGTTGGCACGCTAACCATACATGCATTAGGCTTGAATGTTGACTGATTGCACGACATTTTATTCTTTTCTGGTAAAATGTTAAAATGTTGAATATCTCTATTTCTTTACTCTTTATTAAGCACGTATGTGTTTTGATTCTGTAACAGTCTAGATTTTTTATTGAATTTTTAGAGCTAATATTATTCATCAAATAATGTTACTATCTCTATGACCATTTGTGTTGAAATTAGAATTTTCTCTCGATTTCGTTTGTTACACGAAATATTACATAATTTAGGAGTATAATTGCTCTATTTCATTTCATTTTTTTTCTTAAATTGTCATCAATTATGAATTTTAACTTTTCTTAAACGTTGAATGTTAACTTTCTTCTCAATTTTTATTTATTTTGCATTAAGTATGTATTCATGATTGAAATTTATATTAATTACTAAATTATTTTCTTATTTTTCACATGAAGATATGAATTTTTATATTTCTGAAAGATATCACCGTAGCAACGCACGGGCAAAATACTAGTGTTCTATTAAATTCATTAATTAGAATCTCAACAGCTTCATGTAGTATTAATTATAATATCTTATGTCCATATTCAAGCGGGTCTAAAAGTTGACCAACTTTTTTGTGAAATAGTAAATGCGGGCCAAATTTAATTAAATTATTTTATACAAAATTAATGAATGGGACAAGACAGTGGCAAAGGAAACACCTATTTTCTTTGGTTTATTTTTTTAATTAATGTTAGTGACATCCAATTTTCTACGTGCACAAATTAAATCTAGATATTTGCAAAACAAACTTGTACCTAGATATCATGTGGCTATAAGACCTTGGTCTTATAAAGTCAAAAGGTTAACAAATTCAAACAACTAGAAACTTGGGCCCTTTTGGGTTAAATTAAAAAAATTCCATTAAGCGATTAATATATGTCGCCGAGTATATAATAGCAGCAACCATTGAAATATATATATACGACAAAAGTACGTGTACTTGGATTTCGGATTTCATAACTCATATCCCTATCTGGAGGAGTCATATTTGTTGATTCTGATGCTCAAATTGAGTGTTTTAGAATTAATTTCAGTGATACAGTTTAAGACGCAACTAAGCAATTAATATTGGACGGATTGAATTTAATAGCGTCAATATCAGGTGCCTTCCCTTTCATGTCTCTGTTATTAAAGTATCCTGAATTTATCTTTTTTATTCTAATCCAGACCATACGTCAGAGGCCTGATGGTTCAAATTGTAAATCATTTATAATTTGTGGTGTATATTAATATATTGGTTTAGAAACCTTATATGTAATGTTGTGAACCATTCAATAAATATCTGAAGGGTGTGGATTAATTAGAAACCTATATGGTCTGTTTGATCCAGACTTCACATATATAACAAATGTAAAAAAAGGAAAAAGTTAATTCTTAGCATTGTCCTTTTATTATTGGGTGGGGGTTCTTGACAATCAGGGGCGGACCAGGGTTATTCAGGGGGGGCACGTGCCCCCCCTGGATTTTGAAAAATAGTTTTTTTTTCGGTAATTTGCCCTCCCTGAAATTTTTCTTTTGCCCCCCCCCCCAATTGTCTGGTTATTTTTATTGAGAAAAAAATATTTAATACCGTGCATAATGAAATAATTATGCAAAGATATCAAAATATAAAGTTCCTTTGTCGAAAACTTTCTTCATCAACTTGATTATCTATTACTTTGAGCTTTATTTTATTATTATTTTAATATATAAAATATTATTATTTAATAAAAAAAATATTAGTTAAGTATATATATTAAATTATTATTTTTATTTAGTACCCGATTAGTTAATGGGTTTGAACCCGATAAGTCATTACAATCCGATAATTGTCCCCCCTAATCAAAATCCTAGATCCGCCACTGTTGACAATGTGTTATTTTGACAATCTTGACAATGTACTCTTAAATAAATATTAAAAAATTTAAAAATACAAAAAAAATTTAGAGATATTTTGTTTTACTTGTAGATTGATAGTATTTTAAATTTCATGTAATTTCATTATTGTTTGATATCCCATCAAAGACCGTTAAATTATAATCGTTGTAAATTATATAAAATTTTGATGGTCTTTAAACCGTTGCAAATTATATAAAATTTTGATAATTTTTAATGAATTATCGAACGATAATGAAATTGCATAAAATTTAAAACACTATCAACTTATAAGTAAATGAAAATATTTATATTTTTTCTATTTTTAAATTTATTTATATTTATCTAAGAGTTTATTATCAAAATCGTCAAGTGATCCCCACCCTTTACTATTATGGGAAGAGGAAGGTCATATGCCAGTTGCTATTCTGATTTTTTTCAGTTTGACTGTTAGTAATTTGTAGGCGACGGGAAGAATTGTCCAATTTTAAACATTGAATGTTGCTGTGTTCGTTTGAATTTATTTTAGTCCACTTTTGTTTCACATTAATTTCCATTTGAATTTTTAAGTTAGCTGGTCTCTTCTTCTAACTAAATTACCCAGTCCACTTTTTCTTCACGTGTGAAGTACTTTTATATATGGGGTACATATTAAGTCTCCTATCTAGCTTACTGTTATGTCCAATGGAATAATATTCTGTGCATAAAATTCAAGTCGAGTTGATTCATTATAAAATGATCGAAATGACAGTAATTGTACATTTTTTCAGTTTAAGCTGGTGGAACACCAGTAATTCATTACATAAAAATTCAAGTAACAGTTTTTTGCACAAGCCAATACTTTATTGATTGCTGAATGCAAAAATTTGTTGTCCTTTCGTTTCTTCAAATTCTATTTATTGTATTATTGTAGGCTTATCTTGCACATCTGGTGATAGCGAATAATTTTATTTTCCAATTGAGGCAAAAGAGAAAGATAAGTTTGCTAGTACTTTTCTATGCATTTTATTTCAATAATTTCATTTAGTCAAGCATGTTACCTGTTCTTTATTGACCTAAGTTGATGCATTAATATTTTTAAACTCGATATCGCTATTAACATAATATTGTCAAGCAACAGACGCCATCTCATTTTCTCTCTCTTTATAGAGTCCGACCATAGTGCTTTGCAAAGCACAGAGGCGTTGTGTACATTGCGCTCTATTTTTTAATTCAAGTCAGAAATAATTTATCCAAACGATTCAATCTAATCTTCATATCAAAATCTATTAATAAATCAAACTTTATATTTTTTACATTTTTTTTGCTATTTTTTCTGATGAGGAGAAAATGACTTGATATGAGAATTCTGGTTGATCCAAAAATAACGGTTTTCCCTCTATCCAAAAAATATAAAATTTAGTTTACTAATAAATTTTGATATGAGGATTAAATTGAGTGGTTTTATATTTAGTTTACTAATAAATTTTGATATGAGGATTAAATTGAGTGGTTTTGAACGATCATTTCTGACTTAAAATTAATAATAGAACGCAAATCACATAACTCTCTTGTGCTTTACAAAATAGCCCAATTCTATATATATATATATATATATATATATATATATATATATATATAGAGAGAGAGAGAGAGAGAGAGAGGCTATAGTGCTTCGTGAAGCACAAATTCTCCGTGCTTCGCGTCCGTATCTCAAATTTGAAAGTTCAAACGGCTGATCCAAACCATTGAACATGATCTTCATATTGAAATATCCTTGGAGATCAAATTTTATATTTTTTTGATTTTTTTTGCTATTTTTTAAATGGGTATAAAGTTTGCTGATCTAACGATTTCTGTACCATTCAAAACTAGCGATTTTGTACCCATCTAAATTCAAAAAAATATAAATTTTGATGTCCAAAAATAGTTCAATATGAAGTTCAGGTTCAACGGTTTGGATATATATATATATATTTGATCTTTCAAATTCGAGATAAATGATCTTAAAATTTTAATTTATCATTCTCATTAAATTTTTTATATGTGGGACAAAAATTTGGAGATTTTGTGTTTTTAATTTTTTGTTCAAGTATTGAAACACTGATTTTCAAAAATTAAAAACGGCGACTTAAAAAGCCTCACTGATATATATATATATATATATCAAATATTTTTTTTGTTCTCTTGCTTAGAAAATTTGGTAACATGTTGTTTCATATAGAAATCACTTCATGTGAAATAAGCTGCAGTTGAGTTCTGCAAATATAGATATTCTGCAAGAGTTTTCCATTATAGAGCTTAAATTAATTAAGCTGATAGCCTAATAAGACAACCTGTTAGGCTGTTAGTAATGTGCAAGCATATCATACATGCATTATTCTAAGTGCTTTAATGCTCCTGAAAGACCAACTAGAACATTTTGAATTCGTTTCTCAGAAAAAATGAACAAAAGACAAAATAATAACTTATTGTTATTGTTAATAAACTTAATTCTTAACTTTAAGTAAAGTATTTCGAGCTTAAATGGGTGGTCCAATATTCTTCACCTTCTATTAAAATGGTTTGTATCTAACTAAATAGCATGCCAAGAAAATATTATATGGATCATCTAAGATCTAACCACCTGATCAGCACTAATATGCAGTTAGTTGCAACTGAATATACAATATCTCAATTATTTCCAAGTTCAAAAAACAATTCATTCAAGCGCAACTTGGAATAGTTATACTTCATACAAGCTCTGCTTTATATAGACATGGTGGCGTTGTCGATTCCTTTCAATTCCAAGAACCGAAAAGTGTATATATATATATATATATATATATATAGAGAGAGAGAGAGAGGCTATGGTGCTTCGCGAAACACAAAATCTCATGTGTTTTGTGTTCATATCTTGAATTTGAAATTTCAAACGGCCGATCCAAACCGTTGAATATGATCTTCATATTGAAATATTTTTGTAGATCAAATTTTATATTTTTTTTTTTTTTTTTTTTTTTGCTATTTTTTAGATGGGTACAAAATCGCTAGTTTTGGATGGTGCAGAAATCGTTAGATCAGCAAACTTTGTACCCATTTAAAAAATAGCAAAAAAAAAATCAAAATAATATAAAATTTGATAAACAAGGATATTTCAATATGAAGATCATGTTCAACGGTTTGGATCGGCCGTTTGAAATTTCAAATTCAAGATATGAACACAAAACACATGAGATTTTGTATTTTTCAATACAACCATAGCCTCACTATATATATCTCTCTCTATATATATATATATATATATATATATATACATATATATATATATATATATACTTTTCAGTTCTTGGAATTGAAAGGAATCGACAACGCCACCATGTCTATATAAAGCAGAGCTTGTATGAAGTATAACTATTCCAAGTTGCGCTTGAATGAATTGTTTTTTGAACTTGGAAATAATTGAGATATTGTATATTCAGTTGCAACTAACTGCATATTAGTGCTGATCAGGTGGTTAGATCTTAGATGATCCATATAATATTTTCTTGGCATGCTATTTAGTTAGATACAAACCATTTTAATAGAAGGTGAAGAATATTGGACCACCCATTTAAGCTCGAAATACTTTACTTGAAGTTAAGAATTAAGTTTATTAACAATAACAATAAGTTATTATTTTGTCTTTTGTTCATTTTTTTCTGAGAAACGAATTCAAAATGTTCTAGTTGGTCTTTCAGGAGCATTAAAGCACTTAGAATAATGCATGTATGATATGCTTGCACATTACTAACAGCCTAACAGGTTGTCTTATTAGGCTATTAGCTTAATTAATTTAAGCTCTATAATGGAAAAGTCTTGCAGAATATCTATATTTGCAGAACTCAACTGCAGCTTATTTCACATGAAGTGATTTCTATATGAAACAACATGTTACCAAATTTCTAAGCAAGAGAACAAAAAAAAAAGATTTGATATACTGTCTAATCATGATGGTGCATTTTCTAATTTGATTTTTCACAGGCTTACTGCCCATTGTTTTCCTTATTTTGTCTAATCAATTTAAATTGAAAAATAATGCTCAATTACTATTTGTAGAGTGGCATGCATGTTTTTCTTTCCTCAATAATGCTGACTAAGATTTGTAGACGAATTCAAAATTCAAAAGATTTTAAGTCTTACTGAAGAAAAATAGAAGAGCAACTGAGGAAGTACTGTTTCTTCATCAATTGGTACCTTAGAAATAAATATTTAGATGGTAACAACTAACAAGTGGCCTTTTTTGACTTAACATCTGTCTTTTACAAACAATTGGCTTTTTTTTTTCAACCTTCTGATGAGAGAGTGTATAAATGTATAATATCTGAAAGGCATTGCATTGGCGGTTTAGACATACTCCAAAAACATCCAAACCTCAACCAAACTTTCAACTTTAAAATTGTTAAATATTCTAATGAGCAGCAACTTGACACTATTATTTTATACTCCTGGAATAAAAATTCACTGACCGATCCACCAATGTGTTTAAAAATGGAAAATAAGAAAAATGACAAAACTCCATTATCACTTTACAGCGTAGGCGCTCCGCTTCCACATATTTTTTAAGAAATATATATTAGTATTGGAATATTGAGCAATATAATACCTAATCCGAATTTAATTATTTTCTCCCACCATGATAATCTGCACATGGAAAATGTTTTTAGACACATTAACTTTTAGAGAACTAAATTAGGCCATGAAAGGTATCACTATGACCAGAAAGGGTATCAGCTGCCACAGGAGTAATATATTTATGGGTTTTTATATTAGGCCTGAGATGAGGCCAGAAGAAGCCCATAGTAGAAGTCATTTGTGGAAAGTTGTTAAGACTCTGTATTTTAGCCCATACATGGCATCACAAATCTTATAAGATACCTCAGCTGGGGTTTCTTTGAGATTATAAGAAATCCTGGAGCTAAAAATATATAGAACTAAATTTAAATACCGCAGCATTCCGAAAAAAATATATAAAGATAATGTTTTTACTGTCCATTTTCATCAGTATACGAAGTATGGGTATATGTCGTAATAGTATAAACATGTAGCTATTATAATAATGTAACTATTTATTTTCAGAAATATAAACAACTATTTTTTTTTTCTTTTGAGGTCAGAAGAGTATTTTCTACTTTAAATTATTAAAATATTTAAGGGTGCAGATTTCTAATGCGATAGTTGAGGAAATGAATATATTTTTTTCTTGTTTAAAATATAGCATACGTTTATATGGCGGAGTATTGCACATTTAAGATCATGCAATGCATCTTCAATAGCAGATGCTAATTTTTCTAATTTTTCACTTATATAAAAAAAATTCCATGATATAGTATTTATTATTTAAGAAATCTAGGATTAAGTTTGAATGATATCATAATTTCTTAGTTTATTTAAAACTAAAAATGAACTATATAATAATATTTGATATGATCAATTTGTAACTTTTGAAAAAAATTCGGGACAAACATATATCCACATAAACTATATGTATATACCTTCTACGAAAAATTATTAACAAATTATTGCATAGAATAATCTGAAAATTAAGATGATCAAAATTCTTATATTGCTATTGTGACAAATAGATTTAGTTTTGATAAAAAAAAATATAAAATGAATTAAATCTTCAAAAATTCCTCTGTAATTTCACGTAAAATTCCTCCTTAAATTCTATGATATCCGTGGGAGCGTTGTACGCCACGGTTCTTTTGTTGTGATCTGTCCGATCTTCAATCAACAGTTCTGATTTATTAATAATAAACACTCCGTACATCAAACTTCATATTTAAATTTTTTCACAATCATTGTGATTAAAACGACCCGTAAGAACACATATATTTTACATGTAATAAAACATTTTATACATTATTAATATAAAAATAATTAGCTAGCACTTTGTTTGTTTTCAGAAATTGAAAAAAATAAAAGTAAGAACTGTGATGCGTACGTTAAATCGAAGGACCTGCAGCAAAATTGAAACAATAAGATGCTGGGAGGTAATTAATTAAAACCACGTGAAGATGAGCATTAGCGCACAATATTTGATTTAATCCTATTCATAAAGTGACAAAAAGTGACACTTAATATTTGATTTAATCCTATTCATTTTTTTATTACTTTTTTTGTCCTAAGAGGGAAACCCATCTCGAAACTAAAAAGAAAGAATGGCTTAGCAACTCACCTGACGCGCGTAATGCATCAGATTTGTGTATTCCCATTAAATAATGATTCAATTGGGCTGACCTCAGTAATCACTAATTGTGTAAATAAATCTAATTCCTTTGGAATAACAAATATCTATTTTATAAGTTATGCCTTATATATAGTAAATAGAAAATTTTGAAAATTTCACGAGTTATGAAAAATATTTTATCCTCATGGACATGAGATCAGACTCGTACCAGTCAATCTCGCTCTTCTATGTTGTATATATAATATTATAATTGATGCGAGCCAATTCCGGATGCAAGCTGGAGGCGCACAACCATTATATTTGTTGCTCCATTTGAGCTGCCTAAAGATGGAAAGGAAATATGTAATGATCAATTTGAATAGATTATGATTTTCTTTCCTGTATTCATTTTTTCATCCTCTATTTGAGAAGCTAGCGGATTCAATAATTGTAATACAGATTTTTCATATCAATAAAATTAAGGGTGGGAAATTTGTGGAAGTCTGGTGTTCTATGTTTTGTGTCTTTTCCTAGTAGTTTAAATAAGAGTAAAGCCAATCCGCTATTCCACCTGCTGTTGTGGGTCAGAGCCCAGTCTAATCTACACTTTTGTGGGTCATTAATGAGGTACCAAGCCCAGTTTAGGGAACTATAATTTCATGTGCGAATGAATTAAATCCAAGTCCTATTAGGTCACCTAATTAAAATAACTTCTTCTGATGGTGAGTCTTCTGAAGACATGTCAATTCTGGTAAATGAGCAGAGACAATGATACAGTTCTCCCTACCACAATACAATCATTCTCCTGAAGATGAGGTACACACTTCAAACTCTGAAAATTTAGTTTTATATAATTCTAACACATAGTACAGGTTACCTGTCAGGCATAATAGAGGGAAACTTCCGAAGCGGTCCAGACGATCGGATGAAGACGACGGAGGAAATTATGCAATTGACAAATTTATGACAGTAGATAACTTGCCAACTTCCTTAAAAGAGTTTGACACTACTCTTGCCACTATCCGGGTCCCTGAATGACTTGAAGAAGTAATGAGTGATTTCAAATGTTGAATGTTATGAAAGCATAAATGGAGACATTAGAGAAAAATCATACATGGCAATTGTTAAGCTTATAAAGATGGTAGGTTGTAAATGAATATTTACTATAACATATGGTCTGATTGGTTTGGTAGATCAGTATGAGGCACTAGTTGTCAAAGAATTTACATAAATCTATGGTATTAACTTTCAAAAGACTTTCTCATTAGTTGCTAAATTAAATATCATTAGAATTTTATTATCCCTTATAGCTAATCTTGATTAGTCGTTGCACCAATTTGATGTGAAAAATATTTTTCTTCATGAAGAAGAAATTCATATGGATATTTCACTCGGGTATCATCATTTGAGGTACCAATAGCTGGTATGCAAACTAGAGCTTGGTTTGAAAAAAATTATAGTGCTATGAGAAAATATGAGTACACTCAAAGTGATACTGACCACACTTCATTTTACAGGAAGAGACATGAAAAGGTAGTTGTCTTGATCATTTATGCAGATGATATGATAATCACATGTGAAGACCATATAGCCTTCCAACATAATCTGCAATACATTTTGTATCTATATCAGTAAAACCATAATGAGCAGTAAAAAATATTTTGCCACCAGTACAACTGTACAAGTTAATTATGGCTCAGTAAATTGCAGGTCAGTCATGAAATTAGAAATGCCTAAATACAGTTTTCCTGTTATTTGAGCAAGTTTTGTCAGATCAAACAATAGCATCAAATTTGGACCGATTTTGTTCTGATATTGAGAGACCAATTCGTCAAAAGTCAAAGTAGTAGAACTAAAACTACATTGGTGCTTGGATAACGGATTAGGAATTTACCAGATGAGAGCAGTGCTTTTCGGTAATACTTTCGGTAGTTTGGAGGTATAATAAAATAATTATGCAAAGATATCAAAATATAAAATTTTATAGATGAAAATTTTCTTCATCAACTTGATTATCAATTACTTTGAGCTTTATTTTATTGTTATTTTTAATATATAAAATGTTATTATTCTAATAAAATTTTTATTAGATAAGAATATATATTAAATTATTATTTTTTTATTTAGTACCCGAAGTTAATGGATTTAAACCTATTGAATGACTAAAACTTGCCACGTAGGAGGTGATAGAAAATACCATGAGAAAGGTGAAGGGACCTTTGAATGAAACTTCCGTAGAAAACTCATATATCAGTACAAAACAAAGCTCCAGTCGCTTCCATGACAAGCTTCCCATTTTTTGTGAGTTCATTATCTCACAAAATCATCTACGGACTACGGAGGGAACAAATGTTGTCTTCGTTTCTCTTTCAGCTTTACCTTTTCCCTTAATTCAAAAAATAGAAAATATATATCAATAGAAATTTGTAAAAGGACAATCCATTGTTACTGTATGTAGTGTGGAAAATATATGCCCACACGATCCGACTCACTCTCGATTCCTCCCGAGTTACGCCGATTCTTCTTAGTTTGCTTGTGATTTTCCCATTCAGATTTGATTTTCTTTCTCTTTTTACGGATTCTTTGAAAGCAAAGTTGGACGGATTGATGACTGGGAAGAGCGACAGTGCGAAACTTCTTTCCGGGTAAAATATAAAATAGATTCGTAAATAAATTAAAATAGGAAAATATAAAAAAACGGAGAAAGCTGTCAGGCGGTTCCAATGCTCTACTAAGGTGAAGGCAAAAAAAAAAATTAATTGTTTTTGGGGCGTATTAGAGGAATTCACGTCCCTATATTACAAAGTATCCAAGAGTGGATCGCGTAAATTGAAAAATGGAGGTTAAATTCGAACAGTTTATAATAAATTTGACGGTCATAATAAATTTAAACAGTTATTTTATTATAAAGTATTTTAGAGAATACTCACTCCTATTAAAGAGGAAGGATAGGACACAAATTACATTTATGATTCGTTTCACAAATTAAAGAATAATTTTGAAAGAGTGATAATGGAAGAGTGATAGAATAATGTTTTTTTTTTTAAAAAGTAGTAGAAGAGTGATATTCTTGACTATTCGAAAGAGCGAAAGTATCATTTGACAGTTATAATAATAATATAATAAAAAAATAATTATAATATAACAATATAATTATAATATAATTATAAATATAATCATAATATAATAATAAATAATCATAATTTTAATAATATAATTATAATATAATCATCATAATCATAACATAATAATAATAAAATAATATCATAATCATAATTATGATAATAATAATCATAAGTCGTAATCATAACAATATAATAATATAATCATAACCATAATCATAATATAATATAATAATAATTATTATAAATTATAATCATAATAATATAATCAAAACTATAATTATAATATAATTATATAATAAAAAATAATAAAATAATTATAGTCATAATCGTAATAATATAATAATAATAAGTAATTATAATTATAATAATATTTATAATTATAAAATCATAATATAATATTAAAATCATAATTATTATAATAATAATATAATAATACTAATAGTGATGATAATATAATAATTATAATCATCATTATAATAATATAATAATACTAATAGTGATGATAATATAATAATTATAATTATCATTATAATAATATAATAATACTAATAGTGATGATAATATAATAATAATCATTATCGTAATATAATAATATAATACAACATAATCAAATAATAATCATTATTCCGACGAGAGCTAATCCGGTATACCACATATAGCTTGGTATACCAAATTAGCACTCTTTCGATCTCTTTTACTTAGTCTAAAATTCATTTGACAAGAATAATAATTTTATTCTTACTATTCCGTGAGACAAACCCTTACAGATGAAGTGCGCTATGGATACAAACTCCAAGGAAGTTTTTTGGGCCGTGCCGGAGGTGAAATCGGACAGTGATCAATTTGATTCATTTTTATCTTTCAGATGGAGTGCGTTATGGATAGAGGTGGCAATCGGGCGGGTCGGGTCAGGTTCGGGTTCGGGTCGGGCGGGTCGGGTCAGTTTGACTTTCTGGAAGAAATCAGGTCGGGCGGGTCGGGTCAGGGTCGGGTCGGGTCGGGTCAATTTACATGTTGTGTTTTTTCAGATCGTTGATATATTTCGATTGGATTGAAGACCATTTGATCTCGGGTCGGGTCGGGTCAGGTCGGGTTCGGGTCGGGTCGGGTCAGTTTGACTTTCTTAAAAAATCGGGTCGGGTCGGATTCGGGTCCGGACGGGTCGGGCGGGTTTGTCGGGTCGGGTCGGGTTCTGCCACCTCTAGTTATGGATACAACAAATACTACACTTACACCTAGCGTAAAAAACGTTTTTAATCTTATGTTCACGTAAGGTTCATTTGACAAATTAAAAATATGTTTTGATTGATGATAAATTAAAGAATAATTTTGAAAGACTAAAAATTTTAAAAAAACGATAGAAATAGATAATCACCAGAAGGTGGAGGTGATTTTCAAAGGAGAGCCTTCTTGTCAAAGGCAGGGCCTTTTTTAAATCACCGATTAGGGAAAAAAGATCTAGCAAAAAGTTGGAATAGAATAGTTATTCCGATCGTCAAAAAGGTAAAAAGATAGGTATATTAAGTGGGTATTCCGAAAGTCTATTCTAGTTACTATTATGAATTTCTAAATTGTATCTTGCATTTCGGTCTACTGGAATAAAGCTGTATTCCGATATTCCAACCGAAATTAGAGTTGCCAAACAAACCATAATTCTTATTACTCAGCATGTTTTCTAACATGCTATTGTTGTTTGATAGTGCTTTGGAGAGTCCATTTCATGTTTTCATTGTCATTTGTTCCCGAGACCAAGCATACAATGAACTTCGGAAAAATCCAGATATCATCACTCAGTCGGTATACTATCATTTCGTATTTGCTGATGAGATGGCCCTTAAAATCCTTCGAAACGTAGTGTACTGATACAAATGAGCCCATACTTCCCACTTGACACTATTTTAGGAAATATCTGCAAATTATGTTCTCATACACAAGGTAAACAAAGATGTGCTAGACATATACACCCATCTTACGGTAATACATAGAAGCATAGGTCAGAATGTTTTGCTGAAGAGATTGTAAGCAGATAGGAGCGAGCTGACAGCAAAAGCCAAGAAAGCCAGAAAGGTGACAGCAATGGAGCCATTTGCCATATTTGGAAAGGGATCGCTTCCCCAATTGACAATCCAGTCGCTAATTCGGGCCGTTGCTGATGATGAGGCGGATATCAGAAGGTATGCAAGTACCTAGACAGATAAAAAAAAATTTCATTATATGCAAAATATAATTATAAAATGTATATAAAAGTTGAGATCTTAACTCTCATCTTTTTATCCAAAAAAAAAAGTAAATATATATTTAACATGCAACAAAGATTCACCCTTTATTTTTAGTGAGAATGGACCTGTATCAAATGAGAGATTTAAATGCATATCCAGGGAGCAAAAGGTGTTTTATGACATGTATGGCCAGAACAATATTTAAGATCAGGCCATCATTAACATAAGAGCTAACAATATATGTCAGTAAAGGATGCCCATCTCACAAGTTGGCACAGAATGCAATGAAGTGGAAGGAGATGGAATAGTTGCCAAACGTCAAAAAACAAGAGCAGAGTAGATCACTTCTGGTATTCCAATACGAAGCTCGAATAGTAGAAGACAGGAGAGAAAGTAATTGGAAGAGCACTCTAATGGCACTCAATTTTTTTACCCGATGATATTTTCACTCTTCCAAATAGTAAAGTTCTTTTCACTCTTCCAAATATCACTACTTCACTTTTACAATTGTTGAGATCTATTAAATATGACAACTATCATAGACAATATTCTGTATTAATTAGAGATTTAGAATTGATTACTTACCTATTGCATTAGTTGTACGCCTATATAAAGGCCTCAGTGGTTGAATAAAGAGATCGATTACAATTTCATAAACTACTATTCTAACACAATTCTTTGATGCCAAACCAACCCGAAGGAATATGGAAAGATGAAACACTTCATAGTCCAAACTTGCCCATAAGCCTCTATAATTGAACTGTCATAATATATAAACCTCTTGGGTTTCGGGGTTAGGGGGGGCGGAATTGGGATATGAAACTGATGGGGATGGAATTCGATATTCCACTTGCATAAGAATTTTGTATAAAACTTTGTATGTAGAACACGATTGGAATAAAGTGAAGAAGCTCTCTATTACCTATTCCCTATTCATATTCCTAATTCCACCCTGGCTGAACACCGCCTAGAAAATGCACAATGAACTGATATGGAAATGCACCAACCTGAGTACACTTTTGAAACAAATTTAGGAACATAATATTTATCTTTAAGTACCTGATCCATGATGAAGTCAAAGTAGTCACCAAGGGGGCGGTGGATAATGTGCTTTTGCTTTCTTTTATGGTGCATAAGTGCATACAGTTGAAACCCAGAGTAAACAAACCCAATCACATTCACTGTCTCACAGTACCTTGAGAAAATAAATGAGAAAACAAATGAAATTAGCTTGCTTTGGGCTTTGCTGCATGACCAAGGGTAACACAAAACTAACTGAGGCAATATGAATGGACAATGGCATAATTGGATCAATAGGAGGCATAAACGGTTCAATAGGAGGCATAATCGGATCAATAGGAGGTATAATCACACAGTTGAAGCTCCATATAGGCTCAAGTGACCAACTCAAATTCAGAGGTCATGGAACTTTCTGGCACTTAAAGCCACAGATGGCATGCAAATATCCAAATACTAGCATTAGCTAGCTAGTATTATCGCCCAAAAAAATTTTCAATACACAGGTCTGAATTACAATTCTAGAAAAGCAGAAAATTAACTTTCTTGCACAGAGTAAGATAGCATTTCAATTAGCACCTTACTACAGCAGTCTGATACCATGCAATGACTATTATTGACGCTAAATTTCAATAGAAAATCAAAAAGCATGACCCCAGATAAATAAAAAGCAATACCATAAAATAGCAATAATAGCACAACATAGTCAGTGACATAGCTTGACTAATACAACAGTGATAGAAAAACAGAAAAAAGAGAGATACAGAGAGATGAGAGTACCTAAATTGACTATAATTGTTGAACGAATCAAGGGCCCACCCCTTGTTTCTGTCAGCTGCCAGAACCGAGAAAGCGACGAGACTGAACACCATTGCTGCTACTCGTGCAGCCACTGCAGCCCTTCTCACTGCTGCTGCATTCTGTTCACGCCTCATAATTCTTGTCATCGGGCTTGAAGAATCCTATTATAAGTTAAGAGATATAAGAGAAGTTTGACTGGTTAAGAGCATTAGTGACTAAAAACAAAAATTACAACAGTTCATAAAACACGGCTGTTCATACCAAATGTTCATGCATTTACCTAAAGATAACATGAAATATAAAAACATTCTGGGTGAGATATGGGTCACAAGAGTTTCAATACTGCGTTTTTTTGTGTTCGTATTCTGGAATTCAAGAACAATCTTAGTTTGTTTTGATTTTATATTAAAAATTGTTACAAGAGTGCATCCAGTAGAACTAGTATCAAGCATATGTATTTTATCTATTGTCAATAATACATGTACAAACAACTGCAAAAGATTAAATGTTTACATACTATTAACTATTAAGTCAATTAATATATACCATTGAATCAGGATGGGTAGCTTCTGGCTGGGGTGCAGTGTGACCTGACCCATCCTGCAAGTTATCTTTATTAGGTTGAGGCACCCTGGGTGGGCTTGGCCGGGTAAAATTGGCAACTTTTAAATTGCTGAACCATCTCCAAAAGCCCTAATAACATGTCAAGAAAAGGGCATTGAATAAGAAACTTGTGACGGAATTAGTACAAAAAGAAAAAGAGGAGGCAAACTACATCAGAAGAGAGTAGTAAACCGAGAAATATGTATATAACAACAACTAAGCTTTCTGTGATTTGAGAGGCGTAGGCAGCTTCCCCATGCTACATTGATGTTAATTTCAAAGGCAAACTAATGTCTCATACCTATTGACTGATAATAGAGCTTTTTGATAAAGTAACATACATCGACTGGAGAGCATGTTGGTTGGTTATCACTCAGTTCACCAGAGTCGTTAGCCATGTCATATGGCTACATGAGTTAGAATGATTATATCATGAGTGGGGATCCATTGACAATGGGTTATTTTGACAACTTTGACAACGGACCTCTAAATAAATATAAAAAAAATCTTAAAAATGAAAAAAAGTTTATAGATGTGTTTTTCTATGTTTAGATTGATGGTCATTCAAATTTCATGCAATTTCATTATCGTTTGATAGTCCATCAAAGACCGTTAAATTGGAACCGTTGCAAATTACATGAAAATTTAATGGTCTTTGATGGACTATCAAACGATAATGAAATTGCATGAAATTTGAATGACCATCAATCTAAAGGTAGAAGAACACATCTATAAACTTTTTTCCATTTTTAAGATTTAGTTTGTATTTATTTAGAGGTCCATTGTCAAGATTGTCAAAATAACCCATTGTCAACCGATCCCTTCTCTTATATCATATACTACACCCTCAATATGTACCTGTCCCCTGCAATAACTGTGATTATGCTAAAGCTGCATAAATTGTGCTTGAATAGCCCTAATTTGGGTCTCTCACAAGTGTTTTCACTATGGTTACTATTTACATTCTATTAACAGCACAGTAATGGATACCAAAATAGATATTCATCTGAGCACAACTCACAATTTCCTTAAATTTCCCAATTTAGAAAGGTGATCACTGTCTACCAATGGTACCTGACTGGTGCCATCCCTTCTATGAGCTTGAGCCTGATCTCCGATTTCTCTATCGTCTGTCACTTCTCTCATGTCTCTCAGAGCACCACCACGACCACCGCCACGGCCGCTATCACCACGAGGCAAATCCTCGCCAGTCCAGGCGTACCAGCCGCCTGTGGCATCAACTGAACGCACTGGCTCATGGCGCGCCGCGTGAGCCGCGACAGCCGCTGGAGGAGGAAGCGGGTGTGACGGCAGAGGCGGATTGTCAGATTTCTCAGGCGTATTTTGCGGCGCGAAAGGTGGCGCAGCGTCGGAGAGAGGCGATTGCGCCAGTTCCGGCATTACTCGGACTAGAAAGATGATCCCTTCCCCTTTTGTGTTACCTTCGAAAGTTCGATTAAGAGAGGTAGAGAGAGGTAGAGAGAGGTAGAGGGAGGTAGAGAGAGAGACTAGGGTTAGCGGCAGCGCGAGGTCTAGCGGGATTCTATACTTCCCACTGACTAAGTTGGGTTACACCTTGCAACCATTCTTGAGCTCCTTTTCACTCGTCTTTTTTGCTTTTTGTTTGAGCTCCTTTTCACTCTCGTCTTTTTTGCTTTTTGTCGTCTCCATTGTTTTTTTGGTGGAAGGTTGGTAAAATAGTAAAATACTCATGAACTACTAACTTCTCTTTTGGGCCTTTCTCTAAACTAATTCCCCCTTCTCTAAACTGTGTAAAAGCAAAAGGTTAAGTTGTATGAATAATCTCTTTTTCCTTCTAGCAACGTTAGAAAGTGTTGGGTGCTTCGATAGCCTTAGCCCACCAGTCCTGTCAATCTATGTCGGTGGATGACTTTTATGGACCTAAGTCACCTAACAAGTTTACGATTTGTATGAGCCTAATAAGGTTATTTTACTATTCACCACGCCATTATGAGCCTAATAAGGTTAAATTAGAAGAAAGCGCGCGCGACCTCATGATGTGGGATCAAAATATGCTGTTATTTTTGGAGAAAATGAGGACTCTATTTTTTTATCTACAAAAATATAAAAAAATAGAAAAATAGAAAAAAAAATTATAGATATATTTTTTTACTGAAGGATCGATGCAATTTAAAACAATTTGTCTACATCACAAAGTTCTCCTCATTATCCTCATCAGACAATGTACCATCAGCAAATGGGTCGGCTTGGAACTTTTTAAAACACCCAATGAAATCTTGTGCCTCTGACAGTAGTGCGGTTTGGCATTCGCAAGTCACCAGCTTGTATCCCCAAATCAGCCTCCTTTCCCTTGTTACCACAGGCGCATCCACACAAAAGAGGTGATCAATGTACTTTTCATGCAGCCCCATGTTCTTGACCGGTTTCAACACTGCTGTGCTTGGGGTCACCTCCACGATCAAAGAGAGAGAGTGGAGGAGGAGGATGCAAAAAGGATGGGGAGGGGAGGGTATCTTAGGTATTAAGTATATTATTATGTTTTTAATATTAAAATTATATTTTATACAATTAAAGTGGCCAAAAATTAATTTATTTGAGTTTGTAGTGGCATTAAACTAATTTTGAAGTTTGGAATGATATTTTTCTACTTTTCAAACTTTACAGTGGCATTTAACTAATTTTTCCCAAAATAAATTATAGAAAATTTTAGTTTTGTACAAGTTTAGTTATAATGTATTGATCGTATTGATTGTCATTATAAGTAAGCATTTTCAATTGTGAAGCTGTGGAGTTGAAGCAGCAGCCCCATCCCATCAGTGTTGCATATAACTCATAAAATGACAAATGATTCATCATTTATATATGGCATGTACCAAAATTGAACTTTTTTTAACTTTTTTTTATTTAGATGATCAAATAAATCTAAGCTAGTCCAAAATTCATATATTGTTTTAGATCATATTCAAATAATAAATCAAAGATCTACGATTTAATTTCGCATATTCAATATAGATCATATACAAATAAATTTGAGGTTGGCCAAAGAGTTACCTCTGCCGTGAGAGAAAATATGGGTACATGGCTATTCACATTGCAGCAATCAATCGGAATGGCGATGTTGTCAAAATGCTTGTTGAGAGATGCAGAGACGGATAATATTCTTGTTGATTTAACCCAAATTGTCTTGTAACTTATGCTTGACTAAACTAACAACTTCACGGTGGCCAGAAAGCTCTTCTCTGCCCCGATAGCAAATACGGATACATGCCTACTCACGTTACTGCTATCAATGGGGAAAACAACATCATTAAAATTCTTGTTGCAAGATGCAAAGAGGTTCTGGTTAAGACTACACATAGAAAGGAAACCCTTCTTCATTTGGCAGTAATAGCAAGCTGCTTAAGCTCCGTCCAATTCCTCATTAATCAGGGCGTCGACCTCGATGGAAAGGATGTTGATGGAAACACTTGTATGCATCTCGCTTGCAAAAAGAGAAATCACCAAGTATGTATTGAAATATCTTATTTTGATATTTTGGGCTACATATTGCAATTCAATTAGATAATTAACCATTAGTTTTATGAGTAATAAAATTGCAAAAGGTGATGCATGCCAACTTAGATATGTTGTTTCTAATTTTCAGGTTATCACATATTTGTTGGACCAAGATGGTATCGAAGTCAACTCTACAGATTCAAGGGGCTTGACACCGCTAGATGTTCTGTTTAATGCAAGATGCAGAGACGATGTTCTGTTTAATGTAAGATGCAGAGACGATGTCTTCGTGGGGTTCTTCTACTGATGTCTTTCTGGTTAATGCATTAAGGAAAGCTGGAGGGAAGGAAGCCACAGAACGAGGGAATCTCGAATCAAAGTTTAGTAGCTCAAAAAAGACCTCAAGTCCAAATAAGAAGGCACAAAAGCAGAGTGATGCTAAAACATTATTGGTTGTGGCAACATTGGTAGCAACTATGACCTTCCCAGCAATTTCAAATCCTCCAGGAGGTTTAATTCAGCTCCCATTCGACAAAGGTGATGCTTATAACTCAACCTTTTATAAAGAATGGGTGTATTATTATTCATTTCCTTCTGGACGGCCAGTTCTTTTTGGCAGCTAAACTCATTTTTTGTGCTCGACTCTGTGGCATTATTTTCATCCATAAGTGTTATTCTCTTTTTGTTATGCGGGATACCTAGAACGAAGATTGTCATGAAATTCTTGGTTGCTGTTCTGTGGCTTGCGGCCTTTTGTACAGCACTTGCTTTCGCTTCTGCTTTTATAATAATTTATGTCCCTGATTCCGACATTGAATTGACCAACAAGAACTCTTACTGGTATCCGGTGTTCGAAGTTTTAGATCAATACTACGAAAGAATTAGTTGGGTAAATAGTTTGCTCATTGCATGGACTGTTGTCTATGTGACTGCAGCCTTGTGGGCTTCGGTTCAGGTAATTATGTTCTTATGGAGGAAAGGAGGATTCAAAAGAAAGTCGCCAAATTGGGTAGGCAAACTTGGTTGGCCGAAAAATGCATTGTTTAGAAAGACTACCAGCATCATATTTATGGTATGTTTTTTAGCCCTCCTTGTTCTTGCCACCTGGGGGTTGTGGCTTGGAATCACTATGAGTTGGAGTCGACCTGATACAGCAGCCCCTAGCTCTGACTGATTCATGGTGATTCCTTTTTGGGGTCCCTTTTATCGATAGTAGTTGGGGGCACGATGCCAGCAGGGCCTTCTTTAATGATAAATTAATGTTTAATGTCTGTAGCATGATTGTAGAATGTGGTACATGTATACTATAATCCTTGCATTTTTTGTTGTTGTTGTTGATCTTTCTATCTGAGAGGGTGTGCTGGTACTGTTATATTGCCCTTTTAGTGTGTAATAATGTCTGAGTATTGACTTGTGAAAGTTATTATATTTATTTCTGTTATATTTTGAAGGCTTGTGATGTCATATATATTTACTACGTACCTATGTTGCATTGTGTGATACACTAATTTTCCGAAATAATTTGATACTTTTTTAATGCATACATATCGATATTTGAGATTTCTATAAGACTAATGTCGAAGCCATTATTTGACAAAAAAAAATGGAAATTCTAACTGCATGTTTGGACACTCATGCCCTGTTCGTTTCGACCCCATGCGTGAGAAAATCCTACGAAATTGAACTAATTTTTACTGTGCACTCGGGAAAAAAAAATTCATTCAGACTCAATTTTTTATCCCACGCACACAAAGTTCGAACAGTGCCTCAAGCTTTGCCAAAGTCGCTGACAAGCTTTTTCATAGTCCTCGTGAATGGGACCAAACAATCCAGGGGTTAATTAAGGATAGGAGCTTTAAGATTGTATGGGATTAGTGTCTTTTGGCATTTGGCAATATGTACAGTTCCTGCAGAGTTCAATTGTAAAAAGTCAGCTCACTGTCTGGTAGGCCTACACAAAGGCTCGGATTGAAAAAGCATAGTGTCATTATCATGATTTATTGACTTACAGGTGCTTTGGAGTAAAAAGTTTTTTTTTTTTTGCTTCGGACTCAAAAGTCAGCTCATGTATCGTAAGTTGAAATAGTAAATCGGTCATATCAAGCAAATAATCTACTAGTTCGATAGCTAAGTAAAATGATTTTCAGAAATTTATAGATTCAAATATTTATAAGCACAAAATAAAACTTGAAAACTAAACTCTCATCTTAAATTTTCTCAAAATAAAGAAAAACTAAGCCAACACAATTTATGGAATAATAAATGTTATTATTTTTTAATTATTTTACTGTTTTTTAGAAAAATCAAAGATCTCCGTTGATTTATGTTTTGAGAGAAAATTATTTGATCTAAGAATTTTGGATCATTCAATAACAATTATTTTCTTCTCATGTAAAAAAATAGCGAAAAAATCCAAAAGAAATATAAAATTAAGTTTTTCAATAGATTTTGATATAAAGACTATCTTAAGTTTCGGATTGATAATTACTCTTTGATATGAAAATTATCTTAAGTTTTTAGTTCGAAGTTTGAGATTTAGACATTTCAGTCTTTATCTATACATATATACATAAAGACGATTATGATTATGAAAACTGAAAAACTTCAGTCCTTTATTGCTTAATATTATGGTATAGATTTCTTATAACAAATGTAATAATTTGTTGTTAACCAGAATGTGCTTCATGTTGGTTCCAATATAATATATTTAAATTAACAGTACCTAGCAGGGCCGCGCCACTTAATAAAAAAAGGGAAAATTAGTTATATATTGGGAAATTAGAAAATTGCCACTCCAAAATTAAGATTTAGTTTAATGTCATTGTAAACTCAATTAAATTAGATTTTTGCCACTCTTATACAATTGTGATATAATTTTAATTAAAATATATGTATTTAGACATATAATTTCATATTTCTCAAAATACCCTCAATCACTCAATCTCTCATTTCTTCTTCTTCCTCTTCTCTTGTTCCTCACTGCGCCTCAATACAGACATTAAACTAAATCATTGCTAATAAGAGGATCAGAGGGAGATGACTAGCAGAGTAAATTTGTAGAAGTAATTGTCCTGTCAACTTTGCTAGATGACATATTATAAGGAGGGATGCGTCTCTCTCTTTTCCTAACTAGAAACCAAGGCACGGGCTCAGCAAAGTTGAGAGAGAGGATACTTTTTTTTACTTATTTTGTAAGTTTCATTTTAGAAGTGTTGATTTTTATCTTAGGTGTGAACATCGACCACCAACAAGAAGAGCATTCTAATATTGGTAGAATGTTACCAACATCTATTCTTGGGCTTGTTACTAGTAAGTTGCTGTTTGGTTTTTCTTATTTATACCCGGCCGAAATAACAGAAATCACTCTCCTTGATGCAAAACTAATTAAATTGTTGCTTTCACAAACAAAATCACAGAAATCTTTCTCGTGATCTATGATCTCATTTTCATTCTCATTCACGTTCCCATTCTCATTTGTCGTCTACTCGGTTCCTCACCTCGCTGCTTGTGGAGACCACTGAACCAACTCCTAGTCCCTTCTCTCTCTTAGTCCTAGACTATCAATAAATAAAAATATATATCTATGCAATGGAGATTCATCGCCCCCAAGAACAAGCGGTCCCTCAAATCTCACTCCGCCACTTCCTCCTCTTGCACCTCCTCCTCCGCACAATGTCTACAGCTCCATGGAGCAGGGCCTCCTACTCTTATCCAATAAATTCCTCCTATTGGCAGCTGAGGTATTTTAAAAAATATGAAATTATATTTTAAAATATATTTTTTTTAATTTAAATTATATAACAATTGTATAAGAGTGGAAAAAATCTAATTTTGTTGAATTTATAGTGGCATTAAACTAAATCTTAATTTTGGAGTGGCAATTTTCTAATTTCTCAATTTTAAAGTGCCATATAATCAATTTTCCCTAAAAAAAATACCTAGTACGTAGCTATTTTATATTGAGATTGATCCTGTTGTCAAAGGATATCCCAAATATGAATAGGCCAATTCCATTAAATCAGCAAATTTAAGCTTACTACTAGGACGCATTTGCCTGAGGAGGAGACAAAAAAAAATTTGCTTACTACTAGAACGCATTTACCTGAGGAGAGACAAAAAAAAATATCTAACAATTTTATTCATTACATATACCAAAAAGGCAAACTAAACAAATACAGAAGACACCCTCATCTAGAAACGCAAAAGCTAAAACAAAGTAACAAACTAATGCGTAGCCCAAATAAGGTGATCTTCTGGAAGAAAATGGCACATTGGTTTTGTGCCAGGCTTTACCTTGAGCACTTCAAAAAAGATTGGGTTAAAGTTTTCTGTATCATAGTGACAAACAGCTAGAGGATTGATCTTTGTCCCATCAGTGCCTTCTAGAGGGATGATGTATCTTTCAAATGCAGTTGACATGTGACAGTAAAACACAGCTTGCTGTGATGGTTGTGGATGGCACAGCACAATTTTCCTGTGAGGTAATTTTTTCACTCCAGAAGTCACTTTGTATGATTTTTCTTCATTCTGTGCTTCTCTATTTCCAATCAGCACTGTTGTCATAACTTTTATATCTTGGGTTCCAAGTTCAGAGATTACATTGTCTATCATAGACTCGAGAGATGTGGCGCAAAAAGTTTCAACTCCTTTGCAAGCTAAAGTCTCACATTCATGACTTTGCAAGCTTGGGACAAGGGAAAAATTATTTGTGACTTGTGAAAAATTCTTTGAAGAAGATGAAAATTTGTTCGATTCCGTACGAGGGACAAATGTATTACCAGTTATGCTTCGTCCAAAGGAAATTCCTTCAATCTTTGCTGCTGGATATATATCCTTTAGGTGGAAATAGAAACTTAGGACAACATCAGTGGACACGTTCTTGGAGCACCAGTAAGGATATTTCTTTGAATAAAAAGTGTCTTCCTCCCCTATTTGGTCACAGAAAAAGTGAGATATATATGCATTAGGTTCAATTGAATGAAGTACTAATTTTTAAGGCCTCAGTTAATTTAACTAAATGGGAAAAAAGAGGGACCCACCGTGATGAATGAGGTTGCGGATGATATCAGGCATGGAGGTTTTGGGTAGCTTGGTGTGCCAGTAATACTCTAATGGTGAAAGACCATTAATCACATCTGCTCTGGCATCCTTGAATAAGTACAGCTGCAAAATATACAAAACATAAAAAGTAAATAATAGTTAAAGACTATAGTTGATTTTATTAATTGGACTTTGCTCAAATATGCCGATAAACACCTCGATAACAATTCTTTTGGAGTAATTCTGAGGGCTTTTTTGTTTGGTTTGAGAGTGCAGTTTTTTTTTTTTAATTCACCAGAAAGCAGAAAAAATAAATATAATTTACTCACCATCAAAAGCAAAAGGAAGCAATAACGCGCCATGACTATGAACGCGATGAAGAGATGAAGAAGCACAAATGATGACAAATCTACTGGCCTTTAGTAGCACTAATCTGATTGTTATTTTTCTTGGGTGTACTTTGGAACTGTTAGCCTTGAATTCTTTTATAGTTCCTAAAAGTGAAGTTTTTTTTTCTTATCACCAATGTGGGACACATTATTGGCACAAATTAATTTGTTCCGGACGTACTTAATTTGAAGTGTCATAAATTCCTAATTAATAAGGTTTCATACAATGGCTAGCTATTGGATTTCGAATAATCATGGCAATATTCCTGAGTACATTCACACGCAATTTGAGCCTTTGAAATTATTTTTTAGGCGCTGATTAAACCTTTGATCTGTAATTATATAAGATAAATACCATATTAATTTTCAATAACTCATCCACATCAAAATCTTGTAGCCAGGCCTGTGGGCTTTATAAGCCCAAGTTCTAATGACGGCCTGGTTGTTTGATCCGGACCATTTCTTAAATTATAGGCAGGATATCAGATTTATCCTTTCAAAATTTCAAAATTATGTAGTTATGCTATGAAGGGTGCTTGAGGTATAAAAAAAAAATATTGAGGTAAAAACAAAATTAAAAAGGGAGCTTGATAAAAATAAAATAATTGTTTTTCCTCCCCCATATCTTCGATATAGCTTATGCCACTTTGTCTTTCGATGTTTTCTCACTTTCTCAGTCAGCGGTCTCCCCCAATTGCAATGCACACTCTCTTCCTTGCAGCGTCCCACAAAGATGGATCTGATCTGCTACAACGATGGATGCATCCAATTGTCAGAGACGGAATCATGATTTTCGAATAGAGAGAGCCGAAAAATGATTAATAAAGTTATCACACGATTAAAGGGGCTGGAGTATCGAAAACCATATGTTTTATCAATAAAATTATTCAATAACTGCTCAATTTAATTTACTTTTTCGAAAGTCGCCTCTTGTCTCAGTCCTTGCTAATTGCAAATTTGTTTTTCTCTCTGGTCCTTAATATACCTATTTGAATTCAAATAAAAAAAATAACTAGTTTTCAATTTCAATTATTTTCCCTTTTTTGGCTTTTTTTACTCAAATAGAATTGTCGGATTTGCGTTGTAAAATCATTCCGTTCTAATATGGAAAAGGGGCAGTGAAGTTGAGAGATTTTGTAAAGGAACTGATTTGTTGAGCAGCCATCAGCGCACTTCAAACTGTATTGTTGCCTTTATATTCTTACTTGTAGTGATAAAAAAATCTCTTTCTAAGTCAGCTTAAGTATAAAGTATATTTATTAAAATTAAGAACAGCGAAATTGAAATGCCACCATCAGGGGATAGGGAGCCCACCTGACCATGATTCTCCATTTGAACATAACATATCTATTAGGGCTGTCAATGGATAGGAATAGGATAATAAAAATCTTTTATTCATTTTTTACTGATAAGTTAACAAAAAAAATTATTCATATTTATATTTGATAATTTAATGAAAATAAAATTTTATTTATATCCCGTTTTATTAGGTATGATATGGATCAGATAAATGATCAAATGACTTTTAAAATGAAAAATTATAATATAATTAGAAATGAAAATATTATAATATAAGTAGCAATGAAAAAAATTGTAATATAATTAGTAATGAAATAGATAACAAATAAGGAATAGTTCTTACTCATATCTTTATATCATAAGTTAACACAAAAAAAATTATTACTCATATCTAATATCTTAATGAAAATAAAATTTTATTCATACTCATCTTATCAAATACGATACGAATCAGACTAAACGGTCAAAAAATGTGATTGACAGCCCTAATTCCTATCTCTGTATCAATCGTCCGATTAAAAAGCCGACGGCTGAGATCACTAAACAGTGAATTCATTCCAAAACCCTAGAAAGCGAAGCATTAAGCAGGATGCCTACTCGGATGAAACCCAAGAGAAGTGTAGAACCATGAATGATGAATCCATTCCCTTCCGCGTTTGGGTCAAGCGGAGAGAAAGGAAACAAAACAAAACAAAACAAAAAGACACCTTCCTTTTCGTTTGGCATTTAGAAAAAAAAATTACTGTCTACAATTTAACTAATCTTCTTTTTTTCTAGTGAAATATTACAAAAATAATCAACAAGTTGCTAAATTCTGATTATTTATTTCCACTGAGACTGAAGTTTTTCCTTGCCCCCTTCTCTTCTCTACTATAAATACCTTTTCTTCCACGATTTCTCTTCTCTCAGCAAATCTAAAGAGAGAAAAGAGAATTTATATATAGCACATGTCACGGAGTAACCAAGTTCGTCATTCGGCTTGTATCTCCACTTTCATCTCAAGGTTTCCAGTGAAATCTCCGGTTAGTAGAATTCAGATTCAAGCTTCTTCGATCCATCTCTATTTTAGAGAAGAAAACTTACAATTTTTTGGCGAGAGTTCCTTTTGGTTCGATACTTTGACCCAAAAAAAAAGAGATGGGTCTAAAGGGATTCGTTGAAGGAGGCATTGCCGCAATAATTGCTGGTTCCTCCACACATCCTCTTGATCTGATCAAGGTTAGAATGCAACTTCAAGGAGAAACCGTTGTGCCTTCTAATCCTGCTCTTCGGCAGGCTATCTCCCATAGTGGGGCCAACATGGTATTGCCACATTCTCCAGTCCCCAAACCTGGCCTGATAGCTGTTGGGGTCAAGATTCTTCGCTCAGAGGGGCCCCTCGGCCTTTTCTCTGGTGTCTCCGCTACCGTCCTTAGGCAAGGGCTTTACTCCACCACACGCATGGGTTTGTATGATTTCTTCAAGAAGAAATGGTCGCCTAATGGTGATGGCACATCTCTCCCTGTACAACTCAAAATTGGCGCAGGGTTCATCTCAGGTGGCATTGGCGCTGCTGTTGGCAACCCTGCTGATGTGGCAATGGTCAGAATGCAGGCTGATGGTCGCCTCCCAATAGCTGAGAGACGCAACTACAAGAGTGTTGCTGATGCAATTACCCGCATGGTGCGCCACGAAGGAATCACAAGCCTCTGGAGAGGATCATCTCTGACAATCAACCGTGCAATGATCGTGACCGCATCACAGCTTGCCACATATGACCAGGCAAAGGAGGCAATATTGGGATGGAGGGGAAAGGAAACAGATGGGCTTGGGACACACGTGGCAGCGAGCTTCACCGCCGGGTTGGTGGCAGCAGCTGCATCAAACCCAGTGGATGTCGTGAAGACGAGGGTTATGAACATGAAGGTCGAGTGTGGGAAACCGCCACCTTATGCCGGTGCCATTGATTGCTTTGTGAAGACAGTGAGTAAAGAGGGTGTGATGGCACTTTACAAAGGGTTTATTCCAACAGTGACGCGGCAGGGGCCGTTCACAGTCGTCCTGTTTGTGACACTAGAACAGGTGAAGAAGGTGTTCGCCGGTGTCGATTTTTAGAGATGAAATTGATTGTGGTATGGTTGTGAAGTTCGTGGGAATTTAATTGGATTTTTAGTTTTGGTTTTGATGGGTTAATAAATGGTTAGAGTTCATTAATTACTGTGCACTCCAGTATAGGGGAGCATGAGGCAGAGTCGCAGAGAACAGAGATTTGATGAGCTTCTAGTATATATTTTTACCAGTGGATTCATATCCACTGGTGAAGTTGCCATTATGATATTTACAGTGAATAAATGAAAATGGAGAAAACAGTGTCCTGGAGTCATTTGAGCCAAGCAGGAAAACAATCGATACTTAATAAAATATGGTTTAAAATAAGGGTAATTTTTTGCAATTGTATCGTAAGTTCGGAATTCTTTTCTTTTTTGGTGCTATTCAGAGCACTAAAATTTATTAATTGATATATATAAGATTTGTGTGCCAATCAATGTTGTCGGCTCATATCATTTTGCTAGTTTCTAACATACTAAGTCTTATTCAACTTCAAATATATATATATATATATCAGATTCGTTCTGAAGTACATAGAAATGAGTAATTCTAGCATCAAACTTAATTTATAATATATTGATATTTTAAATATATTATTCTAACTACAGAACAATTACAAAGAAAACAAATTGAATAGAGCATACATTACTTTGGATTTATATAAAAAATTTAATGGTCTAATTTTAACATCTTTACAAATTTAAACTTCAAATTGATATAGACATTTAGAAATATATACGTTTGATTATTTGATGCTGCTTGCTGATACACCATCAATATAGCTGATGGATGCAAAGAAAAGATATGAAAGAATCAAACTACACACTTACTGAGGAATATGAAAGGAATCAAACTATACATTTACTGAGGAATATGAAAGGAATCAAACTATACATTCAGTGAGGAATATGAAAGGAATAAAACTATACATTCAGTGAGGAATATGAAAGGAATAAAACTATACATTCAGTGAGGAATATGAAAGGAATCAAACTATAAATATACTGTGGAATTGGAATATGAAAGGAATCAAACTATTCGAAAATGTTCGAATCGTATGTATTATATATAGTTTACTTAACTGATTCATTGAATATGCTCTTCCCTTAGGCCTCAACTCGTCTCGTGCGCAGATCTAGCTAGGAAATAAACTATCATTGATAACCTATCAATAATATCTTTTGTCATTCATATAAAATTAGTGATGTCAGAACCCACCACCATCCATCCATCCAATAATGGCAAGCATTTCATTTTATATTTTACAAAGCAACATGGTGGATTTTGACGTAGTATTCCATTTAATTTTGTTGCAATATGATGGTTTCAAAATCACACTACCCCCATCCTAAACAAGCAGAAGCTGAGAAAAGTACAAAATGTTTTCACCTGGGTGCAAAATTGGAGTAATTTTGAATTGATTATGCAAATTGTTCAAAGTCACAGTTCTTTTGAAGCAATTTAATGCTTGATTTAAAAAATTCTGAGTCAATAATTTGTATTTTTTTTTTCTTCCAACAGGTCCAGTGCTAGCGCCACCAGAGCAATATTTTTTTATTTTTTGGCTAGCTGAAACCACACGACTCATTTGCATTTTTTTTCCTTGAAACTGAAACCATTGGCGACTAAATTGGCTTTGGCTGTATAGTAAAACCACCATAAAATAATGTCTTATCTTATTTCATTTCAAAGTAGTTTGATTTATCTTTGTTCCAGGAAACGATAAAATATATTATGCGCATATTCATCGACCAAAAAAAAAAAGAACGATTTACATCAATGTGCAATAATTTTGTTTTACGTAGAATGGCGTTTTTATAAAATTATCGAATTTTAAATAGTCAGATATACAATTTTTTTATTTTTTTTATAAAATTATATATATTTTTTCGATATTTTTTAAAAATTAGGAGGCAGCCCTGCTCTTATTCTGATCCTCTTATTCTCTCATTGACAGTTAATTTCATTACAAATTAAAATCAGAGAGAGCCCACTGTCAATGAAAGAATGAGAGGACTCTCTTATTCATCAGAATAAGAGTGGATTCCATTCCTCGGCAATGATAATTGAGATAAATTGTATGAGCCAATGATAATATCTGGTACAAAAATATAATGTAGATAGAAAAAAAAAAACAAAACACTTGTCATGTGATAATATATAGTATAGAATTCATCCGTTGCAAATAGAGGAAGAGGAATGTATTTAATGATTGAGATCAATAATACGAGTTACCTCCACTTCTAAATCTGAATTTTGAGTTCATTTTTTTTTCAACTTCGAACTCTAAATTTTTGCCTTTTTTACATCTTTTGCATTTTGGATGTAAACATCCAGTAGGATGTAAGACTTTTAAATTTTAAGTAGATAATAAACGCTATAATTGTTACTTCTACTTAATTATCAATTATAATTTTATGGAATGCGTCATTTAGTTTTTTTAATATAAAAGGTCCTAAAATTGTTGACCATTTTATACTTTAACGGTCATATAATTTTGTCGTAAAACTGTTAAATAATCACTCTGCCATTAAGAGTCATTATACATTTTATAGAAGCTTGAATCACTACCATAGAAAATAACATTAATAATGATATTTAAAAGGATCAAGTGATGGTTGTGCAATCATTATAGACGGCATAGGAACAAAAAGTTCATAACAACCGTTACTAAAAAGGTTATCTTCACTAGAGGTTCTTATTAAAAAAAATGTTGTAGGTCATATATCTTCAGTAATTATTTTTTCATAAAAACCTTCAGTGGTCTTTTTCATAAATCTATTATTCGAGGTAGGTATAGAGGTGTTCTGATATTGGTTCTGAGATAGACTCACTAGGAATGACAATTTAGTCTGTGTCCCGGTGGATCGTCTCGGCCCGACATTAACTCGTCCAGTCCGGTCAATGAACGGGTAGGGTCGGGTTGTGCCTTCTACAGGCCGGACCGGGTACAGGTTTGAAGTTATGCCAGCCCGTCCGGCCCGGAGTAAGTATATATATATAGAGAGAGAGAGAGTCCGACTATGGTGTTTTGCAAAACACAAATGCATTGTGTGTTTTGCGTTCTATTTTTAATTTCAAGTCGGAAATAATCGATCCGAACCGTTCAATCTAATATTCATATAAAAATCTATTAGTAAATCAAAATTTATATTTTTTAGATTTTTTTTTGCTATTTTTTCTGATGAGGAGAAAAATGACTTGATCTGAGAATTCTGGTTCATCCAAAAATGATGGTTTTCCCCCTATCCAAAAAATAGCAAATAAATTCCAAAAAAAAATATAAATTTTGGTTTACTAATAGATTTTGATATGGAGATTATATTGAGCGGTTTGGATCGATCATTTTTTACTTAAAATTCAAAATAGAGTGCAAAGCACACAACGCTTTTGTACTTTGCAAAGCATCATAGGTCATAGCCTAATTATATATATATATATATATATATAATTTTTTATATATTTATATTTATATTACATATAATATATATATATATCAATATATTCTAAAAATTATGTAGAATTTTAATAAACACTAATATCATTTAAATTATATTAAATATTTATTTATAATATTATTATATGAATAGAAGCACTAATATTTTTGAAATTTATAAATATGAATAATATAATTCAATAGACCTCTCGCTACCTTTTTAGTCATATCTTTTAATTCGAAAATTCAATCAATACAAAATTATTTTTTTTAAAACCATGATAACTATATCTATCATTTTTATATTTTGATATCTTTCAAAAACATAACTTATAAATCTCAAAAATTCATATTATGAAGGTTTGCTGCTGAAAATTTTTAGACATCTGAATATTTTTTTAATGATAACTTTATACTGAAATTTTATATTAATATGAAATAAAATTATGTAGATTTATAACAATAAAATCTACAAATTTTATATTTTAAGTTTTTTCAAATTTATAATCTAAAATGCTAAAAAAATACATTTCTCAACCTATTTTAAAAAACTGCACTGCAGAACGGGTTTGGCCGAGCTGGGCCGGGCCAGAAAAACTTGGCCTGGCAAGACGGACCGAGATTTTCAGGCCCCGAGATATGGACCGAACAGGACGGGTATGTGATTTTGATGGACAAATCATGCCACAAATTGATGTTTTACCGCCTATCCGGCCGTTAATTGATCTTTAGTGACGATTTTTTTTTATAAAAATAGGTTCTGAGCTAGTTCTGATGTAGGTGGGGCTCATTGATCTTTACTAAAGAATATCAACTAGTTCTCACATAGATGGGGCCACTGACCTTTAGTAATGATTTTTACGAAAAAATTGTTACTAACTTTTTTTGTACTTTTTTTATTAGTTTTGATACATCTTTTACAATTGTTAATAATTAAAAACTTTTATTGAAAATCTGTATTAAATGGGCATCAGTTTTGTGATAGTGAATAATTAAAATAATGTTGTCGGAGTATTATAGTTGTAGTTAAATTTCACGAGTGGCACGCTGTAAATATTTGGACTAAATTGATTGTATTTTGTGTCTGAAGTTAAGTTTAGCATTGTATATGAAAAAAAAATTATAGTATTAGTTATATGCTTGCAATGAAAAAATGGATTAGCGATTACCTCATCGTGTGATTCGACGTCCCTCTATACTATCTGCATATTCTCATATTAGTTATACACTTGCAATAAAATTAGATATTATTTTAGTAATAATAAAAATACATCAGTTGAATAAAAATTACAATCACTACATACAATTTAACTCAATTATGTAACCAGAGATAATTAATCAAACACCGTGTAGTTAGTAGAACCGTACTGTGTAGCTTCTATGGTTGCTTATATGTCTACTAAATCAGTCAAAACAACAATTTATTTGTGTAGCTTCTATGGTTGCCTCTCTTGTGTGTGATTGATCTCAATCCTGTTCGTGTTCATCTTCTCCTTCTCTTAGTGGGTCTCTTGCCTCTCCTTGGTAACTCTATTATGATAATATACAATATTATAAGTATCAATTTAAGTTATTGATTAATTAATTACTATTTTTTCAAAAAAAAAAAACTCTGATGAATCTATATAAAATATTATGACGTTAACTTTTTGAATTTTTTTATATAGAAGATATTATGGCATTGATCATACCCTGTCTTCACTCATTACATGTGAAAATAAATTAAAATTTTTATATTTCAAAAGTCATCAAATCTTTTCTCAAAAATAATAAGAATAATTTATTTATTTTTCTCAAAAAGTAATATACCTGGCTAAGAAATTTAAATTGAAAAATAAATATATGATAATTCATGATTATATTTTCAATAAGACATCAAATCTTTTATTTGGAATCCAACTTTGTAATAAATAATAAAAATTAATTTTACAAATAAGATCATGATTCCATTTCTAGAATATATGCATGTTGACAACATGATAATGAAATATATTGGATTCTCTCATGATTATTTATTTATTTTATTCAAAAAGATTATATAAATTTATTTTACTTGATTTAAAAATTAATTATAAATTAAAATCAAATTTATTATATTTAAAGAAATTAATGCAATATATACTAATATATATTAGTAAATGTTTATTCTAATAATGTTTCTTGAAAACATATTTTGAAGCATTCAAAAAAAATATCATTATAAGAAACAAGTGTATTTTGTAATTATTTATAACATAAACAAGTGTGTTTTATTATTTTTACTGTTGATTGAGATACACGAGTGGCTATTTACATGGGGTCAAAATGAATAATTGTCTTTATCGATAGGTGATTTGTACTTGGACTAGATATTCAAAAAAAAAAATAATAATAACCCTTCAAAACTTTGAAAGAACCCGTCAGAGTTCCAAAACTTTAGTCGGTAACATATTGTTGTCTAATTGGAAGAATCTTCTGCTGCTGGTTACTTTTTACATTTTTAGTTTGTATCCAAATTATTTATGAGGAAATAATTGATTTTAGTCATTTTAAAAGTAAGAAATTATAATAACATGGACTTATCAAGATTAATTTATTGGTTTCTACCAATATTTCATTCAAATAAAAAAATTACAACTATCACTATTTTAAACTTGAATATTATATTTTTTGGTAGTGAAATAGAGTAACTTCTAAGAGAAAAAAGAAACTATGTCATTGCTTATCAACATCAAATAGTAATCTATGAAATATTGGATCATAAGAAACAAGCAATGTAGCCGATTTTAATATAGGAATTAGTTGGAAGTGAGAAGTTAAACAGTGCATGTGGTATGCATGAAGATGGCTTTATAAGATCAAATGCAGTGTGTGATCCCGTTTCATAAAACTTCGCATCTTCAGAACCAGCTTCTGTCATTGGAGTATTGATAAATATGTATGTTGTGTGTGTTACATACAAATATATGATGTGTTCGATATGGAACGTGTCGTATCAGGACGTATTTAAATATTTGGACATGTGTGTTTCAATATATCAAAAATTTAAAAATCAAAATATGTGATATGTCTAGCACGTTGTATTAAACGTGTTGGTGTTTGTATATGTTTAACACGTGTCAATACTTGTAGCACGTACAATTTAATAAATTTTAAATAAAATTGAAGAAATATATTAAAAAATCAGAAAAAATAGAGTGATCCTAGCCACAAAAAATAAAATTAATGTGTCATTTTCAGAAATATCATATATGTTATAGTGATTATGGTCTCTAACTTCAGTATCAAGTTATTTTTTTAAGCACATAAGTATTTCAAAAGTCTGATATGCTGAAATATTTTATAAGTGCTATACGTACGTGTACACGTGTTAGACGTGCGTGTTCGTGTTCAATATGTTAAACGTGCATGCTTAGACGTGTCAAAATTATTCATATATTGATCACGCACGTTTAACAATACAACACGTGTGATATGTGAACACGTCACGTACAAACATATTCAGACACAAATATTTATTTATATATAGATCTGACATATTTATCATTATCATATCTGTAATGAGACTCCAAACACGTCAGTCAACACAAACAGAATCAAAATCATTTAAGAACCCCACTTTGCCTATTCATATCTTTATTTTATTTTCATGTCATATTAATTGCAGCAGCGTTTCCGACTTTCAGCCTAAAAAGATTACTAAAAGCCCAAGTATAACAGGCTAATCAAAACAATCAATCTTGGTTACTAATTAGTAATTCCTCTTATACATGGATACACCTGTAAGGGTAGAAGACCACTATATGTTTTCACCTTGGCATGAAGAAACATCGTATATAGAGCAAGGAGAATTTACCAATGAATTTGTTACCGAGGGCCAGTCAGGATCAAAATCTGTTGTTAATCTTGAACAATGATATAGTTCTATTATTCTATCTAAAAAAATTTATAGATATATTTTTTTACTTATAGATTAATAGTCGTCAAATTTATGCAACTTCATTAATGTTTGATAGGTCATCAAAAATTATCAAATTTAATGAGTTTTCATTAATGTTTGCAACGGTTTTAATTTAACGGTTTTTAATGAGCTATTAAACATTAATGAAATTATATAAAATTTAATGGGTTATCAATCTATATGTATTTTTTTTCTATTTTTAGTTTTTTTTTTAGATAGAATAATAGGACCCTATTATTCTTCAAGAATAACAACAGATTTTAATCCAATCAAGTTATTGCCTTCTTACTTCATAGTACTTGACTGAGATTAGGTATCGTCTCAAGGGTCGGGACTAGGCCTAGTGGGCCTACGATAGAGTCAAGTTTGATAAGGGCTTTTAGAGGGTCGAATTCAAAGGGATTGATTTTAAGCGATGAGTCTGAACCTTGACAAGCTCGGCCTTATCAAATCCTCCGGACTCTAAGGATCGGGTAAAGATCGACGGTGAAGGATTTAATATATATTTTTTTATTGATTATGTATATTTTAATGTTAATTTATATTTGTATAAATTTTTATAATATATTTTTTATTTTGATATTTTGTTTTAATTTGTTATGCGTTTTTAGATTTTTAAAGTGTAATTAATATACAATATAAAATATGAAAGAAAGGATAAGGGAAGGGTCGGGTTTGATAAGAACCTAGTTAGAATGGTCTGATTTTTTAAAGATTGAGCTCGACCCTTGATAAGCGCGCCTTTTACCATTAAAAAAAGCCGAGTCGAACTTATGAGGGTCGGGTTTTTTTATGGGTGGGCGTAGGGCTGCAAACGAGTAGAGTCGAGTCGAACTGGGATTAGCTCAAGCTCGGCTCATAAAAATTTGAGTCAAGTCGAGCCGAGCTCGTAAAACGCTTCAAGCTGAAAAACCTAGCTCAAACTCGGCTCGTTACTATTCGAGCTAGCTCACGAGCCAATGCATGTGCATTAACTCAATTTGACATTTAGATTTATTACATCTAGAAGATTGGTATGAGAATTGGTACAAAATTGATATATCAATAAACTATGTTTTCAATGATATATTCGCTGCATTAATTTGAATGGATGAACCAACAAAAAACTATTGAGTCGGATATACGAATCTAATTACGAGCGAGTAAGAGACATCTTTAAGTCGCTGACATGGTGAGATGGTGAGAGATAATGAGAGAGGAGTTATCGGATTAGAGTTCGGCAAAAAAAATATAAACTATTTTTTATTCGAGCTGAGTCGAGCCACAAGCCGAGCCGACCCCAACTCAAACTCGGCTCATTTAACTACCGAGTCAGATTAGCTCGAGCCAAATTAGCTCGAGTCATTTTAGCTCGAGCCAAATTAGTTGAGCCGAGCCACGAGCACCCACGAGTCGAGTGGCCAAAACCAAGCCCTTATGAAATATGTCTAACTATGAGTAGTGACTTGTAAGTAACAAAGTAATCGAGCCAAATTAGCTCGAGTCGAGCCAAATTAGGGCCTCGAGGAGCTTTTGTTCTAAGAGTGGGTCGGGTTCAAAACCAAGCCCTTATGAAATATGTCTAACTATGACTAGTGACTTGTAAGTAACAAAGTAATATAGTTGGCCCTCTCTGACTTTCCTTCACCATCTCTCGCTCCTAGTTTTGGTCAATTGGTAATATTTCTACATTCTTTCTCCATTTTTTAAATATATCACATCATCATATTTTTTATTCATATTTTAAAATACAAATTTTAATATATATATGTGACCACTGTATAGTGTATATGCGATATGCAAATGTACATGTGATTCAGCATACAAATTATATATGTGAATATGTATTCTAAAAAATTCTTAAGATACTTAAATTGATCATTTATTCAACATTGATTTGTTTCTCTCTCTTCATTTATTTTAATCAAATATCTCATATCATTTTTCTCTTTCTTCATTTGTCTCTAAGATACAATTTAAAACTAAAGCAATACAATTCTTTATATTCTTTTCAATGAATTATTATGTAGCTAATTATAATATTTATTATTCAACATAATTTAGCAATTTAAAAATATTTATGTTCAAATTTTTTCTAACAAAATTATTTTATAGAAAAATGTATTTTAAATATCTAATTATTTATATGTGCTACATTCATGATGAAACCTAATGAATAACCTAATATGTAAAATTTTTATTTCATTATTTTCATGATCGTTCGGTATCTACATGCACAATTTTTAGTAATAATAAGTTTTATTAAATTAATATTATTAAAAATAAGAGTGAGAAACATAAAATTTTAAATATATTAATGGCAGCGTGTCACTGGCAGTGGCGCGTTCACTGCGCGTTTCATTATTTTTACGAAACGCGCCACTGTCAGTAGCGCGTTTACTTCTTATATATACAAAACACGCAAGTGAGATGGAGGCGTTGCGCGGGGTTTGGACAAAATACGCCACTGACAGTGGCGCGTTTCCATTCGTATATTTGAAATTTTACGGTTCTCACTCTTATTTTTAATAATATTAATTTAATAATAATTAATAATAAAAAAAACTGCTACATGCAGTATAAGTTGAGCATAATAGTAAGTGAATTGCAAATTCTAATATCAATCTAGCCAATTAGCATACTTGACTTGATTATTAATTATTTTATTAAGTTTTAATCAGAACAACAAATCATAATAAATCTATTTCATATGATCGTTAATTTTTCGTAATCGAAGATAGTTTTTTCCGGCAAAACTCTACAATTTGCAATCTATTTCCTATGATAAATTCAGAAATTTTCATAAGAGTGGGGTCCATTGATAATATATTTTTTTCAAACAAGTTCGAGAAACGTTAAAAAAAATGTTTATAATGTTTCACTTTATATCTATTAAATATTGTTTAAATTAGTGACATAAAAAATTTAAAATATATGATAAACAATATAATTTGAAAAAAAAATAACATCATTTTTGTGTATGTAATATATACGTAGAATTAATTCAATTTCATATACTAAATTTCAGAAAAAAAAAAAATCGATAATTGTTAAAAAAAACTCGACAAGTTCATATATTATCAATGAACTTTTTTCCCCATTCTTTTAATATGCACTTTATTTGTTGTACTTCTCTAATTAAGTTGGTGCTGACTTGGATGTAATGAGTCCTACACTTACCTTTTTTTTTTTTTTTTGAACTGCATCACCAGCGGGGAGGGACCAAAGTTGTACCCTTCAACCTGGATCGATGTTCGCTGCCTCCAACCGTGTCACCGCCGTTGCCTGACCCCTCTGGTGGCCCCTACAGTAGTCCCCGGCCAGATCCAACAGATCGGAGCTCAAGCCCCACTGGCGAAGCTCTTGCATGGAAGGGGATCCAATGTAGCTCGTCCCTGACCGCCGGGCAAGGTTGGCGAGCTCGTGCACTAGACGGAGCTGCGTCCGGCTGACATACTCCACCGTCACTGGTGGTTGGGCCTCTGTCCGAGTACGTAGAGCTCGGAGGCAGCCGAAGGCGTCGCGGGCTCCTCTCCAGCACGGTAAGCTCTCTCGGTTACCTCTCCTTAGAAATTCCACAAGTTGCTTACAGTGACTGAAAATTATTGCAGGGGCTTGGACGAATGGCGAGCTCCACTCCCGCAGCGCCATGGCCAGGGCTGCTCTCTGCGTGAAACGGTGACTCAGCTTGTACGGGGGTGTAGTAGATAAACTGTAGGTCCCCGGTGTTGTAGAAGAAGGCTATGGCAGCCCCTGCTTTTCCACCTACATCTAGAGATGCATCGATCATGGCAAAAGTCCTACCCGCAGCCAAGGTATGCAAGCTGTGTGTGGTTTCTGGTAGTGCCGCAAAAGGCAGGGGCAGGGGTAGTGTGGGGCAGCGGGTTTGTTGCAACGCGGGACATAGAGAGGGATGCGGTAACTGTATATAATGGGTCGGGGGTAGGCTTTCAAAAATCATTTTGTTTCTGGCTTTCCAAATATTCCATTGGAGATAGGCGGCTAGTCTCATCTTTTCTGTGTCATGGTTTTCCATGACTAGTTTGATAGACTCCAGCAGATCCAGCGGAAGTTCTGGCATATTGAGGTGCAACGGGGAGGCTAGCCATGTAGCGCGGGCGTGAGGACATATGAAGATCATATGATGAACTGTCTCATATTCGGCCTCACATATTGGACATAGAGGTGAGATTCTATTAACCCTTCGGTGCAAAACACTTTGGACCGATAAAGCATTTTGCCCAGCTCTCCATAGAAAAAGAACCACCTTTGACATAATGTTTAGCCTCCAAATAAAGCCCCAGAAAGGGTTTGGTGCTGGTTTTGGTAGTGTATCGTGCTGACTGCATAGTACTTCATAACCAGTCTTCACCGTATACTGTCCTTGTTTTGTAACTGTCCAAACAATGATATTTGGCACTAATCCCTCTGCTGGCAATTGCACTTCTGTCTGTAGCACATTTGTAACGGCTTGCTGATCAAATATTCCTTGCAGGGTCATGGTGTTCCAGCTTCCAGCTTGTCGATCCCAAAGCGATGAGACCGTGGCAGCCGACGGGAGGGCGTTTAAAGCTACCTCATTCCAGCCCGAGAACCACGGCGCTCTGACTGCTCGTGTGTCCTCCCCAGACCCCAATTTGATTGTGTAATTTTGTAATATTTTTTCACGCGTTTGTATAATCTTTTGCCATAATGTACTATTTGCTGGGGAGGCTACGACGGTCCAAAAGGTACTTCCTTCATCCCTTAGATATTTGGCCATGCATACCTGTGACCAAGTATGTTGCGGGTTATTCACCAGGGTCCAGAATGCTTTTAGTACCATAGCCTCATTTAGTGTCTCCAGCTTCCGGAGTCCTAGCCCACCGTCCTCCTTGCCCGTACAAATGCGGTCCCATGCTGTGTAGGCCAAATAATGAGTCTGGTTTGTCTTGCCCCAAAAAAACCTTCTAATAATTGCCTCCAATTGCTTGATAACAGTTTTGGGCAGCACTTGCGCCCCCATATAATAAATAGGAATTGTCTGTAACACCGACTGGATAAGCGTGAGCCTACCAGCGTGGGATAACGAGTTCATCACCCATCCCCCAAACTTGTTTTGCAACTGGTCTGACATCTTCCCGTAGTACTTGCACTGTAAGGCTCCTTTTGGCATCGGGTAGCCTAGGTAGACTGTGTCGTCAGTAGGTGACCCCGCCGGTAGCTATCTTAGGACCTTCATCCGCCTTTGCCGACCAGTGCAACTGGAAAACCACATGATAGATTTATCATTGTTGATTCTTAGCCCCGATAACCGTCCAAATAGGTCCATTATTTCCGCTAGGGCCTGTGCTTCTCTTGCGCCTGCCTCACCAAATAGCACCACGTCATCTGCATACAAACAATGTGTTAGTGGGGGTGCACCCGGGGCTAGCACCGCGCCCCTGATCACACCCCTTACCTGTGCATCATTCAATTTCCTTGTCAGGGGTTCCATTACTAAGATAAATAGGTATGGAAAAGGGACACCCTTGTCTGAGCCCTCGGCGGGGTGAAATGAAGCCACCTCCACTGCTTCCGTTAAGTTTTATTCGGAACTTAGAGCTCTGCACACATGCCATTATGACCTTTGGCAGTTGATGTGGAAAACCCAACTCCCGCAATCATGACCTTACCTATCGCTTAGTTTGGATATATTTCAAGCAAAGAATGACTCAAATGTCAGGATCAAAGAGAGACGATTATATACAACGCTAATCACTTAAACAAGCTCACACGTTCTTATCTTAACATAATCCGAAAACAAATCAGAAATAACCTCTTTCTCACACGCTACGAGACTACGACACGATCAAATTTAGGAACTAGGCCGAACCCAAAAAAGGAAGAGTGAAAAGAAACCAGGACCTTTTTTAAATTCTACTTCTCTTTCTTTCATTCCTCCTGTTTCTATATCATGTTTTAATCATTGAACTCCGACCTCTCCAGCCTTTCCCTTCTAGGGTTAGGGTTTCATAATGGACCCCAGCGCGGCCCCCTCCTCCCTGCATCGGCCAAGCCTGTCGTTTAACCGATCGCTCTCGGCCTCCTCCGCTGCTGCGGCGGCGGCGTCGCGTCGGTAGAGACTGACTCGCAGGAAAGTCGCCGGAAAGCGGTCCACAAAGTTCTTCAACAGTGCTTGAGAGCTCTTGAAGGGCTCGGAGGAGCCGATCTGGGCTCAGATTCGACCACCGGCGACGCGTCAGCTTTGACGGAGGAAGATGAGATGGAGGGGGCGGGAGAATCGTCTAATCGATCATCCACTGATACTGGTTACGAGACAGATGAGGTAAGAATTGTTCAATTGAAGTTGGTTTTATTCGTTTAATTTCGTAATTTGTGCTGCCAGAGGCCCGGATATTGTGAATATAAATTCAATCAAATTTTATTAAAATTGTAACTAGAACTGAGTTATTGATACTACAAAAAAAAAAGCAAACTAAAAGACTAGTTGTGGTATTTGGATGTTCAGATACATCAAATAGTAATTACAGATTTGCAGAATTTGTTTGAGTATTTATAGGGTCAAAATGAATGATTGTCTTAGTGATAGGTGATTTGTACTTGGACTAGGTACTCTCAAAAAAATTAAGAACCCTTCAAAACTTTGGAAAAAAAATTTGTTGTTGCCTAATTGGGAAGGTCTGCTGCTGCAGGTTACTTTGTAGATTTTTAGCTTGTATCCAAGTTAGTTACGGGGAAGTAATTGACTGGTTTATTTTATCATACTATTCAGATAAGGGATCTCCTTAAATCCAGAGTTGAATCACCAGATTTTCTCGAAAAAATTGGCAGCTTATATCAGGTTAATCCAGGTAATTTCTTCAGCTGAGATAAGTTTTTGCTATCTATTCACATCCATGATGTTTAAATTATTTAAATCCTTCATGTTCCCAGATGAGTCTGCATCATGGTCCATTATCAATAAAGCGGAGGCATGGGAAGCAAAAAATATCTGTGGGGATGGTGAGTCAGACCAAGATGGGTTTGTTGTAGTAAAACAAGAGGATATAATAGAAGGAATTGCATGTTTCATGGCAGCGTATCTACTATCACTAAAGGATACTAAGGTGCTGTTCACTTGATACTATTACTTTTCTACTTTTAAGTTTATGCTGTGTAATTGTGTATTGTCCCTGAGCTTTAAAAATTTAGCTTACTATTGCCACTGCACAACATCTGAAAGCACAAACTAGCACATATTACTTCTATAATATGTCCATTCACCATCTAGATTTGCTGATTTTCTGAACAGCTTAGAGTGTACCTATAAATTCTGAGTGTGATATTAAGCCTTGGTCTTTTGATCTATTTACTTTTTTTTTTATGTAATATGCAGTCAATAGAAGTGAAGGGTCAAATTCCATATATATTTTGCAGGACCACAAAAAAAGTAATGTACATCACATGCTGGTTGACGCATGAAAAAGTTGCCCAGTGGTGTACCATTTATGTACTAATGAAGCATTAAGTCAATAATTCGGGCTGGCACAAAAAATTGTTTTACCAATTATCATTCGAAGAATCAGACTCTATCCTTCAGAAGCTTAATATACAAAGAAATGATTCATTTTTTTTATGAAATTTGGTTTGACGACAGCAGACAACAGTAGCATTCCTGTGTTTTATGGGACCATAGTTCAATTGTTGTTTGGTACTTTGAGGTTTCAAAGTAGACAATATGATATTTTCTATTCTTGGAAGTAAGCATGTTTCTCATCGTTGAGAATTTCATGTTTTCAGGAACTAACTCCTAGTGAACTACAAAAAGGTGTTTGTTTCATTCCATATTTTTTCCATAAAATTTCAATAGTATCTTCTGTTAACATAACCACTAAAATATAACTTATAAATTACCAGTTCTTAGTAAGACATTCACAGTAAAGAAGAAGAAGAGTAGACTGCGCAAGGCTTGGGATGGCGCTAATGTTATTTACAATGTCGCGTCTTGGAGTGCCACTGCCATTGGGTAAGTTATATATTTTAATTCAGTTAGTCATTTCTGGAAGCCAAGTATTGTATAAAACATAACTGATAAATGTCAGGGTTGATGGGAGCCCTAATATATGTAAAAAAACTTTTAAAAAATTTACCATAAAATAATATTGATAAATTAAATAAAATATGTCAAGTGATGTTGTATTGTCTGAAATTGTGAAATTTCAGCAAGTGATTTTTGAGAAAAGTTCCGACTTCCTAATTAATTTTGTCTTGCTTGGTACTACCTACAGCATCTACCAAAACCCTGCGTTAGTTGAAGCTGCAAGAACAGCCGTCTTCACATCGTGGCAAGTGCTATCAAAGCTGTTGTGATTTCACCTCATTTGGGAATTCAGAACTGCAAATGCAGACCATTATTGTAGCATGTGTGAACAACACTAGCTTCGTAGTTAAGTTTGACAGGTTAGGGTCCTCAATGATAATCATTTCATGCCTGCTTATGCAGCTTAAATCATAATATTTTATTTCCCACAAGTTATTTTTTTTTCAGATGATTTGTATTTGTACTATCTCGTTGTTTAGTGCCAAAACTCCCTTGTATATAGCCGCCCAGCCTGTAATTTGTGATATCAGTTGTAAATATTATATTCTTTTAGGATTTGTGGTGTTGTTTATTGTATTTGTTAAATGGATAACGTGGCTCGAAGATTGAATAATATTGATGGGTGAAAGACGGGATTCTTCATTTCTCTTGCATTATTTGGATATTTGTACATGTTTCGGGCCCCTATTTAGGTTTTACGGTCGATTGATACGCGAGTGACTTGTGGTATGTTGAAAGACTGATAGGTGACTTTCAAAGGTCCATCAGTAATGAGCAGTCTTAAGTATTTTTATTTCAGCTTTCTTTCAAAATTGATTAACTACAAACATTGTATGATATCATCTATTGAAAGACTGATAGATGACGAAGGCTGGGAGAGATGTTATGTTAAGTCTGACAAAATTTTCTATAGAATCGCCATTAAATGATCAAGCTTTCAAAGAAGCTTTTAGACTATACAGACATGGGTCCAATTTGAGATGGAAATACCCTGTAGATACCCTGTTGTGAGGAGTCCTGGCCTCCAGGGGGTGGGGTGAAGTTGAATTCATAGTATTCTTTGAAATAACAGTGTCAATGTCTCACATGTACAATTTAAATTATATTCTAGTTTAATCCAGTTCCAAGTCCAAGATAAGAGTGATGTTGAAAACAAAATACATACTTCAATTAACATCATCTCATATATATACATGTGAGATAACATTTGCAATATTCCGAATAGAGCACTTGACCGCTCTCATCTACATTTTAAATTAAGATTCCTATGCAATATCAGTGGCATTTCAATAGTTCTTTACGACCTAAACACACCAAATAAAACAAAAGTTCTTATATTAAATTTGCTTGCAAAATCCAATAACTAAAACATCGTAAGATACTATGATAGAAGGTTTCACGTCAAAAGAATGTGTTAGATGTCATGCACAAACAGGTGAATGTTATGATAAATTGAAGTTATACATACAACATTCTTAGTTCAGTGCAAGCTTCATATTATTATAGTGCAAAATAGAAACAACAGGCATATCCTAAAAAATGGAAGGGGAAAAATAAAGAAAATAAGCAACCGACCTGGTAGTGCTGTCACTTAATGAAAACATGACATCTAAACTCAAACCCTATGCTCATAGGACTTGAAAGGCAAACTTTCAATATGAGCTTCCAGCATCACTCAGCATTGGAACCATTAGAAGTTCAAAATGCACACGCAATGATTATCAACAGTCATCAGCTAACATAACTAATCATCCTCCTCACCAAGTATTTGGTTCTTGAGGTCATCAACCTTTCCAAATAGCTCATCCCTATTTTGCTGAATCAAAAAAAAAACAAGAAGAAAAGAAAAAAATTAAGCACACGGATCTGAAATGATCAGATATCATTTGTATGTGTTGTACTAATAAGTAATAACATGCTCCATATTAATTATTAGATGAAGATTAAGTTAGACTGGTATTGGTTGTACTGGACCACACTGTTGTTCATTAACAGCATTGATATAAAAAAAAAGAAGCTCATTATGCTGGTATTTGCTGTACTGGACCACACTGTTGATCACTGACAGCATTGCTATGAGAAAACAACTGAACTGTTTTTGAGTTTAAACTATGATATTGATAAAAACTTCAATCAAAACACCAAAACATAGACAACTTTGGTTATTATTTCAAACATATAAAGCATGGTCAGACTCCACATTTGTTCACATGTTTTGTTGCAGACCTCACATTCGTTCATATGTTTAGCTGGTTTTATTATCTATGTAGGACCTCTGGCCATTCTATAAACCATGAAGTCCAAGTCTATAAGCACTCTTATTAATTTTTTATAGACTTTTTAAAACATGAAAGAAAAATGCAGCATTTATTTCTAAAATTCAAAATTCACGTGTTATAGAACAACAAACACAACCTAAAAACTCAAAACTTTGTTTATCATATCTAAGCCCAATAACTCAGTGAGGATATTCCGAAAACTGGTAATGGCACTTTGCTACCTTGTTACTGTCACAGAAACATATCCAGATTTGGTATTTCCTAATGCTAACTGGTCGCATCTTTATATTTAAGTCTGAACTGGGCTCATGACAACCAACAACTTACTTTTAAGGACAGCCTCAAAATCATACAAAAACATAAGCCTTAATTAATTTGGTTTCTAGGAACCATCCAACATGCCCTAATTATTCTCAGTAAAAAAAAAAAAAACCTTGAAGATCAAATAGCGAACAGTGAACCAGATAGTATAGCCAAGTCCGACTACTTCCAGCAACTTTGGAACCTACATTACAATTTTGAAAATTGAAAGTTCATAAGTAGTTGGCGACTTTTTATCCTGGGGAGAACAATTAAGAAAAAGGATTTGCATACCAGAGGAATAGAATCGATTGCTGATGTAATGGCTGAAGTTATCAACAATGCTGCCAAAACACCAGATCCATAAACAAGTACTTTATAAGTTATATCAGAGTCCATCTACATAGAATAGAGAGAAAAAAAATCATTATTGAACTGAAAATAAGTTATATCAGAGTCAGGAATGATGCACTACTCTGAAGATTATTATGTACCAGGCTTCAGTAGCCTAAGATGGTTATACTGGCCTATGATGGTTATACTGAGGCAAGGACTTGCATACTCAACATAAGGCTTTGATTTGTCACAAGGGAAACACTGGGAAACCTGATGTTTAAGTATAGAGATGTCTCAATATACTGATATACTCAGGTTGAAACATTCAGCTGCTTGATAAAGTCTACAATGACTAAATTGAGATATAATCTAAAACTTAATTATTGAATTAGGCAAAAATGATAAAAAAAAATCAATGCATTGTCAAACTGAATACAATTTTGACATATCTGAAGGGGAATTTTCAGATCATGACATCGTCAGTACATGTGAGATTATTTATAGGGTTAAAGCCAAAAGTAATTATATGGGGGTTGGGGACACCATAAAGCAACTGGAGAACAAAATCTAACTCGCCTTAACATTTCTAGGATTTCAATTAGACTGATACGAAAACAAAATGGGTTTTCAACAAACCTTGATCCTCAGATCCTTAAGCCGATCAAGAGCATTCCAGAAAACACCCTCCTCTTGTTCTTCATCCAGCTCCCAATCTTCCTTTAAATCCTCTTTTGATCTCACCACACGACTCAAAACCAGTCCAAATCTATCCAGATCAAGCGATCCGTGCCAGAGATTAGAAGAACTTCTAAGCCCTTTAGCAATCACAGAAAACAAAAAGTCACAACCGAACCCACGCACACACTCATCAGTTACTCCACACACGCTATCAGAAACTAGCTAATTGAGTAACTGTTAAGTGCAAGTACCTCGATTTGCGGTGAAGGAGACGGAATGTGGAGAGATCGCCAGCGAACGGCGATGAGGGGGAGGAGAGAAGAGCGAGAACCTCTCGAGACTGGAGAGCTCCATTTCCAATCAGTTCTAAGTATACGCCGAGTCGGGACTGGGTTTTGCCTCGCCGAATTCGTGGAATATGCGCTTTGTATATGGAGTGCTATTGACACGTGATGCACGCCGCCTCGCCGAGTTCATTGTGGTTCGTTGTAAGGTTTTTTGGGCCTTTTTTGGGTAAGTTGTCGGGCCCGTGGATAAATTGTTGAACCAATCCAAACCCGAAATCCGATACAAAGGTCAAAGTCTTTCGTTTTGTTCCGAATTTTAAAATATTTACAACGAAAGTGTCCACACAAGTTTGACAACAACGTATCTAATTTCTTAATGCTATGTATTTAAGTCGTATTATATTTTTTTTCATATATTCAAAAAGGTGAAATTTTTTTTAAACAGTTCAACATTTTAAAAAAAGAAAATAGTGAGCTTTGATCACTAAAATCATTAAATAAACTTTGAACAAGTGCGTTAATAATTCATTGTGAAATGTGAACGGTGCTGCGTAGTAAAATTGACTCACTTTTACTGACACTGGCCTCATATTGTAATGTTTCCAGGCTGACCTGATAATTGGTTCGTTCATGAAAGAATGATGTATTTTTTTATAAACAAAGAAATTTCAGAAATACAACGGTACATAACTTTTTTTAAACTATTATGAAAGAATGTTGTATTTTTTGTAGGAGAGAAAAAATTTTAGGACAGAGAATAAAAAATGTTGATTTATGGAAAATATTAGAAGGGAAAATATTAGAAGGGTATAAACTGCCGAAATTATTGTTGTATCATAAATTATGTGAGTCATTGACACGTGGGGACAGCATTGGGCGACAATTATCAATTACGTCAAGGTTTCCTGCAAGGCTGCAACAAATTGGTGGGCATGCACGTAGAAGCAAAGCAGACTATCATTGAACCGTGGGGACCACTTTCAGCGATGCTTTCAGAAAGCGATCAAAGAAAATCAAGAATTTGATAGAGTTCTCAATCTGTAACGTGGAGTCGTGGATCATCCATTAGGCTTAAACGACCCACTGTATGGTCAGCCACAAACATGACGCAGCAGCGAAGGAAGAAATTCAAAATAATTTATTCAAATGTGCATTTTGGGCCTCTATAATTGGCTAAACGCAAAGAACTCACGTGATAATCGGGTCGGATTTATGTTGATTTTTTTTAAAGAAGGAATTAGGTCGGGTCAAATCGAATCAGTGTTGGATCGGATTGGCTCATATTTATATATTGTGTATTTAATTTAGATTAATTTTAATTAAATTATAAATCATTTAAGTTTTCGGATTAAATCGAATTCGAATCGGATTAGATTCGAACGTAAACAAATCTAATGAGTTTTTCAGATTGAATGTCACCTCAACTCAAAGCAGTTGAATTATATATGATGGAAGTCATGCGGATGGTCAGTGGAGGAGCCAGAATTTTACATCAGTGGTGTCAATTAATATTATTTAAATAAATTATTTATATTTTATGACATTAATAATAATTTAAAATTTGAAGTGGGTACAAATTTATATTAAAGATTATTTTTTATGAGTTCAAAAAGTTAGTGAGGTAAATGGTAGAAAAATAAAATAAATTTTAGTGGGTTTAAATTAATATTAAAATGATAAATATTATTATAAATATATCATATTTTTATAAATTATATAACAAATTTATAAATTTGTCAATTGACATCATATTTGTGAGAGTGGCTCCGCCACTGAGGATGGCAGCCTATGCCTTACACCTTCTGTATGAACTGTTATCCCATAATCTTGAGATGTCACCCTGTATGATGTGTTGTAACTCATGAACTGACAATTCTTTCAATTGGAATATCCTTCCGTTTCTCTCTTTCCACATGTTTCAATATATCGTTATGTATGAACAGTATCAGTTGTGTCTTATCGCCTACGATGTTAATTAGTTTCATTCGGGTCTTAATTCAGAATTTATAAGGGGAGACTTGAACTGGTGGCAGGCTTCTGCCCCATATACTACGTGCCATCATGCATTGCAAATTTGCAATAGATGGTGGTTGGTAGTTTCTGTAGTTCTAATTTTGCACATGACACATCTCCAAGTGCGACTAGCCTCATCTCTGTAGATTCTGTTGTGTGATAATTCTATTGTGTTGAACTAGTCAAATGAAGATCTTGATTTTGTACAAGATCTTAGATGACTACAAGGTTGTGCTAGTTACTACTCCCATGTGGGATAGGAAATGATATGCCGATCTTGTTGAAAATGTTTGATGCTGCTCCCAGCGCCATACTAGCACATTGTTGATCACTTTTGTTTAGACCTGAAATATAGGGTTCAAACTTTATAATTCCTTGAGAAAGAAGGATGTATTTGTTTCCCTGTCAAGTGAGTCGTCATATATTAGATTTATTGTTGTTGTCTAAGGTGAGTTAGGTTTTTTCCTTAGTTGTCATAACCATTTTAAAAAATAGTAAGATATTTTGAGTTTTTAAATCTCTAATCTCTAAGCCACCATGTTTTTTGAGTAAGCGAACTTTTGGCTTTGGCCAGCTAACTAAGCAATGCCCCCCTAAACACTTTTTCTTTCTCTTCCAAAAGAATGCTCATTTCAATCTTTCTAAGTGTCTGAGAAGTGAGAACCCATTTTCATAATAAAAAAAAACTTGCATGAAATCTTCTTGAATAAAGGTATGAAATCTTCTTTTTCTAGTCTTTCCTGTATTTTATTGAATAAAGGTATGAAATCTTCTTTTTCTAATCTTTTAAGAGACATTGATAACTCTAAGTATTTGAATGAAAATTTTCCTTCAGGACATTCCAATATCCTTGCAATTGTGCTATGTAGATTGTGTGGTACTGTTATTGGCATGAACTCACTCTTTTGCATATTTATTTGCAACCCTGTCATTTGAGTATATGACTTTAATATTTGCATTGTATATCGCATAGTTTTAGGGTGTGTATCCATTATAATCAACGTATCGTCCACAAATTATAGCGTTTTATATGGACATTTGAATTGCTGACATGAAATGTAAGTCATTAGATAACAAACTCTGCAAAATATCAGTTACAAGCATGAAGAGAAGCGGTGATAATTGATCCCCTTGACGTAGTCCCTTCATATGATAGAAATGCTCTCCTCTATAACTATTAACACACTGATTACCGAGGAAAAAGAGATTAAAAGATTTTTAATCTATTGTATCAGATAGTTGGAAACCTCTAATTTGACAATTATATCACTTGTCAAATGTTATTATCAAGTAACTGGGTATTGGTTATTCCTTTGCCTATGGGGTATAGCAATGTGTACCTCATGAGAAAAAGAAATATAGTGGTGATTATTTTCTTACTAAAATTAGAAACTAATATAAAAGAATAATACATTTCCTACTTATCCTTTTATTTAAAAAAAATCTGATAGTGAAAATTAATTACTGAATAATTTTGATCTCTCACAAAGAAAATTAATTACTGAATACATTTCCTACTTATCCTTTTATTTTAAAAAAAAATCCGATAGTGAAAATTAATTTCTATAATTATGGAGAAAAAATTGTAATAAAAATTCAAAGAAAGATAATATTTTAAAAGAATTTTAAAACGTATAGATCTATGGCCCATCAATTTTTGGATACATGCATCTTTTATGCCTATATAGATATTTGACATATGAGTCTGATTCTAAATCCACCAAAATAATGGATATATATCCGCATTTAAGTTCATTAAAATTTGAAAATTCTTGATTCAGTAAATATAACCATTTATTTAAAAAAAAGGTTCATCAACTGAATGGTTAATGCTGATTTACACCATGTTTGATTGAATCTGATACAAATTTGATTCATTGATGACTATACTATTTGAAATACCCAGAGTATCTTGGGGGAATGTTCAACGATCTCTACTAATAATTGCAGGCCACTTGCAATATCCATCAACGATGACATTATATAAGATACCATGGTAGATGCGTCAATTCAATCAATATCAATCTAGTAAAATAGTCGGATGGAGACCAGAAACAAAAGGTAGTTAACTTAATTAAAAATTTAAATAAAGTGTACAGTACATACTTTAGTCATCAGATCAGATTTTGTTTGAAAGAACTGTACTAAGATATAAAAAAACAAATAAAGAAATAAGAATAGAACGACGAAACAATTGCATGTGCCTGTCAGCTGGTGATGGTACCTAAAACAGAGATATCTAGCTAATATCAAATTATTTTCTCATATACGTTTGGACCTAACTATAAATATATCTAGCATTTCACATCTTATAGCTTTTAAATTACACAAGTAGAGAGGATTATCAAAGGTTAATTGCCAGCTAACAGAATCAATCACCCAAAATCTGATTCTTGATTTCATCAAATTTCTCAAACAGCTGATCCCTATTTTCCTGCATCATGCACAAAATTATACACAAAAAAATAAAAATAAATTAAGCAAACAGGTATGTTGGTAACTGGTAACAGTTTCATTAACAGCATACTTACCAGCTACTTCAAAAAAATATATAATACAGAAATTCTAAAATTCAGCTTTTATTAGTGGTATGAAACGAGACAGTTAATTCTTGAAGAGGATTAAACTGGAAATTTGTCTATTTACAAAGAGGATAAAAAATTAAAATTGTACAACAATTCAGATCTGAAATTTTACTTGTAAAACCTTCGTTTCACTTTTACAACCTAAACTAAGATGAACTAGTCCAGATAAGCTGTAAATTTGTAATGGAACTTGCTAGTGTGATAAAATCACAGACAGCTTTAATAATTATATAGTCCTATTTGGTCCTATTTTGATATTGAAGTATAAACAGGGCTTCTATACAGTAAGAAAATCACCAGAAGAGAGAAACGACAAAAAGGTTAATAGCAACCAACAAAATTGAGTGGTAAAGAACTGCCGCGCCTCAAATTTACACCAATTCAATGAATTAATTAAACTTTTTAAGTAGGGAAATAACAAACAATGAAAGTCATTATTCATCATTATAAGTTTACCAATTACCTTAAAAATTAAGTACTGATAGCTGAACCAGACAGTAAAACCGAGCCCGATCACTTCCATCACCTGCGGAACCTACAATTCCAATTTCACAAATTGAAATCTGGTGTGACCCCTTAGTTTTTGATGAATTCAAGAAAGAGATATACACACCAAAGGAAGAGAACCAAACACTGAAGAAACGGTTGAAGTTACCAGCAGACCATATATTTTTTAATGATAAATTATCACCATAAAATTTAATATACTAACCTAATTTGAGAAGCAAGTACACATAGGAGTATACATGATTTTTTTTTGTCTCCACTAGTTTTTTTGGATAAGTCATTGAGATTTAGAACATCATGAAATCTATCATCTAATCGAACATCATGAATATAGGTATCAAGTTGATAACCAAGTGTAGCAGTATTGATATTTTCAAACTCTCTTGGATAAAATGATGCCAATTTGATTAACATATCCTTATTAAAGGATTGAAATATTTTTTTTGGATTCAAGCAAGCTACGCAAAGTAATAGTTCGGAACTTATCTCATTAAACCGTTCATTGAGCTCGTGAAGTTGCATATCCAAGATTGTATAAAAGATCTCAACACGATACCTATAAATTAAAAAAAAATGTACTTCATTAGAAAAGAAAAAAATAACATACCACAAACATTAAACAATATAAAATGAAGAAAAAAATATACCTATGTTCATTGGTGATTTTTTCAACTCTACACCTTGGTCTTCGAAGGACAACTATTTCATTCATATTAGGTACAATAATATCATGCTTGTTGCAAAATAAAGAAGTTTTTTGCAAAATAAAATCTCACCCTTCATCTCTCATTTTTTGCAATTGTAATTTGGTCACTTTAACAAGCATCATAGCATTTTCAATATCTTGATCTTTCCTTTGTAAGGCTTGTGAGAGCTCATTCGTAAATCCCAAAATATCTTACATCAAATGCAAAATAAAAATGAAATCAAAAGTTTGTAACTTTTCTAATAGCACTCTTGCATCTACTCTATGCTTGGACTCTGTGGCCTCTTCCTCAATTACCTCAAGCACTTGAATAACCGAGTGCCAAAGTCGAATTAAATTTGTGATGGAACCATAATGAGAACCCCATTGTGTCTCTCCCGCCCTTGAAAGACCGAGTTCTTGATTAAGATCACTACCCGTTTCAATCTCACCATTGATTAAGGCCTTAGCAATTTCAACAACTTGGCTCTCTCTTAATTTATCTTGACGCTTACAAGAAGCTCCCACCATATTTTGTACATTAGAAATGAAAGTGAAAAGAGACGCAACATCTATCTGATTTTTCGCCACAGCTACTAGAGTCAATTGAAGCTGATGCGCGAAACAATGAACATAATATGCGGACGTATTTTCTCTTAAAATTAAACTCTTAAGCCCGTTAAACTCACCTCTCATGTTGCTTGTTCCATCATAACCTTGACCTCGCACTCGTGACAAACACAAATTATGTTCAGCTAGCTTGGACTCCACGGCTACCTTGAGTGAAGTAGCGACCGTATCAGGTACATGAACAACTCCTAGAAATCTTTCTACTACACTTTCATCTTTCCGAACAAACTGTATTACTAAAGCCATTTGCTCTTTGTAAGATACATCACGCGATTCATCAACTAATATAGCAAATAAATCATCATCAATCTCACAAATAATGGCTTTTGTTGTCTCAATTGTAGCGGCTTTAACCATTTCTTTTTGAAAATCAGGGCTTATCAGTTGTAAATTTTTCGGTGCATTTTCTAGTACTACACTTTTGACATTGGGATTATGATCAGCGAGAAACTTCATTAGCTCAAGAAAATTTCCTTGATTTTTTGAATCTTTGGATTCATCATGTGCACGAAAAGCCAATCCTTGGCGTAGAAGAAATCGTATACAATCAAGCGATGCAACCATTCGCTCACGATATTCTTTAACCAATTTCTTAGATTGTCTTTGAAAACAAGTAGCAATTGCTTGTCTCTCGTTCATCAAAGCTTTTCTCTTCATCTCATTTCGCATATGAATGCTATTAGAACCACCAACATGTGCAAGCAACCTAGCAGATCCCTTATTCCATCCATTCCAGCCGGTATTGATAAAAGTTTCACCGCCTCCTTGTTGTCCTCCAACTTGAGAACTAAACAAAAAATAATACAAGCAATAAACAGCATCTTTCTCAATACTATATTCAAGCCAACTTCCAAATTTATCAAACCATTTGGGATTAAAATGTCGTTTCTTTCCACCAATGTGTGAGACAGAAAAGTCATGTTCTCGAGGTTGATACGGACCTTTGGCTATATATGCTCTTCTTATAAGTTGTCGATCATTTGGGTGATATTCACAAACTTGTTTTCGTATTCTCAGATTAGATGGAGGGTTAAATTCACTCAAATTTATTCGAATGAATTTACTTGATTGAGACATTGAGTGTATTGTAAATTCTATAATGAAAAGAATTACAAAATTTATAATTTGACCAACGTGCAATGCATTAACCAGATAATTACATAATATTAGTTTAAATAAATTTTTAATCTGAACTAATATAAAGGACTCCCTGTCCCTGGTCAATTTTGCGTTAATATGCGTACCAATACAATAATCAAATATTAATTTCAATTCAACATGTATAACAGATGAAAATATCAAATATTAGCTGACCAGGGCTTTCTTATGTGGGCATTTTCTATTTGCTATCTCCAAATTGAAAAAGAGAGTCAAAGTCAGGGAGAGACCGACCTAGAAAAGCGCCACATCCATAAATTACAACTTTGTAAGCCAACTCAGAGTCCATGCAACTACATAAATAAGAAATAAATATATTATTCATCAGAGATATCACCAAAGAAGATAATAAGGAGAAAAACGGATTGTAATTCAAAGCTGTGATTCCATTGTATTGAAGGATCTGCAACAAAGCATCACATTGGTTAAAATTTAAAGATCAAATAAATTTTACCATCTAACAACAAATAAGAATACTTGCGCTGGTAGCCAACTCTGGAATGACAGATTTAAGGAAGTGCAGTTTCTGGCATTTGCATTTTTCTTGGCAAGCAATCAAATGGAGATGCCGATATGGTGGTGTTCAGAGCATTGTCTCGTTTATGGATCCTTGTGTAATCAGACTTTAATTTCATGTATAAAATCTAGCAAATTAGTAAATACACCGATACTTGGAGATACAATGTAAGATACAATAGATCTCGTACAGATTATAAAAGGTCGCAGGATTATTATTTTGTGCACCATATACAGAAAATTTTTATATACCCATTAAAACTATTGTTATTAGATATACGCCCATCGAAAGTTGAAAAAGAGTTTGAATGGCCGTTAAAACTATTGTTTGAATGGCCTTTAAAATGTTCGAATGGCCGTTAAAATTTTTATATGCCCACCAAAACTATTATCGTTAGACCAATATGAAGCCTTAATTGAAATCATCCACACATAAGTTAAAAGAGTTTGAATGGACATTTTGCTTGCTTAGATTCATGAATTCCTTAGAAAATGAAAGAAATAAGAACTAGAAGACGAGGCCTATGTGGGGCCCATTTAATTGGCTACCACTGATGTGATTTAATTTTGTAATAATGCACTTAAACAAAATCAAGCCAATTGAATGTTTCAAAATTGAAGATCAGGGTTATGATTGCTTTGATAGGATCACGACTTAATTAATATAATTGTGCTGATATTAATCTCAAAGTTGAAGAACAGGTTAAAGTTACGCGTCCATTGCATAATTACATTACAAATACCCATAGATTAAGATTATAATGCTACACATTACACAGAGAGCAGCATGTTGCAATGGGGAAATTATATATAAAACATGAAGTTTCAATGGGTATATAACTAATTTTCTCTTTACACTAGAATGGCATGCCAGTCTATAAGTATATATTTCGTTATTGTAATTCATCAGATGTTTATTTCCTTATAATTACATTATGAGCAGAGTTTAGGCCAGAAGGGAAATGAAGAAGAGCCACAAAATAAAACTAAAAATAAAAATGTTCTCATATGAAGGCGTTCATTATCTTCTATCTCCCTTAATAGTCCACTTATTCTATTTTTTTCCATTAAAAGGATAGTAATTTTTTTTTTCTTCTTGTAATTTCGTGAGGCTGTGTGGCAGTGATTTACTTGACATATATATATAGAAAAAGGGTGAAAGTTTGGGCCATGATTTATACTTGACTGAAAGTGAAAGGTTACTGGGCTGAACAAACAGAACTAAAGAAATGGGTAAAAGTAAACAAGGGTATTAAATGAGATATTCTGCTTATGTGCTTTGTGAGAAATTCAAATTATTAAGTTTAGAAGACAACTCTTTAGCTGAAAAACACGATGATGAACCAAAGTCGCAACTCATAACAATTGTCCACCATTGTACTAAAAAGATTAATTCTAACGTATATTCAACTTTTTATGATAAATCTAATTTTTATTGCGCATCTTCTAGAGAAATATTATTCAAATATAAAAAATAAATTATAGAAGTATTTCAAATTAATTAGATATAATATTGTGTATCAAATTATAGACAATTTAAAAAAAAATACCTTCTATCATCTAATTTTTAAATTGTAACGGTAAATTTTCATTGACTTTGTAATGGATGACTAATCGAACTCCATTTTTTCCCCCAAATTTGATACACATGCTATCTAAATCAATAGGAACATATCCATAATTTTAATTTATTTCATTTGAGCGATACTTCTCAAAATATATGCTGTAAGGATTGGATGTGCCATAAAGTTAAACCCATACTAGAATTATAGAATTATTCTAAATAAAAATAGCAAGGACGGGATGAGGATGGGATGTTCTTTACTAAATGCGAGGAAATGTTATGAAAATGAGTTTTATTTGTATAAAAATTATTAATTGCCCCCTCTATAATATTTTAATCATTCAACGTTTTAGATTCCGCCAACCCAAACCCCTAATTCAAATTTTAACTCCGCCCTTGATAAATAGATATGTTGGTCACCATTTAAAATATAAATATTCATTAATTCTAACCGTAATTAGTAGAGACGAATTCAATAAAATTAAACAAGGCAATGGATACGAATAATTGAATTACTTTCGTATATATGAATTAAATCGAACATTGCTATTTTATTTATACAAATTACAACCATACGCCTTACAACGCAAAATATTATTTGGAATAAATTCGTGAAAAAATTATTAAGAGGAATGCTTTTTTTTTCCGTGGGGCAAACAATTTATTAATATTCTATACAAGGATTTTTTTTTTTTTATGGCAGGCTTTGGTTGGTTGGTGAAATTTTAAATAACATAGAGAAGGATCCGATTACCATTTTTTTTGTGCCCATTGTGTCTATTTATTTATTTATATATAAATTTTAAAATGTGAACCGTTAGATGTATTCTATATCATTTAAATTGTATGTATATGAAAAATCATAAAATTTTAACTTCATTTGAATAGCCATCAAGTAACATGTCTAAATAGTAAAATTTGGTCCGTTGATTTTATTAACGCTTGATGCCTATATAAATAATATCGAAATGATATAATTTTTTGTATACTTATATAAGATGATATTTACAAAATATTTCTTCAATTAATTTTGTTATTTAAGAATTTGAATAATAGTTACTTGATATTTAATTTTAATGGCACCGATGTGGCACCAAAGTGGTGGTAATTGAATCCCTTCTCAATAACATATACTGTATATTTTCCTAAAACAATAACAATTAAAAGATCATATATCGCGAAAAATGTAGACTGACTAATTGAGATCTAAAGCGCAACGAAATTTGTTGTTTACTTGTTTCTCTTAATTATACCGAAGCAAAAGAAATACCCTTTATTTTATTCAATATTGAAATAGATGAGGCATACCTAACAAGCAACAAAAAAAAAAGTATATTTCTGTTGTTTTCTAGCAACAACGTCAAGAGTTCTGATAGACAACAGCTGATCGGAATATAGAAAAGAAAAGAAAAAGGGAAGGAAAAAAAAAAAGCAAACTTATCCTCGGTGTCGGTCACGTAATAATAATAAGACAAAAGTAATAAAAAAACTAATTAATTAACGAAAAGATGGCATATATATATATTCAATTGGGGGATGCGCCAGATATACATGCAGTGCACGTGACATGAGACTGAGAGCGCCGTGGATGGCTCTGCACGGGGCCTCTTTCTTTATTTGCCTCCATATTTTGACCAACACCTTCCTCCTAAGTCCTACCAGTCTAAATTACACTTGTCTGGTCTCTGGCCTGGGCCGCCTGGCCTCACCACACTAACCATCCAGCTGATTTACTATACTTACTATATATATATATATATAAAGTAGAGAGGATGACGATGTGCATGCTACATTGCTACTCGATTAATGTATTGAATTAATTTGAACTTTTGAAGCAAGGAGAGGAGCCTCATGCTGCGTCATGTGAGCAGTGAGCTGTGAGCTGTGCTCCATTGAGTTCGTTTAGACTGTACACGGTCTACTAGATTTTGCACTGCTCGGGACAAAAATTGAGATTAAAGCGCGCCGAGTTGGTGATGAGTGGCGATGATGAGTCCAACTTCTCCTCCTTTTTTTCCTCTTTTCTTTTTTATATCCATGGTCCAATTAAAATATTATTTCGCATTTTCCATTAATTTATGTTAATAAATATTCACATCCTTTCTTATACTTTTTCTACTTCGGTAATGTAGGGGTGCGAATGGATCTGTTTAGGTCGAATTTGATCATCGTCATTTTAATATTTTTTATATGATCCGTCTAAATTGAGTCATAATTTTTTGACTGACCCATCTGTATAAAATAATTAAGTATTTATTAATTATTTTTAAAAAATAATATTATTTAATTCATAATTAAATATTAGTTAGTGTGTCCATAAGATTTAATTAGTATTTAAATACGAAACATATCTAAAAAACATAACTAACAAGTCAGATCAATCAGAGCCTTGCGGATTAAAAAACTTAACTCATATCCGACTCATTTATCCTTGAATGAATTAATGTACAATGACCCATTTATCGGGTTCTTGAAGAAACTAAGAACGTTCAATAACATTTTTCTTCTATATATCTAAATTTAAGACCTATAAATTAAAAAAAAATTGATAGTAAAGAAAATGGTGGCAGGGAGTATGTCATAGTTTTTTCATAGCAGCCGATGTGGACCCAATTAATTAATTTAGAAACGGTGGAATTCATTAATATTTTTATAATCACGCAAATCAATTTATCACTTTAAAATTCAACATCAACATCTCAACCATGAATAATACTAACATAGAACCCGTTTGTTGTGTAGACCCTCTTATTTTTTAAAATATCTGTGTCTAGCACTAATTTTATTATAATTAATATTTAAATTAATCATAAAGGCTCTTAAATTTTAAATAAAAATTTTTTTTATTTAATAAAAGAAGATTTAGAAAATATAATATTTTCTGAGTAAGGTAGTGTCTAGTTTTCTTTTTGCTACAATAAAAATTAAAATTAGTTGATATTTAATAAATTGATATTATACCTTTTAAAAAAATATGTATTTAATATTAATATTATTATAAAAATAATATATTTTACTTAGATATAATTTATACATAAATCAATTACAAATGCTTTTAAATTTTTAAGTAAAATTAATTCATTATTTAATAAAAGATAATGCACAAAAATATAATAATTTTCTTTTCTAAGTAAAGTTGTATAGTGTATAATTTTTTTATCAATAAAATTAAATAATAGTTGATATTTAATTTATTTGGCATATAATTTTTTTAGACCTCCTATAAATGTATTGGTAAAAATTAGCAAACGAAATGGAACGGAAAAATAAATTTGACTGAAATCTGAACTATTATTTTTATAAAATCAATCAATCTCAATTATAAATTGAATCAAGATATTTCGGTCATTATATTATTTGATAACATTAATGAACATCTCCAATACCTATGGTCTTTATAATATAGTATAAATATGAATATCATGTATATCTCAACCGTGAAAAATTATAAATTTTCACAATTGTACTAGACGTTGATTTTTTTTCACCATATTAGTCTTATACAAAATGGATTTACAGTTTTGTTCGTATACATTGCTTTATGACATATGATAGAAGTATAACAAATTAACACTCCGCTTTGTGATGTAGCTGAAGAACTCAGATCAACTGTTATTGGTTTGCTGCTGCTTACTTTTTTTTCAACTCTGTCACAAAATCTAATCGGAAACAATTTCTTTTTTTTTTTTGTAATTGCGAATGTTGGTTTTATTTAATATAAATGATGAGGGATAAATACTTATTATGTCCGAAAAAAATCAGCTTTCAAATAAATATTAGTACGGCATATCCATAGATATATTAGAAGTTGAATATATGCAAAAGCATATATGTTGATTTATTATTATCCGTATCCAAAGCACAAATGTCCGCAAATAGTTTCGGAATTATGGTCCTCTTCTGTCTCAAGTGATTTTAAGGGTAAAATTAGGGGAAATGGTTATTTTGAATAAAGATATCCGGTATGGCATATTTTAGATTTGAAATTTGAAGACAACTATTTTGTAGATGTCTGAAAATAAATGACTTTATTTTATTTTTAGACAAAACTTAAAAATATGGGTCCGTGTATGTGTCCATTGTTATTGAGATTAACAAAGATTACATGACAAATACTTTTAGTTATTCAATTAGAAGCACAAACGTTTTCTTTAAAAAAATAATATATTTTTTCAGTTTACTGGCGTAGTTAATCGAGTTTTGCCCCAGAAAAATATAATATATATAAATAATTAAATATTTAAAATGGAAATATTTTTTTTGTAAAATAACTTATGTTAAAAAACTTTTGAACATAAATAATTTTTTTAAATGTTAGAAATATATTTAATGATAAATAACATAATTAGTTAAATAGTAATTCATTAAAAAGAGAAAAATGATGTGAGCCATTTGATTAAGATAAATGAAGAGAGAAAACTAAAATCAATAATGAAAAATTACAGATGATATAACTAAAAAAATTAATGATCTTTATGAAATAGAATTATATAATTATTGATAATTCAAAATTCAAAATTATCTTTTACCATTTTCATTGTAGAACAACTGTGACTTAACGAGATATGCGGTGGAGACTACCAATAATCAATGCCTTAATGAGTTAATGGTCAAAGACTCAAAATCACCCGTAGGCCTGGCAAACTCCACATTTGGCAGTGCAATATAAATCACCCGTCGTTTCTGTGCGGAAACTTCATATATAAATTCATATATTTATATGAATATGACTATATCTAAGTCATATATTTATTATTAGAGTTCGTTGACCAAAACTAGGCCTCCATGCTGCTACTGCTAGTAGTATCATAGTTAGAAAATTGAAATTTTCAATAAAATTTTTTAAATTCCTAATTTGAGTACGATCATAAATAATTTAAAAAAAAATGTGTTTCCTAAATAAATAATATATAACACAAAGTACAGTTAAAATAACCAAGAAAATTTATAAAATTTCGTAAACATAATATGGTTGCTACTTGCTATAGCTGTGTAGTTGGTCTCCAGCTACTCTCTTGGGAAGCTGAGAGTTATGAAATGAAATCAGCGCATAACACGCAACACTGTACGCAGCAGTGTGCCATGCCATGCACTTCGCTCGGTGCCACAGTACCACTGAGCGACTGTGCAATGCGTATACTTGAATGCTTAATAGTTGACATACAGATTTTTTTATATTTATGATATCTAAAATGCGTATGTAAAAGGGAAATTTTATATTTTGCCCTTCTTTCAAAAATTTTGAAACAAAATATCCTCCCTCTAATTGTTCAACAAAATACCTTGTGTATCTTATTTTTCTATTTTTTTTTCTTTTTCATCATCATTACTATGCTTTATTTATTTTTTTCATTTAGTTTCTTTCATTTAACATATATTTTCATATGTAAAAGAATTTCATATGATATAGATTTATATTCATAAAATTTTTAAAAATATTATATATTTAAAAATAATTACAATTTGTGTTTATTTTTATTCTAGTATGTTTGTATTCATTAATTATATATTTTTAAAATGATCCCTAGATCATTGAATATATTTCAAAATAAATAATAATATTATTGTCCTAAATATAACAAAATAATATAAAATAAATGTTCTTCTTTATAAATCTTGCAAAATAATAACAGATATAAAAATTAAATTTGGAACATATATTAAATCATTAAATAAATAAAATAATATACATTAAATGTTAAATTTTTTTTGTTAAATAAAATTTATTTTTTATTTTATCACTCATCACATAGCATTAGGCTAGGATGACTCAAATTATATGTATTTTTGAATAAATTTATAATATCATTAAAAATTTCATAAATGAAGATTTTATGAAAATTTGAGTGTATAAATGAAAAAGAATAAATTAAAAAATAAACAAGACATATTCAATAATGTGTGTAAATGAAAGAAACTAAATGAAAAAAATAAATAAAGCATAATAATGGAGATGAAAGAGAAAAAAACTATCCATAAGGACATTTTATTGAATAATTTGGAGAAGAGGGCATTTTATTTTAAATTTTTTGAAAGAAGAGCAAAACATAAAATTGTCCGTTTGAGTCATCCTAGCCTAATGCTATATGATGAGTGATAAAATAAAAAATAAATTTTATTTAACAAAATTAATTTAACATTTAATATATATTATTTTATTTACTTAATTATTTAATATATGTTTCAAATGCAATTTTTATATCTGTTATTATTTTATAAGATTTATAAAGAAGAACATTTATTTTATATTACTTTGTTATATTTAGAACAACAGTATTATTATTTATTTTGAAATATATTCAATAATCTAGGGATCATTTTAAAAATATATAATTAATGAATACAAATATACTAGAATAAAAACAAACACAAATTGTAATTTTATTTTTAAATACATAATTTTTTAAAAATTCAATGAATATAAATCTATATCATATGAAAAAAAAATTACATATGAAAATGTATGTTAAATAAAGTATAGTAATGGAGATAAAAAAAGAAAAAAATAAATAAAGCATAGTAATGGAGATGGAAAAGAAAAAAAGAAAAAAATAAAGTATACAAGGGCATTTTGTTGAACAATTTAGAGGGAGGGTATTTTGTTTCAAAATTTTTGAAAGAAGGGTAAAATATAAAATTGCCCTATGTAAAAATCTAAGAAAATATAATATATATTTCTGAATATAGGAGAAAAGCCAAAATTTATCGCGTGTCAGCTTGACACGACGAAAAATAATTCTCTAGAAGATGCGCAATATATATTATATTGAGTACTGAAAATTTATCGAGTACTGATGTACTGCCCTCTGAATTCTGATGCACTGGCACCTGAAACACCCGGAGTCATCAGTCATGCAACGCCTCACTTAGTCACTTCCCCATTCTGACTCTGAGCTATTTATTTTTCTTTTTTCTTTTTTTTTTACAAAGCTCAACTAGTTATTTTGGTATGGCGACTTTAGAGTTTAGACAGCACCATTAATTTTTGATTTTTGATAATAATATTATTAAATTTCCAGTAATTATTCAAACTTTAATCCACCGAAAGCTCTATTTGCGGCGAGTTCATTATTGAGTTTTCACAGAACTTTCAAAAAAGTTATCAACTTTAAATGTTCCAAAATATTATACATACAATTTACATATCACAAATGGAAAAGTTCTAAAATGTAAATATTGGTTAAGATTTTGTACGTGATTGAATATTCAATTATTCATACATTACAATAAAATAGTCAATTAAAATTTAGTGTTGTTTTAAACAGTTAATATTTTAAATTATCATCATTCCGGCATATTTAATAGCTATTTTGCTTTCAGTCCGCTTGTCATGAATAGTTAAATGTAAATTATACTCATGCACTTTTTTTAGTTGACAAAGATGAATCTCCAATGATTTCTATTTTTCTATCAAAAATGACTAATGGCTTCACTACTGAAAATAATAGAAAATCCGAATATTCATGGCTGCAATAACAGAAGATCCTAATATTTACGATGCATTGCATTTGTTAGCTCACAGCTGCACACACTGTGCCTACGCACCTCCAAGCAGGAGGAGAAAAGAAAAGAACATAAAGAAATGCTTCTAATTTCAATCAAAAGTTGTCTATACGGAAATGTAGTTCAGAAAGTACAATTTACAAGTAAATGTTATTTTTGGTACCAAAAATTTAATTTAATTTCGTCTTTACAACTAATTCACTCTAACTTTAATTTCCAATTTAATATAACATTTGAAAATGAAACTTAGAAGAATTAATTTCAAATATTCTAAAGCAAGACATGTAGTTTCAAATATTCTAAAGCAAGAAATCGGCATAACGATGTAATATTTAATGTTTATAAGTTCACATTCAGTGAAGTATATATTTCACGGCAAAATGGGCAGATTTTTAATCTCTCATCTATTCGATGGGTACCCTAGAGGATATGTATAATGTATTCCACGATTTCACCTGCTCGCTGATGTGTGTTCAATTTGGCATATCCATGTTTAAATTCTGGTTACATGCATCCCTACTGTAATAATTTTTCATGCCTATGTAGGAGTTTATATGTAAACTCCTTTGTGTATTCAAAATGTATAACAAATTTTATGTTATATAAGTGTTCAAAACTGAAAAGAAAATACAAGATAAAAAAGCATAGCATAAACCTTTGGTTTACGATTAGAAGTAAAATTAAGTACATTAATTAATATATATCTTGATTTTATATTCCTATCAGATTTATACTTTCCTTTTAATAAATTTGGACCCGAACATGAAATAAAAAATGGAAGTGAATAATAATTCGGGAAAAGAATAATAACTGTTATGAACAATTAATACATATATATAGTTAACCAAAAAAAATGATAAATTCTGCATAACTAAATGGGCGTGATATTAAAAATGTGGCTATGTGATAATTTTATAGGGTTATTATGATTTTGACATCTTTTTTTAAAAAAGAAAGAAATATAAGTACATGGTGATCGATGAAAGGCCGTGTCAGCTCATCTACCATAACATATTGTTTTAAAAACGTATTTTCAATTATTAAATAAAAAAACCGGTAATGATATCCTGAGACTTGAGTAGGGATGTAAATGAATTGAATTTGATCGAGCTAGCTAGTGTTTGAGTTTGATTTCAAACTAAATTGAATTCGAACTCGAGTTAAATCGAACTTGAACTGAAATCAAACATATTAGTTTAGTTTTTACATTTATTTTCATATTATGATAAATAATTAGAGATAAAATAATTAATAATTTATTAATTTTATATTAAAATTTGAAAAAAAACTATAATTTAATAGTTTAATAATAAATTGATAATATCTTATTAATTTTATAATAAAATAATTATATTATTATACATATTATTGATTAAATAGTTAAAAATATATATAAATAACTACATATCGAACTATTATGAATCGAACTCGAACTAATTTATTAAAAGTTATCGAATCAAACTGACAAAAAAATCTAATCGAACTAATTGAACTCAAACTAAAATTAAATCAAACATCAAACGAATTACAAAATCTGATTTTTTTTCTTGCGGCCTTAAAGTTGAAACAGACAGGAGGTGAAAATTAGGTTAACTTTCACGGTTCACCACCTCACCTCTCCTCTCTGTTTGTGACTGTGTCGTCAGTCAAACAGTCAAATGCAGTTCCAACTCTTCTCTCTGCATTTGAGGCCGTTAATTAATTAATTACGGTGCGTAAAATAGAGCCCCAGCAGTACGTACCAGTTGCTGGCTTTTCAGATTTTTCACACATCAACTGGTACAGATACTGTTCATCTCGATATAAATATGATTGCAATACCTGCACCTCTGCATGCACACACTACACTATAACACTACTATATATATGAATTGTGAAAAGTGTCTACACTTTACGCTTTACCGCTCTGCAGCACATTAATTCCAATTCAATTTATCATCGTTTCTGTGGCAACAAAACGCCGGTGAATTTATTATTCAACTTTTCAAAAGCATGTAATTAATTAAAAATAATCGTAGTGTAGCAACTTTATATATATATATATATATTTTTTGAAAAATATTACTCTCATAAAAATTCAAAATCACAAATATATTTCTAATGATTTAGATATAATATATATCAAACTAATCTGAAATAATTGGGAGATTGTTTGATCATTCATTACAATATCATCGAAACTCCACCATTAAATTTTAAAACTATATAGAAATTCCAATTTATTTTTATCTAAACCAATCTTTTTAAATGAAGATTTTTTAATGCATGCAGAATGAATTTTTATTTTTATTTTTCAGTAAGTAGTAAATAAACACACTCAACTATAACACAAAATTTATTGTAGCCTAGTAGTATCATGGGAAAACATTGAACATAACTCTTTAGTTTGCTGAGAGTCAATTATTATTTTTTTTCTTTTTTTAATGCATATAGACTGCATGATGCCATATACGATATATGAGCCTAATGCAATATTACGTCTCATAAAATGAAAAAAGATGAACATTTGTAGCATCAGAGTTTTTGTTTTAATTTGTGTTTGCTTGTATTATGTAATTATATACTCTTTTATGTATATTGAATCTATTTCATAATAGATAAAGATTAATAGTACTCTAAGCATAACAAGAATATCTCAAAAACGATTATCTTTTCTTATCATTTAAAAAATAGATACAAAAAAAATGCATATAAAATCGTTATTTTTATCAAAGAATGTAATGAAGACGTATAAAACAAAAATTAATTATTTCAATATTGTACATACAAAAGATGAAAACAATGACTTATTATTTATTATTTTTATAATTAACAAAAACCATATTAAAATATCTTTTCTTTTATAAATTTGTATCATATAAAAAATTTATATGAAAATTTGAGGTTATAATTACAATAATAAATAAAGTATTTTTATTAATCATTTTGGTGGGAAAAGTAAAAGGGTGGTAATATTGATGAAGGAGAAGAGACGAAAATATAGAGGGAAAGAGAGAGAATATATATGATTGTGTTCACAAGAGTATCTTCTTCAATGACTTGGAGAGAAGAGCAATATTTCAAATATTTCGAACATTTTAAAACGAAGGAAAAAAATAAAATTACCATAAATAAAAATATTCCTTTCAACCTTGAAAGTAAAGAAATGTTGTTTGTTTTTCAACGTCAAAACACGAGGCAACGCTAGCCTGCCTGCAATGGTTATTATTTTCTTAATTGTTTGTAAACCTATATCAATCTTTTTTTTTTCCTTTGCTCGTTAAATTTAAGATAGCAAGTAAAAATAAAATCAATTTAATGTTTGCTCGATGTTAATAACTTGAACTAAAAAGAAAGATTCAATGGTGCTGATTTTAAATTGTAGCTTAACAAGGAGAAAACATTAATTCAACATTTAAGCAACGTAATACAAACACAATATTAATATGACACTTTTTATGATAATGTGCAGTAACGGACGTCGTTGAAGTTGATCAATCATTATGTATCATATCTTGGTAAATGAAATCATGATATGCGGTGCTAATTAGTCATTATAATAAAGAACGTCCAGACAATCCACGTCATCATGCATATACGAAAGTATTATCTTTTTCTATTAGCTTTGAAGAAACAATCTAATTTGTCATTAAATCATTTATCTGTTTATTGATCTCCTAACATATATGATAAATTCCTCTAAAAACACATCACATTAAATGTCATTTGAAAAACATCTTAAGGTGTTTTACATTATAAATGGCATCATGGTGTTAAATGTCGGTATAGCATCTCCAATACTATTGCAAAAGATCCACTAAAAATCTGTGTAAGAATGGAGTGCATTTAAGATGTTTTCATATTTATTTAAAAATTTATTGTCAGACAAAACAACCCATTGTTAAGGATCACTCCTCATTATTATATTACATGGTTTTTAATTTTGATTCATAAAGACTTTATTATGATGATAACGCACAAGTATTTGGGGAAAAAAAGAGAAATCTAAGAGCATGCATCCCATGCAGGCAATTGTTAATTTAATTTTTATTTACCACTATCAATTTAGTAATTTTTACATGTTGATTTCAATGAGTCTCCGTTCTTTCAATTGCTAATTCAAATAGAGAACAATATTTAATTGGTGGATAAATTAATGGATAGAGATTCTTAAAATAAATTGCTATTGTTGATATTGTATTTCAGACATACTTTCTAATTTAGCAAATATGCTAAATAAAAAAAAGGGGAGGAATCTCTTGACAATGGATTATTTGGACAATCATCAAGGACTTTTAAATAAATATAAAAAATATATAGATAAAATATTACTAGTATTTTGCATGTGCCATGGTACGGTGATGTCTTTTAAAAATAAAAAATTCATATCTTCATGTGAAAAGAAAGAAAATAAAAATGAAGATAATTTAGTAAATAATATAAATTTTAATCATGAATATATAATTAATGTATTATAAATACATAATTATGAGAAAAGTTGTCATTCAGGATTTAAGAAAATTTAAAATTCATAATCTAAGAAAAAAATAAAATAATGTAGAACAATTGTACTCCCAAATTATGGAGCATTTCATGTAATAATCAAAATTGATAGAAAATTATAACTTCAACACAAATGGTCATAGAAATAGTAACATTATTTGTTAAATAACTCAATTCGATGACTAATATTAACTCCAAAAATTCAACAAAAAAATTGGACCGTTACAGAATCAGAACACTTACGTGCTTAATAAAGAGTAGAGAATAGACATATTCTTTTACTTATAGATTGATCATGTTTTAAATTTCATAAAATTTCATCATTGTTTGATAGTTTATCAAAGACTATCAAAATTTTATACAACTTGCAACAACTCCAATATAATAGTTTTTAATGGACTTTTAGTATAATAGTTTTTAATGGATTTTTAGACAATAATAAAATTGCATACAATTTGGAACACGCGGTCAATCTATTAGTAAATAACATGTCTATAAAGTTTTTTTTATTTCTATTTTTTTCATATTTATTTAAAAACTTATTTTTAAGATTGTCAAAATAATCATTGTCAACTGATCCCTCCTTGTAATAACCCATCAAAATAAAATGGAGTAATATTTTAGGGACTATTCGTCAAATTACTCAACAGGGAAGAAAACGATCGAAAGTGGGGTAGAAAACTAGCTGGCTAGGTTTAGAGTTTAGACTCACTGACATAAGTCGCAATCCTCGAAAAGGGATTCTAATACATCCAGGACAATTGAAAAGAAATATATAAGCTAACTTAACTAGCTGCAACTGCAAAGAGACCAAGACAGGACCTCAATTGTTAATTGATTCAGTATATAATATAGAAAGAGAGAGAAGAGGAGAGAGGAGCGTGGAGATTGGAGAAATAGAGAATGGGTTGTTTTTGTTTCGAGTCTGATTCTCCTCTCATTTATGGCGGACCACATGCTGAGTTGCTGACCCTTCTCCTCTCTCCCACCTATGACCTACGTGTCCTGTTCAGGATCTTCTGTGGCAATTATTGAATCTTGTGAGGTGGCGAGTTACTGGCTTCCGGTGTCATTGATCATTTATTAATTTCTTTTTCTTTTTGTGTCAATTCTGCTTTGATATTTGGAATGCTTCTTTCTCCTATGACCTGAAAAATGAATAGTAGTACAGATTAGAATCGGATTTTTTTCTTGGATTGAAGTAAATTTATAAATTAGGACATAACAGTATCTGGTAATTGAGCATAGTAGCGACCATAGTTATAAATTCGGAATTTGGGAAATGTTCAGCGAGATAAAAAATTCACGACTTGCATATAATACGAATATAATTCAAGAAATAGTTTGTTTGATATAATATAAATAATATATATATTAAAATATTAAAATATTAAAAAAATAGAAAATTCTAATTAAAATAATATATAATATTTTTTATTCATGAAATATCCGGCTAGAGTTGCAAGAAAATTTCATAATTTATAATTCGTTCGGTGTTAGATTCGATTTTAGTTTGAGTTTAGTTCGTTGGATTAGATTTTTTTATTAGTTTGATTCAAATTCGGATCAATAATTTTTTAATGAACTAGTTCGAGTTTGATTCGTAGTTATTTGCATATATTTTTAACTATCTAGTCAATAATATAATTATTTATTATAAAATTAATAAGATATTATTAATTTATTATTAAATTGATAAATATTAGTTCATTTTTTCAAAATTTAATATAAAATTAATTATATATTAATTATTTTAGCTCCAATTATTTATGATAATGTACAAATAAATATAAAAATTATAATAGTTGGGTTCATTTAGAGTTTGATTTTAGTTCAATTTTGATTTGGTTCGAGTTCGATTTAGTTTGAAATAATTTTAAACTCTAAATAATTATCATAAATAATTATTTTTTACTTTTCAATATAAACTTATTTTTTAAATTTTTCTGAAAATATACATAAGAGTTTTTTGCAAAAAATTTCTGACCAAAGAGGATCAGCCCCCTGCCGTACACCGTCTCCGCCCCTGTTTGCTCAAGCTCACTTGAAATCAGCATATAAAGACAAAGTCACAGATTCCAGCAATAGAAAACCCAATTCATCAACCTTCGTTAAGGTGTGCATCATCTCTCAGATTTTTTTTTAATTAAAAGTATTCTCGAATTATACACTTCACAAACACTAATGGGAAATTTCTAGACAAAAAAAATGATAAAACGACCCAACCCTTGACCCATCCACACATATTTTTCCTCGTATAAAAAATGAAAAACAAATTCAGCACAGAATAATTCGGAAGCTCTGGTTCACGTCTGGGAGGATGTGGTCTGAATAGGTCCTTTCATGCCATTAAAAAAATTAAATGTTAATCCCAAGTCTGTATATTCACATTGAATTGAAATGAATGAATACTATTTTTTAATATTTTTTTGACAAAAATGGATTGCTCCACCGATTTCAATGAAATCATAAGAGTTTTACACTTACGATTTCAATATATTCACTAATTTAAGTACTCTCTCCTTTTGTTCCTTTTAGTTTCGCATTTTAAAATTACTAAAATTAAAATTATGATTTTGGTCATAAAAAAAATCGACAAGATTTTGATCAATGTGCGTTATTTTTTTCACTCTAAAAAGATTAACATATAAACCCAAAAGGTAAATTCTGAACAATTGAAGCGACAAAAATATTAATCTTGTAACTGTTTACATGAAATTTCGTGAGAAAATAAATTCGCAGTTTGATTAAAGAAGGGTAAATTATGCAATTATATTGAATGCACACATGAAGATGTTCCAGCGTGTATACTCCAATTTTGGGAAACATTAACCACTATTGTCTTCCCTATCATGCATCCCCGAGATTGAATATTTTTGTGTTCTAATTCAATTAAAAGATTTAAATTAATTAGTTTTTCAAGCTTTTTAGCTATATCATATTATTCATATTTTTTATCATTGATTTTGTTTCTTTCTCTTTATTTATTTTAATCAAATTGACTCATATCACTTTTCTCTTTCTTCATTTATTGAGATGATATGATATATCTAAGGTATAATTTAAATACTAAAGCAATTCAACTCTTTGTATTATTTTTAATGAATGATTATATAGTTAATTATAATATTTATCTTAAATATATTTTAACATTTTAAAAAATATATTTATTCAAAATTTCCTAACACAATTTATTTTACAGAAAAAAGTTTTCATTAAAAATATATGATTATTTGTATATGTTATATTTTCTGAAACCCTAGTTCTAAATAGTAATTTTAGTGGATATCTAAGTTTTGGTCTAGTAACAGAATATATTGCTCTCCGCATGTGATGTTACATATTCAAAATTTGGATGAAATATCTTATCCTTGTTACTCAAATGACAATTGTCAAATGAGATTTGACAATCAATTTGACAATGGGATGCGGATGCTCTAAATATTAAAATTTGAGTGACTTGAATCACATCTTTATCTTAAAAAAATAATAATTGAATGGATCATAAATTACGAGATTTAACAGTAGAAGCGAATTGAATGGATTGCTATCGAATCAAATAATATATATATATATATATATATATAATTTTGAGAGAATTTACCTTTTGGTCCCTAAATTTCCTTTAAAAAATTAAATTAATTTCTAAACTCTCATAGTCTCATTTATACCAAGTTGATCATTCAATTTTGTCAAAAAAAAAAAAAACTGGTTCTTTAACTTTAACTACCGAACGAATCCATGAACTTTTAACATAAAGATAATTAATTTGGTCCCTATACTTTAAATTGATAACAAGAATATTTCATAAGAAAATAAAAAAAATCAATAACGCATGATACAAATAAGGGACCATTTATTTTTAATAAAAAAATCAAAGAGCAATTTGATGTAGTTAATTTTGACCAACTTAAATTTTCTGAAGAAGTTCAAGGATCAATTTGGTATATTTTAAAAAGTTCAAGGATTCAATAAATGAAATTTTAAGAACAGATTTGATTTTTTTTTAAAGTTGATGTACCACAAGGTGAATTTTCTCTATAAATTTTTAGTGACAAAACATTTCAAGATAAATGGAATTATGATTCAATCAAGTAATTCAAGTATTTAGTTAATTTAAAAACATATCATGGACCATTTTTTTTAATGGGCTTAAGGTTTAACCTAATGAATATTGGTGATATAAATGAGGGTTTCTTTGAAATTTATGTGTTCTTCTTGATTTCTATCTGATAATCTGATCGCATAACTCTGAACGGATTCATCGAGATTACATTAATTAGTCTTTTATTATCTCAGAGTCAAGGAAACGGTTTCTAAAATAACGACATAGACCAAACCCAATAAAAAATTTCTTCAGCGGTAAACAGTAGAAGCCAATAAAATTAATAAGATGTATTCATAAATTTTCTTGAAAAAATAATTTTGCTAACCAAACTGGAATTTTAGGAATTCATAAAGCAGTTGGCACCGACTTTTTCTCCCTCCAACAAAACCCATGAGCAGAAGTTCTTACAAAGGCAGAAAATTAAGGGACAAATTGCCAGACCAGCCCATGAATATTTTAAACACGCAAAAAGAATTTAATTAAGTTGGTCGCAAGACCAAATTATATAATAAATATAACATTAATTACTAAAACAATCCCTCGGTCTGGGAGATCGTGTGTATACAAATTAATATATAGAGAGAGAAAGAGTGAGGATATGATATTTCGTGAAGCACAAAGCTTTTTATGCATCCGTATCTCGAATTCGAAAGTTTAAATGGTTTATTTAAATCATTGAACATAATTTTTATATTAAAATATTTTAGAATATCAAATTTTATTTTATTTTTAAATTTTTTTGCTATTTTTTAGATGGGTGAAAAATCATTAGTATTAAATGGTGTAGAATCATTAGATCAGCAAAATTTATACTCATCTAAAAAATAACAAAAATTTTAAAAAAATAAATAAATAATGATTTTTAAAGATATTTCAATATGAAAATCATGTTTAATGATTTGAATCGGCGATTTGGACTTTTAAATTTAATATACGGACATGAAGTATGAGAGGTTTTGTGCTCTCTCTCTATATATATATATATTGTGTTGACATTATGTGTATTCAAAATTATTTCTAGCACTTTTTATTAACGAGATTAACAAAAATGATTCGTGGATGAAAACAAGCAAAAAAAATGGTTATGTGAGTTATGCACATAATATTGATATGAATTTTTTTCCCGGTTATCAAACTCAATGACCACAGGTTAGAAACGATTTTGTAATAAATGTTTGTAAATGTAGTACATGTTTATTAATATATATATACAAAATCATTTCTAAATATAGTACATGTTTATTATTTTATATATATAACTAATATTTTTAGAGGCGATTTAGAATCGATTATTAGTTAAAAATCAATTCTAAAAATTTATTAGGAATTAAAAGAAGTGACATGACCTACAGATAGGGGTGTCAATGGGTCGGGTCGGGTCATATTATTTTTTTATTATTTTTTATCTGATCTGAATCCGACCCGATTAAATTCGGGTCAAAAAATCTTGACCCATACCCGACCCGATCCGACCCGTGTAAAATAATTAAATATTTATTAATTATTTTTATATAATTTCAAGCAATAAAATATTGATTAATTTATAATTAATATTAATTAGTGTATATTTAAGATTTAATTAGTACTAAATCACAAAATTACTTCAAAAAACATGATTAATCGGGTTGGGTTGACCCGAACCCGACCAACCCGATTCGGGTAAAAAAAATCAAATCCATACCCGACCCATTTATTTTCGGGTCATGTCGGGTCGGGTCGGGTTCGGGTTGGATCAATAATTGACACCCCTACCCACGCATTATGAATATCTATTGTTCATTCTCTACTTGTTCCAATGATTTTGATTGAACACCCACGTATTATGGAATCTCTATTTATCATCCCTACTTGTACTTCATCTTCCCTCTTTCATTCTATTTTTAATCTTTGATAAAAAAATGAATATTAGATCTGAAATAAAAATAAAAATTTGATTGTTTCAATTTCAAATGACCATAATTTTGATAGAAAACTCTGATTGAGACGTATTCTTATGATTTATCTACAACAATAAATAGATTGCCGCTAAGGTTACTCTTTCAATTGATGGAGGATCTCTTTAGTAAATCTTTTGCTAGTGCAACGTTAAATAGCTTCTATGCGGTCATAGAAAGATTATGAGGAGATCTATAAGGTTAACTACTCATTCCATTATAATAATTTTTAGGACCAAAAAAGCTCATACAATGTCTAAAAAACACATTTGAAGTTTTAATTACTTTTTTCATTTTTTTTTTCAGAATTTTTAAAAATTATATAAATAGAAAATTTTTCAGATTTTTCTTAGAAACTTTTAGTAGAAAATTGTATGTATAAAGTTTCATATTATTTGAAAAAATATATATAATGATTGTGATAATTTACTTAATTATAATTAACCAATTCAAATAAATACAACACCTTTAGAACCAATTTTAATTAATAATCGGTTCTAAATATACCTTTAGAGCAGATTATTAACTAAAACCGATTTAAAAGATCACAATAAAGTACAACATAATTAGTGTCTGTTAGAACTATAATTAGAGCCGATTTTTAGGTTCCAAAGATGATAAATCAATTAGAGCCGGTTAGAACCACAATTAGAGCCAATTTTTAGGTTCTAAAGGTCACAAATCAACACAATGAAATATAACATATTTAGAGCCGACTTTTAACTAATAATCTTCTAGAGGTTTCTTTAGAGCCGGTTATTAGTTAAATATCGGCTCTAAATGGTTTGAGAAATTTGATTCTATCGGAGCTTTAACACTGATTGTTAGCGTCGATTATTAAAAGTTTTAGCAATCTTTACCTTTAGAACGGTTGTATAACCAGTGCAAAAGCTCTTTAATGACCGATTTTAAAACCTTTTTCTAGCAGTGTCAATTTTCCTTGTGATTTGATTTGTTTTTTCAACTAGTTCTAATTTTGAGATGGTAAATTTAAACTGATTTAAACATTGGCCATAATTAAGTTTAAATATTGGCTAAAATTTAAACTGATTTAAATATTAATCAGCCATCATTTTGAGAGGGTTCTCACAAAAATAATTAGTCATAGATGAAATTTGAAATGATCGGTAGAGAGTGCTCAAGTCAAGAAAGAGAGGGGTATTCAAGTCGGTAGAAATTTTAATTTTAACTTCATTAAATTTGAAAAAAAAAATTTAATGGATCAAGATGGTACACGTGCATCCGCTAGCACTTAGAGATTTAAAATGGACCGGACGGTCGACCCGTCCGGACCAGACCGTGACCGAACCGTGGACCGGACCGTGCCCTACCACGGTCCGGTCCAACGGTGGGTCGATCCTCCCTTCACCCGAAAATGGACCGTGCCGACCCGTAGACCGGACCGTGCGGGACCGTGGACCGGACCCCTCTCTCCCACCCGGCCCCCACCCCCCCTTCAAACCCTTATTTTAAAATAAAAGTTATAGCCCCCCCCACCAAAGATACCCCAACTCCCAAAAAATAAAAATAAAAGCCACTTTTTTTTTTTTTACTTTTGCAGAAAAAGAAAAAAATCTAAAATTTTCCCTCCCAAATATATCTATAAATACCACCCCCATTAGCGATGATGGCGCGTGACGTATTTGCAGTGTCTGTGTCAACCGTCCCTTCCGAATCATATTTTAGTTCGGCAAACATGATCCTAACAGATAAGCGTACAAAATTGGGTTCAAAACTTTTCGAACAACTTATATACAATAAAGATTGGATTGATGCTGAAAATCACATGCAACATGATACAACATTTGAGAAGGGAACATCCGCCATAGAAACTCAAGAAAACGGTACCAATATCCCCGACATCTCTCTAAAAGATAATTCCGACGACCCATATGACATTCAAGACAACGATTTATGGTATATGCACAGCACAACGACTTCTAGGAGTTTGGTATTTCTTACCATATTAATCTTTCTATCTATTTTAAATATTTCAATTATTAAAATTTTTTTTTAAAGAACATTACTAACAAAAAAAAAATTATAACTCCGCCTATGTTCTTTTTACATAGCCGGTCCCAAGCCCGGGTTAAAGGAGAAGGGTAACTTAAAATATTATCCAAATTTTATTTTATATATTTTTTTATATATTTTTATATTTTTTAATATTTTTATATTTTTTTTGTATTATTTAATTTTTAAATTATTAAAAATATATAATTAATTCGATGAAAAATGATTATTTAAAAATTAATAAATTTATTTTCAACTTTTATTATTTTTTATAAATTTCTGAAATTTTATTTTTTTATAATTTTTTTAATTTTTTAGTACTATTAGATTTTTTAACAATTAAAAATAATAATTCGAATTAGTTAAAAATTATTATTAAAAAATATGATAAATTATTATTTTTTCCAATTTATAAAAAAAATTCGGACTGGACCGTGGACCGTCCGGTCCGGTCCCGTGGGGGTTCCGGCCCCGGGGGCCAACGGTGGGACGGATTCGGTTTTTTCGAATTTAGACCGCCTAGAACCGGACCGTGTGGACTGTGCGGAACCGTAGACCGTCCGAGTTTGAACCTGATCGGACCTCTTCAATACTCTACTAGCACTTACCTTGATTTCACCCTCGTGGGTAGTAATAGTTCAATTTACAGTTTAGACCCTGCATTTATTTTATTTATAGAACAGTCAGCATTACATTACAATTTATTACTCCTCTTTGTTTTCTTTAGTCCTAGTTACATTACAATTTTTGAATTTTATCAGTTACCTTGATTTATTACTCCTCTTTGTTTTACATATATTACATGTAAGCTCAACAAATTTATTTCGGACATAATCAATGATCATGTTGCATGCATCTCGCAGGGGGTTTTCTGATTCTTATAATCTTGCAACCAATCAAGACCAGTCAACCAAATGAAAGAACACAGATAACCACGCAGAGCACGAGATCTCTTTATATGTAGCCTAGCCATATATATTAAACAACTTTTACGGAGTGTCAAAATTAATTATAACATGCAAGGAAGATCCATCGTGAGTATTTTAAGTGATAATTTGTTCCATTTGTTTGTCGATTTCAAAAACATCTGGCAGGTCGTCAACTAATCGATAAGCGTCAAATATATAGTAAAATTTAAGATCTGAAGCTCAAATATGAAATTAATTTATACAAATGTATGTTTTTTTTTAAGAATGGATGGGAGTGATTCCCCCAAATTTATGCAAATAATTAAAGAACCCGAAATCTCCTCGAATGAAATGGGAGATGATGAAATGTAATTCCACTTCTTAAAAAAATAAAGGAAATATTAAAAAAAAAAGATAATCGTACTAAAAAAAGAGAGTAATGTTTAGATCGATGACAAAATCCGATATGATCTGAGAATTCTATCTGATTCGTCTGAATTTAAACCCAATTTGACTCAATACAAAATTAATCTAAAATCTAAAAACAGTCAACATAAAAATTGCTTTCATCTGATCTAATTCACTCCGATTCAATTTCTTTTAAAAGATCAAACTGATTTGATCCGCTTCATCATCGCCACTAGGAAAGCTGCAGGAGTATCGTTAGATTAAAAAGTAGATTTATCTCAAAACTTTGTTTCGGGAAAAAAATATATCTCGAAAAATAAAATGTTGAACGTAATAGAAGTTATATGAAACTAAATTTAAATCAGCAAGACCTAATACGAAATATTGGTAACGTCACCTCAAACTTATTGGTTTCGGATATATTTGAAAATGATTTGTTAATACTCATTACTTTATTAATACTTTAAAGCTTATAAACATAAGTTATATTTATATAAAAATTATTGATTGATTGCTTTTATAATATATTTCAATTATTTAATATTTTGAATTCCGCCAACTCAGTTCCTTTTATATTTAAATCCTGGCTTTACCTTGACTTTAATAAAATGCAACTTATGTATACTACTGCTTCAAAATATTAAATAATTTTCAAATTCCTCAATTTTAAGACCATCCGAATTCCATGTTGTTAGCCATCATGCTAACTACTTATTAATTTATACATTACAATAAAATTCGGAAAATAATCTGCAAAAGAAATTTGACATTGGATTCTGTCATTGCTCACAGTGTAGCTTAGAAAATCAATGTCTTGATTTCAATGAAACAAAGCACAATCTCGGGGAGTGACACAGAAAAAGAAAGAACCAAACGTAAACAAAGGTATAAGCTACATACAAAAATGCCTAACTTTGAAGCATCATAACAATTTACAACAGCGTATGTCAAAAGCAAAGGAGAGAGAGACTGAGAGACGAATAAAAGAAAACATGAGTCACCAAAAGAAAACGGGAATGCGGGGTGCATGTCAGCATGTGCAAATGGAGATGTATGGGAAATTGGGAATACATATATATGGTTTAAAGCTACATATTCCAGTCACATTCAAACCTAAGTTGGAATTTGAGTCGTCAAAAGAAAACGGGGAGGAAAGTCCATGACAAAATATCATACAGCACCGTTTTCAAGTTTCTATACTGGTTTAGACTTTAGAGTTGAGAGAGAAAGCGCATGCATGCTTGCAAAGGAGTGCCGAGTATTCCATTTCTTTCTGAAAAAGTCCCTTGTAAAAGGGGATGATTACAAGTGTATGCATCTGCTAAATTGTGAAAATCATTATTTTAAAATGCATCCGCATGTCCGTATATGCAGTCTGCTTATATTTTTGCGGTGTGATGCCGCATACACATCCGTATATTCAATAATACGTGTTATTTTTTAAAATATTTATCATATTAAGCATATAAAAATAATTATATGATATTTTTCATACAAAAATATGCAAAATTATATTAATATCTTATTATAATTTCTTATTTTACATTAAAATTCTTTAAAAATATATGATTCATTCAAATATTATAAGATTTTTTTAAAATACATATTCACATACTGAATCGCATATGCACCCGCATTTCGCATATGTATTATGCAGTGATCAACCGCACACATATTGAAATCCACATTTTGAAACCTTGGTGAAAACCGTGTTGTTTATTCTTACAAACAATGCGCGAAAAGAGAGTACTAAATGATTTAAGTTGAATTATGTATTAAAATATGGATGCATTTTTTTTTGTAGTTTTTACTTCGATCATGGAGTGCTCGTTCGGTCCTTTTAGAACATAACTCGAATAACATGATGTGAGAACACTATTAAACTTCAACCGAATTACAAGTATCGCATACACACACTATTGTTTGTTTTACTCTTTCTAACTTGATACATTCTCATATCATATTACTGTTATTTATATTTCTCGGTATCTTTAATGCATCTTACACAAATTTAACAAATTTAACATAAATTTTTAAAATATTCTTATTATTATTACATGCCTTAACATTTTAGATATAACATCTCAATTATTATTTGTGTTAATTGCATATCTTAAATGCTTTAGGCAGACAATATTGTACTTCCCTTTATTTTCAGCGTCTTTTTAGATTTTGTCGGTCACTACACCACAAATAGGCTTTTACAGCGGTTATTTCCCCCAGTTAGCAGCGGTTGTACAACCGTTGTTATTAGGAGCGCTGCAAAGTTTAACAACGGTTTTATTGAAAACCGCTGCAAATTGTTTACAGCGGTTCTTATATAACAACCGCTGCTAAATACCATTTACAGCGGTTTTTAACTAAAAACCGCTGTAAACATCACCTTTTACAGCGGTTTTTACCTTAAAAACCTCTGTAAAATTATTTTTGCAGCGGTTTTTTCATAAAAACCGCTGTAATTTTTTTTATAAATTATTTTGCAATGGTTTCTTCGTAAAAACCACTGTAAAAATAATTTGTTTTTTTAAATTATTATTTTTTATTTCTGTGACTAGCCCATATATGCTAGCCATATATAATATTTTCATCACATGCATTTTCACAAAAATAATAATAACTATATTTAATTACTAATTAACTACATCTAATTAACTAATTTATCTAACATACACACATAATACAACAAAATATAAGAAATATTTACAAAATATTAAAACTTGATAAAAAATGTCAAAACAAGGAAATCACAAACTCAATCCAAAGTTTTTTTACTTCTTCGTACTCGGTCGATGTTAAAGGATTGTAGGTTTTGATGCTCTGAAAAAAGAAAAAATAATTAGTTTGTAAATATATATTGAAAAAACTAATAAATTTAATTATGTATATTTTATTTCTACTCACCTTAGGAAAATCATTTAATGGATAATTTCTGATGATTTCAATAATGTTCCGCATGACATAATATCCGCACTCGCTGCCGCTAGGTTGTGTAGGGCACTAATAATAATTATAAATATAACAATAATAGGTTAATACACATAATTATGCATGCGTGTACAAGGAAATTATTAATTATAATTAATCATAACGCTAATTATATAATATGTAACCATACCGAAATCTGTCGAAAAATCAATGGATCATTTACTCCCACAAGTTTACTTGAGTTGCGTAGTTGCCAATAACGCTTGCACCCCCTGCAAGCGAAATTTTAAGATTTGTACAAATGTTTGAAAATTGAACAAGTATAAGAATACTTACGCATTCAGAGCAAACTTGAGCGTCAACTCCGAATGATTGACTATGAGGTTTATTGAATTCGCATAATACAATATGCAGCTATGATAATGCACAACAAGAAGAATCCAATGTTTGCTACAATTAAAGCCTTGTTAATTAGATGCAAAATATATATAAAGGATAATTAACTAGGGTTTTAGAATAAGATCGAGTAATTCTTACTCCTGTATATACGGCAAAAAGATGTATTCATCGACGTCCTTCGTAAACTCTGCAACTCATAACACGTATATCGTCGTTGTTTTACCATGATCATGCTTCATTAGTTCAGGTGAGCACAAGATAGTTTTTGTAAGTTTCGTACCGGGATATAACGGTATGCTCATTTTTTTACCTAAATTTTCAAACATTTCGGGAATATCAGCAAATTCAGGTTCAACATCATGCATCATTTCATCCAAATTATCATTAATACAGTACTGATCATCATCTAAATTTTGTACATCAATCTCAATATTTTTACATCTCAATTCTTCCCGTACATCAATACCTGAATCTATATTATTTTCAGCCCCCAATTCTTCCTGTACATCAATACCCGAAGCTACATTCCCTACATATTCTTTGGGCTCTCTCGTGCCTTACCCATCGGGTGTACACCGATTGAAATCCATTAGATATTAAATGATCTTTCAAAACTTTGATAGTGGGTTGTCTCAGAACATTCTAGCACTTTCGGCAAGGACAAGGAAGATGTCGCTCACCGGTCACACTTTGATTTTTTCTAGCACACTCTAAAAATTCATTAAGTCCGATCATATATTCATCTGTGTCTCGTTTGCCATACATCCAACTTCTTGAATCCATCTGAAAAGGTTAAAAATGCGTACATGTCATATATCTGGTATAAGGTCCGCATTTGGTTTCGGATTGACCAACCATCCTAACCCACTCTTTGAATACTTTGTCTCATTAGCGAGCATACACTCGTCCATCTGGTGTTTGAGAAAAATTCGGCAGTATTTCCCCAAAACTCCCCGCGTACGTCAATGCACAATTGCATGTGCGTACGTACTCGTGGGAACAAAAGGGAAATCGCTGAACTGAATCTTTCTCATACACCAGATCAACAAGCGTACGCTCACTAAACCTAAATGAGACAGAGTATTCAAAGAGTAGTCCCAAATGGGGACTATTCGAGATTAATCCCTATTGGGTTAATCTCGAATGGGTACCGACCTAAATTAGCTCAAGTTCAGGTGAATTGATCATACATGACAATACTACTAAATTATAATGCATCAATTACATGCTCTAAAATTAATAAAATTAATGCATAATCAAATCAAAAATTTATTTAAGCAAATGATCAATTACAGATTTCAGAAATTATCCTTAACACACGCCACTGCCCGGTATTGTTTGCTGTTGCCGAGGTCCTGCTTGTCGTTGCCCACTCCGGACCCTCTCCAATCACCCGCTCCAATCCACTTTCATTACCCACTTCGTTTGAGAGAAGATAGAGGAGAAGTTTGTTGTTGAGACAACAAGAGAAGAGAATAGAAAATTTGATCAAATTTGGTGGAATTTTGTGTTATTTCGAGCTCAAAAAAATGCTCAAATTTGGAGCTCATTTAATGGTGGCAGCTACTGATTGGGGGAGAGAAAAAGTCTGTAACTAGGGCAGCATTACTTATTAGGAACTTTATAACGTTTTTCAGTTAAAAACCACTGTAAATGGGTTTACAGCGGTTGTTAAAAGAAAACCGCTGCTAAATGATTTTACAGCGGTTGTTAGCTAAAAATCGCTGCTAAGTTTACCGCGGTTGTTAGCTAACAACCGTTGTAAATGATTTTACAGCTGTTGTTAGCTAAAAATTTACAGCGGTTGTTAGCTAAAAACCGTTGTAAACTTAGCAACGGTTTTCTTTTAACAACTGCTGTAAACCCATTTACAGCGGTTTTTAACTGAAAACAGCTGTAAATGGACCGCTGCAAAAGGGGTTTTCTGACGTAGTGGGTATCTTGTAAATTCTACTGATTCTTTTCAGATTTCGAGGTTTGGAGATTATCATTCGCAATATTTTTTTATGAAAAATTTCAGTTGAACTATGCATAAAAATAAGTTAATTAATTATGGATAAAATTTGAGTTAATATTGTGTTTAAAAGTGGAATAATTATTAAAGTAAAGCTGGTTGATCTTTATATATATATATATATATATATATATATATATCTGTCTTTATTTTCGAGTTTTTGACTGAACATTAATTAACGGTAAAAATAGTGGAAACTTCCCCAAAGTCTGGTGCATTATTTTGCCAGCCTTTATCCTGGTACAAATCTGAGGTTGCATCTCGTGAACTTTACCATGTGTACAAATTCCAACATAGTACACGAAATATGAGTTGTTTTTTTACCTTTAGATTTTGTATTTTATCTCAAGTATAAATAAGCATATATATCTTGATAAGCTGTAAGATGGAGCAAGGAAATACGCTAAATTCACCATCACACAATATATGCTTGCTTGCATGATTAAATATTCATGTGAAATAGTAAAACTTATCTTACGCTGTTGTTAATTTCTTATGAGACCGATTCTTTATCGAGTAGATCCGAAATTATTATGTGATCATGCCATGTTACGTACAAAAACAACCGGGAAGCAGATATGGAACACCAATACAACACTATGTAAAGTATAAAGCATTTTTTGAAAACCCAACTGCTAACTTATTAACTAACTGAAAATGCAAAGCACACCATTCTTTTTCCTGATCGATGGTATATTCAATTCGATCAAGTATTTTTTTTAAAGTCTTCTAAAAATCAAATTATAAAGATAATAAAGTAGTTTTTTTAATAATCCATGTTTACTGGTGAATTTTCTATTAAAAAAAAACTAGAAATTATTTTACAAACCAACTATTTATTACTTAGCCATGTCTATGCTTCAAAATCGCAAGTTCCAGAGTCCTATTTACAGAAAATGTTACTGTAGTTAGTCATATCGTACGGATTTAGAGTTTTAAACTGTCATTGAGAAAAAAAATTGAAGTTTGTATTTCTCTAGCGTCATATTTTGCTTTTCGGCCAATGAATTTTTGGAGCGTATGTATGCAAGCAAAAATAAAAATAAAATAAAAAAAGATCGATACTTGGTTTGAGAAATTATGCGACAATTTTACTTATCGAAGAATTAACAAATGAGAAAGCGAACAATTAACAACCCTAAATAGTGAGCTACCAAAACTTAATTTTTTTTCTCCTAACCATAACGAATTATAAGTCAACTCTCAATTAGTAAAAATATGAACTGCATACTAGTGTCAAAATTAATTAGGGTCATGTAGAAATCCGTCCTAGCAAAATGAGTAGAAGTATGTAAAGGCAAAGCTTACAAAATAAATATTTTTTTTTATCCCAATAACAACATAAAAAATAATTATAATAACATTTATCATAAAAGGAGAACCAACTTCTAATATAGTACTGGCCAAGATAATGTTTCCATATAGAAGCATGCATATTCGAAAACCAATAAGAATTTCTTTATGAACATTTAAAAATTGAATGCCTCATACTCTTTTTATATAAAAAAAATCTTATCATAAAAGATAAAACCAATTATTTATATGACACGTGCCATCATGCGGGTGATACTTAGCATCCCCATGTTTTATATATCTGAGAAAATAAAAAAATGATATGGTACAAATCTTATTGCGCAGAACAATAATTTATTATTATGTGACCGCATAAATTTGTGCATAATTGACTATACAGAACAATAAAGTTTCTTGGGGTACTTATATTTTCAAACAAAGTTATATAATGCATATGTGGTTGCACACATACGGGAAAAAAGTGCTACGGTGCTCAAATATTTTATTAATTTAAAAGTTACGTAGTTAATTTGTAAAAAAAAACCTGTTTTTTCAAAATTGAGATGAATCGATTAGTATATTTCTAGATAAAATACATTCTTCATATCGAAGAAATGGTTAAAATTCCTAAAATATATAATTATGTTACATGGCAGTTTACGAATAACCCTTTGGATATTGAAAAGTGAAAACCAATATATATGAAAAAAAACATACCACCATATTTTTAGCATCGTATTTCAACCCAACTCGTCAAATATACGTAGCTAAATATTAGGACTATAGGGTAGGTATAGGTGGATGTATTTTTATATCTATAACCATTAATTTTTTATTCATATTTTATTTTTATCATTAAAAAATAATTTTATCCGTACTCTACTCTTACTAATTAAGGATTTTAGATTATGAACCGTAACGGGTGACCGTTGATAATGAGTAAAAATAAAGTAATTCAACGCAAAAAAATTATAATTTGGACAAATAAATAGCATCAGATAAATATACTAATAAAGTGTAATAATGAATAACGTTTTAGATATAACAGTAATCATATAATTTTTTCATGTCAATTATCATTAAAAATATATACTAATTCTAATTTAATTTGATTGTTATTAAAATATAAAATAAATTATTATATTTATATATATTTTTTTCTAGATATCTATCTATATATATATAATTTATCCTAGTTAACGAGTTTGAAATAACTTTTACATATACTCTTATTCGATAAGTGAACAAAAAAATTTCTTATCCATAAGTTAACGAAAATAAAATGTTATCGTGTATGTACGAACCGGATAAAATGAGCAAATGAATTTTATTGACAGATAAATATCCGTGAATTCAAAATACATACCGGGACCCACATAAATACTACATTCTTGACTAGACTTGTGCGCGCGAACTTTAATAATTTTCAGTCTACAAATTTCAAAAGATATTTTAAAATACTATTTTAGAGAATAAAAAAAATTGATTGCTACATATAATATGATACATGAGATGCAAAAGCGTTTAAATAGGGACACAAGTAAAACAATTATTACAAACAAGTACAGTGATTATTGGCAGAATAGATAAGAGCTAATTTGTGAAAAGACATTTCATCTAGGAACACATTTTGTGAAAAGACATTACATTTCGAAATAAACCATCAATGTTCCCCCTCCCCTTTAATACTTCCATTTTTTTAGGCAATCTGCAATGCATAATACCCAACTACCACTATTTGTTAATCATTGACAATTATTTTCACTGATTTTTTTAGAGAGAAAGATGAGAGTATTGTTCATAAGTAAGGTTGCATAAAAAAGCTCGACTCAGTTCAGGCTCGTTTGGCTCGAACTAATATGATTTGAGCTAATCTGGCTCAATAGTTAAATGAGTCGATTTTGAGTTGGGTTGGCTCGACTCGTGGTTCGAATCGGTTCGAATAATAATACTATATTTTTTTGCTAGACTCTAATCCGATAATTCATCTCTCATTATGTCTTATCATCTCACAATTTCAGCGGCTTAACGAGTTCTCTTATTCGCTCGTGATTCAATTCTTATATCTGACTCGATAGTTTTTTGCTGATCTAATTGTTCAAATTAGTTCAGCAATGATATCATTGAAAATATAGTATATTGATATATCAATTTTGTACCAATTCATGTACTAGTCTTGTGGATGTATCAATCTTATAGTTTGTAAATGTGTTAAATCTAAATATCAAAACGAGTCAACGTACATACATTGGCTTATGAACCAGCTCGCGAGCTTACTCAAATAGTAACGAGATGAGTTTAAGCTAGATTTCATCGCTCGAAACGTCTCACGAACTCGACTCGACTTGAACTTTTATGAGCGGAATAATCCCATCATAGCCGAGGCGATTACACTGGAAAAAAAATGAAACAAAATGGCTAGATATCAAGGTTGCACTTGTTTATAGTCCTACTCACAAGTTTTATTTTGTGCTTATGGAGTTTGAACTCATGATTTTTTGAAGGTCATTCAAATTAGTTTCTATTAGTGCTATTAGACAATTTGCAATTGATCTCTTTCTTTAATTACATAAAATTAGTTTTATCTTAACCCGTCTATTTTCAAAAAATGCACGATTCAAAATTTCTCTTGATAAATAACAGAATCAGCCTTTTAAAAAAATATTCGAATGTTGAAGATGAATATTTTTCCTTTAGCAGGAAGCTTGAATAAATTTAGTATAGCACTTCATTAATCTGATCTCTTAGTCTTGTACATCAAATTGCCAGACCAGATCTAACAATCTAACATATATTCATACACCATACATCTACATAATTATCCTTTGAACGTTTCTCTCTTTAAATTTTTTTTTATTGGGAGATAGCTAGATAAATGAAAGTGGGAGCACAATACAAAGTGCAATGTAGATGAAATAATTCTGAGAAAATTGCTTTGTAAAGCTTTCAAAGAATCACAGAGTTTGTATTTAAAGTGGTCCCTGCATGTATTCCTCCAATTGCACAAATCTACTTTAGAGATTGGAGTTGGACTAATGGGTTACTATTATTTTTTACTTGTCAGAACTATTAATTTACCTCTTACTTTGTTTATTGCTGATCAAACTCTGTAGTGTGTGTGTGGGTGTATGTTTCTTTTCTTTTCTTTTTTTTTTCTTTTTGGGTTTTTGAAGCAAGCAATCCCTATTATGGATACGTGTTTCTCGCCTGGGTTTTCACGTTGCTTGACTTGTGATAACTATTAATCAAACACCCTGCTGTTCAAATTAAATGTGAGTTTACTAATAAATCAAGACGGTTCAATTCAATATGCTAAACATACGCTTCTAACAATACATTCGTACTACGAAAATCATCATTTTGCAATACATTTGACAATTTTCACAACCAACTTCATATAAATTTATAGGAAATTTAAAAAATTGAAAAAAATTTACAAACACATTCTTGAAGTTATAGATTTATTGTGTTTCAATTTTTAATTTTTATGCAATTTGAGTGTTATTTGAATATATGATATTTCATCAAAGATCATTATATTTAAATTATTTAAATTATTATATAATTTTGTTGGTCTCTGATGGAGTATCAAATGACACTCAAATTGCATGAAAATAGAAACCCAATCTATTTATAAGTTCAAGAATATATTTGTAAATTTGTTTTTCCATTTTTATGATTTTCTCTAAATTTATACAAAGTTGATTGTCAAAATAAATTATTGTCAATAGATGCCCACCCATAAAAATATGCATTGAATATATCTTTTTAACTATGATGATTTATGTTTTAGCATGGCAACAGTTTACCTGATTATTGAATTAAATCCAACTCTAATTATGTGAACTTGGCTTCTAATTAACTGGAGATAATTGCAGAAATTGTCCATAAGAAATTTGCAGTGTATTATTTTTACATGCTCAGCTGGAAAAAAAAACATAGTAAAATCAATCTAGGAAATCAGTATTAATTGTCAGTAGAAAAAAAATCATTAATTCCACATTACGCTAGGGCTGCAAACGAATCGAACACGAACGAACTAACATGTGTTCGAGATTGATTTGAAACCTATTTCGAACTAGTTTGATTCGAAATAGATAGACAGTTTCAAACTCAAATCATAGTTTGAAATTCGATTCGTTAAAAGTTCGAACTGTTCGGTTCGATTCGTTAATAGTTCGAAATAGAATTATCAGGTGAACAAATTCCACAATTCATATCAAAATAACAGAATCAAATATAAAAAATGTCAATTTAATACAAATTCATACAAAACTAAAAGTTCATTCAACAAAAATTAGTAAATTTAATATAAATTCATACTACTCAAAGTCTCAAACAATCAAATAAAGTTCTTAAGATTCAAACTATAATAGTTCGCGAACACATTTCGAACGAACTCACCATGGTTTGAGTTTGATTCGATATAATTTCGAATCGAAACAGTTTGATTTGAAATTAATTTCGAACTAGAATCGAACAAACTTTTTTCGAACTTTTTTCAAATCGAACGCGAACGAACTACGAATTTCGAATATTTCTTGCAGCCCTACATTACGCTAATCAGTAATCAATGAATCTTTATTTTTTTTTTCTTTTACCAAATAAGACAAGAAGAAATTAATTAAAATACTGCATGATGAATTATAGGAGACCGAAAATTAGGTTAAAAATGTTCAGAGGGACCACATTAAGAGATAGCAAGTGGCGCTCACAATTGGTACCAACTACTGTAAATGCATCTGGTACTGTTAATAAAAATACTAATTTATTAAGGTAGCAGTGTTGCAAGATCATAATACAGAGGTGGTATAAATGTACAACCTAGAATACAGTAGAGGCGTACGGTGGTGGCCATAAAAAGGCTGTTATGAGATCTTGGCATTTCGGAATTCTTACTCCTTGTTGTGTAGCACTGTATAGAGCAGCACATAGTCTCGTGAATTATTTTAAAATTTGAACAGTCCAATGAACTACGTATTGTATTGCACTGTGCTCCACAGCAGATGATAAGAATTCGGCATTTGCTGGGTTGTGAAAGGGAACCACACATTGGTCAAGTCTATTTAATCTGGTGTCTGATTATCTGCTTAATTTGTTTCATGAAATCTCATACAACATTAACAGCTTTAGTTCCAGTGATAGCAAATTCTCTGTTCATTAACCCCTGTATTAAGGCCAACAACCAAACATGAGACAAAATGTTACAAGCATTATGGATATATATTTGATTTACTATCAACATCATTCGATTCATGCCACTATTTTGGATTGAGACGGCAGCCTGCTATCTTTGCTGGATTTCCAGACTAGATAACTTGGATTTGCTTGGAGATTATACACATTATTATTGGAAGCAATTTATTCAAAATTTAATTCCATGTCGAATAAAAATTTGATGAAATAATTTAATGTTGAGTTTTTTGGAACTGAAACTACTCTTTTTTTCAGAATAAGATACTAGTCAAAATTTTAGTAATATTTTGAAAATAACAGACAAAGTCATTGAACTACTTTAAATGTATGTAAAGTGTAATTCAATTGAATCCTAAATTAAAAGACCGGCCCTCAAGAAGACCAATGCTTGACAACTAAATTACAGGCTGATTCTCAAATTGTCTGTAATGTGTTAAAAAATAATTACGCAACAAAACTTGATAAACTGACGATTACCATTGAGTGTTCTTTGACGGGTTTTCTTAGTACATTACAAGTATTTTTAATTTACAACATTATTTTTTTTTTGACAAAAGCAGGCATGTCATTTTCCATTTTATTTCAGAAAATTATACAAAAATAAAGAGTTTTAACTAAACAGTTAGAAATAGAGATACAGTCCAAACAGTCAAGTTAAGCAACAAAATAAAACTAAAATTAGTCCTATAAGTCTTCAACTCCTGCATTATCTTCAACCATCAAATCCCTATGATCCTATAAATATTCGCCAAAGAAAATTGAATACCCAATCACATAGTAAATAAATGAGAAACCTTAAGCACAAAAACATTAAAAGACATCATAACAAATGATCGTCGATATATCAGCATGGTTCAGATAAGTCATGCTTACCGAAAATAAAGCAAACCAAACTTACAAATGATTGTATGCATAAATAGGATAAAATTATTTTTAAAATTGATATGTATCCATGTTTTACGGTATACTCGATTGATATGTTGAAAATAAAAACAATTACATCATAAATTCATTCTTCTCATGCTTTTTTAATTTTTATTTAAAGTGGTTAACTCTACAGTGCAACTAATGTTTTGGAATTAACACTAATATTCAAACTATTGGTTCAATTACCTCAGAACTAATAACTATAGATATGTTCTTCATAAGCAAGATATAATGTGTATTAAATTTTGACCAACTTGAAAGTCGTTTAAACTTTCATCAATTTAATTAAAAGTCTTAAATTAATGTTTTTTATTGACAAAAAAAAATCAGTGTACATATCTCATGTAAATGGCGAATCACTTATTTTAGTCGATTTCGAAATTAATTTGTCACCCACAAAAAAATATCAAAACTCCATAGTTAAAAATTAACCATTTAGTATTTTATTTAATACTACTTCATACTAATATAAAAGATTTTTTTATCATTTTCACTACCCTCTTGGACACTAATCCGTTAACCCAACGTTTTCTATGAATTAGCGGATTACCACTGTTCTGTCGCTATTTTCGATTTTGTTTTTATGTTTGAATGATTGCTAACCCAAAAACAACACTATTCTACACCATCCAAACACACCTATTAGATCCTCTAAAAAAATTTCACTAACGACTTTTGATGGCCCAATCAAACTTTCAATTAATTCAAATTCATATGAGTGCTATATAAATTATGAGTAATGCACTACAATTTTAATATTAGTAAAGATACCGTGAGCTTAAACTCACGGAGATCTTCCGTGTGTTTAATTCAAAAAATATATCAAATCATGTCCAAATTTTAATTTATCATACTCATTAAATTTTTTATATGAAAATCTTATGAGATGTAAAAATTTGAAGTGTTTTGAGCTTTTTAAGTCACCGTTTTTTACTTTTAAAAATGATATTCAAACATTGAATTTCTTATTATTATTTTTAGAGCTGATTTTTAAAAATTAAAAATTATAACCTAAAAAGTTAAAACACTCCAAATTTTTGCATCCTATAAGATTTTCATATAAAGAATTTAATAAACATGGTAAATTAAAATTTGAAAATGATTTGATATATTTTTTGAGTTAATCTCACGGTATCTCTACTCATTTTAATATATATATATATATATATAGTAAAGATAGAGAGTAAAGTGAGATTTAGCTTAACTAAAAAAATATATCAAATCATTTCAAAATTTTAATTTATCATTCTCATTAAATTTTTTATATTGAAATCTTGTGATGCAAAATTTTAGGATGTTTCGAGTTTTAAGTCGCTTTTTAAAATTTTTGAAAATAATGTACAAACGTTAAATATTTTATTATTATTTTTGTTTGGATGATATTATAAAAATACTGATCAATAGATGTAGCACAAAAAGTTATTAACAATAGTGATAATATATGAATACGAACTAATACCATTTTTCATAATAATGAGAATGGATGAATATAAGGTAAAAACTATTTTGTTTTTGAGTGGTGAAATAACTGAAAAACATCTGTTTTTATTAGTCCGCATAACACTCATCCAACCCGGATACCCGAAAGAGGGCCTAAATGATAGGTAGCTAATACAATACTTACACCAAAGATTTAATTGCACTCATAAATTATAATGTATAAATATTAATGATTCAACTTTTAAGAAATATACTTATGAAATTGAAACATTTATAGTAATAATTTGTTGAAAGTTAACACTGATACAAGTCTTTAATTGGTCAATATACCAAACAAACATGACCAATATACGGAATTTGGTCACAACAAATCGAAACATTGTACCGGATTTTGAATTTAATATTTTTACGAGTGAAACATGGCCCCAAGTGCCAAAAAAACCAACACATGAAAAGCCACATAGAAAGGAACAAAAGCAGCATTTGTCATCCGTTTTATTTCCTCGCTGTCTCTCCCTCTTTCCTTTGTCGCCAATTTTTGCACCCCTCCGCCTTTTCTTTTCATTTTTTCCCTTCCAAAAAACCCTGTACCTACAAAACCCCCTTCCTCTACTGCGCGTCTGCGCCTCTCCTCTCTCTCTCTCCAAACCCTCATCTCTTTATCTCCTTTCCCTCTCACTCCTGTCATGAGAAAAACCATTATCTGAATAAAACAAAGAGGGAGAGAGATAAAGGGCAGAGAAGGGGAGAAGTGAGAAAAGTAAAGCTAGTATTTTTCTAACAAGGCACCTCATTTCTCTCGTCAATGGCGCCTAGCTACGAGTGCTCTGCTTCGATCCTCCTGTGCGCAGAAGACAACAACAGCGTATTGGGCTTTGACGAGGATGTCGGAGAGCCAGAGGTTACATCTTTTCAGGACTTGGATGGAAATAGGATTCAAAGCAGGGTGTTTTGCGCAAATAGAAGCGCCTTTCATGGCGATTTTCTGGACGACTTTCCTCTCCAGTCAGATGAGTGCTTAGCACTCCTCGTCAAAAGAGAAGTCGACCATCTTCCAATGGAGGGCTATTCCGAGAGGTTGATTAACGGTTCACTGGAGCTCTCCATTCGAGCAACTGCCATTGATTGGATTTGGAAGGTGGGTCTGGCGTTTCCCTCCTCGCCTATTTTTTCACTTTTTTCTTATGTTATCTCATTTTTCATGTAATTGATGAGTTTTGTCTGATTAAATAAACAGGTGCACAGACACTACAATTTTGGACCATTGAGTGCTGTGTTGGCAGTGAATTTCTTGGATCGATTTCTCTCTGCATACGAGCTTCCAGTAAGAGCTCTGTTCCCTTGGAACTCTCTTTCGTGGAAGTGGCTTTACCTGAAAGCTAGTTCCTTTACTAATAGTCATGAGTATTTGTGTAACAGCAAGGCAAGGCATGGATGACACAACTGCTCTCAGTAGCTTGTTTGTCCCTGGCTGCTAAAATGGAGGAAACCTATGTTCCCCTCTCTTTGGATTTACAAGTAAGGGAACTTGCTTTGTACATCAGCCTCCTTTTCATTACCACCATTTGCCATATCTAAAATGTGACAATCTTTTGTGGAACAGGTTTGTGATGCCAAGTACGTGTTTGAGGCTAAAACTGTTCAAAGAATGGAGCTTCTAGTTCTAAGCACATTAAAATGGAGGATGCAAGCAGTTACGCCTTTCTCATTTTTGGATTATTTTCTTCATAAATTCAACAATGGCAGGAGACCACCTAGATTTACCCTCTACCGGGCTGCTGAGCTCATCTTGAAAATAGTCAAAGGTATTTAACAATTTGACATTTTATTGGAAATTTTGAGTTATGAGGTTTTGCCCTTTTGGGTTGAGCTGGTTTGTACTGGAACGTGAAATTGTAATTGAATTGTAGGAACCGATTTTCTTGCGTTTAGACCTTCTGAAATCTCGGCCTCAGTAGCACTTGCAGTGATTGGAGAAACTCAAGTTGTAAATATAGAGAGTACACTATCATGTTGCAATCACGTATCAGAGGTGCTTTCTTTTTCTTAGTTTTCACTCTTTCTATACTAAGTTTATACAAGGAATGGTTAATTACATGTATATACAGATGCGGATGCCTGATTTTGGTCGGTGATCAGTAATCAGATTGCAATAACTTATGGTTCAAAACCTATTAGCTAATCGGATACTAAAGAAAAAAATAATAATTTATTATAAATTCATACCTAATAAAAACTATCCAAATAATATCCTTTTACATATTAAAAATATTAAAAATATAAAACTCAAAATAGTAAATAATTAAGACGTTGAAGAAAATTTTCTTCTACATAACTTCATATTTTATAATTTTTGCATAATTCTTTTATTATTCCGAGGGGTCAAAAATAAAATCTAGAGGGGTTAAATTCACAAATTTTTAACGTAAAAACACTATTTTTCAAAATTTACGGGGAGTCGGCTTACCCCCTGACCTTAGACCACATTCACCACTGTGTATATAGTTGTATAAGATTGATATTGTTCTTACTGTTCACCATTAGTGTGTTCCAATTGCCCTGCTAAATGTGAATGGATTTATGTACCATGGTATATAATTGGAAAAGAAAACTTAAGAGTTGTAATTATATATCTCTGATGGATCTATTTTAATTGTTTTTTTTTTCAGGCAAGCGTGTTGAGTTGCTATGAAGCGATCCAATCTAAGTTTCTAACTAGGAATCTGGGATTAAAAATGCATTATAACAATAACAGTAATGATAGCAGCAGCAGCACATCAGTTGCCTCTGTGCCACACAGTCCAATTGGAGTGTTAGATGCTGCATGTCTCAGTTACAAGAGGTGCGAGTCACATGTAGTTGGCCATGATACATCACCCTCTAGTAAAAGGAGAAAACTTTGGAGGTAAAATTTGAAGCAAGTGAAAATTTTGGAGGGAGTCCATTATGGGGAAATAAAAAGGAAAACAAAAAAGAGAGAATAATTGGATGTTTGCGTAGTGGGAGGAATTGGAGGTGCAATGCACCAGAAAGGGTGTCCTGCTAGAATGTAGAGGGGTGGAATTGCAAAAGTTGAAGAAATGGTGGATTGGATGATAGAAGATGAACTAGAGATAGTTGGAAAGTGCATTTGTTATTTGTCCTTTATTTTCTCGTGAAGATATCTCTGAGAAAATAATAAAGAACCCAAATGAAAAAAAGGAAAAAAATATAAACTTTAATTTGTTTTTCTAAATAATTGTTGTGAATAATATTTTTGCGTATTTGTTATGATGACATGACATCCATACTATTAACTAGAAAGTTGGCAAATGGATTTTCCATCCCCTCCCCAAAAATGGGTTGACTTTCTCAATCAGATTATCCAATTTTACCTCAAAGAATAAAAAAATATTTTTTCCATGCATATTGGGACATTGCAAAATATTGGGATTTCCATGGGAAGCATTTAGATTGGATTTTCTATCAATATAAAATTCGCTTTTTGTTTATCGGGATGATTCAATATAAGTTGTTTTGCTCTAAATCAGACGGTTTATTAAATAGTACGATTTAGCTTTATCCAGATAAGCAAGCAGCAGACATTTGTCCTTTTCTTGATGAAAGAGAACGGTAATAAAAAGAGAAGGGATCACTTAACAATGGTTATTTTGGTAATTTTGACAATAATTTTTAAATAAATTTAAAAAATCTTATAAATATGTTTTTTATGGATATGTTTTTCAATTTATAGATTGATGGTGATTTAAATTTCATGTAATTTCATTATCATTTGATAGTTAATCAAAGACTATTAAATTATAACCATTACAAATTGTATAAATTTTTGATAGTCCTTAATGGAGTATCAAACGTTAATAAAATTATATAAAATTTAAATCGCCATCAATTTATAAGTAGAAAAATATATTTATTAGATTTTTTATTTTTATTTTTTTATATTTATTTAAAAATTCATTATCAATATTGTTATAATAAAGTAATCCCACCCAATAAAAAACGGTCGAGTAACAAACTAATTGAAGTCATTTTTTTTTCAGAAAAATCCAATAAATAATTGGTCAATAATATATGTATACTCTTTTGGCTGACAATTTTATGTAAATACGATATAAATGCCTGTCATGTTAGTGTTTGACCAGTCGTCTGCTTAGACTGTGGAGCTTGTTTCCTTCTTGGTGTAAAGGAGGTGGGCCCAGTCATCAGAAACCTTGGGAACCCAAATTTATAAAATATAAACATGAAGAAAAGGGTAGGGAATCTTATTATTAATTACGTGTGGATATATTGATAAAACGCCCTCTTCTTTAGTTCTTATTATGATTATTATGATTTTTATTTATTTCTCATTTTTTTTGTAAAACTGATATTATGAACAAAGGGACATTTCAGAGCCAACAATTATTATTATCAACTTCTAATATTAACTTTTTTCCGAGGAAAATAAGAAAAGAAACTCAGAAATATTGTATTGAAGCAACGTCCGGTGCTCTTTATTTTCAAAATTCTAATATAAATATATAATATTATTTTTCTAATGCATTTTAGGAACTTTGCATTAGATATTGGAAAAGAATCATACTACATTACAAATAATGACCTGGACTTGGGAAAGCAGTTGAAAGGCTGTTAGCTTTCATAATAAAAAGGAAACGCGGGGTTTATTTATAATTTGCACCGTGACTTTGAAAAGGGTGGGAGGAATTATACTCTCCTGATTGGCTTTGTTTTTATTGGGCTTCGCTTTTGTTAGACCCTGTTTTGTCATATGTTTAATGTTTAAAAAAGGAAACAACCAAGTACATAATTATGGGATGCAGATTATTATGGCAAAACCTTGCCATTAACTCCGCATTATTATAATATGGAGGTGTGATATTCATATAAGTCCCCTTCTCACCAGTAGCTACAATTTCAGTCAAACATGTACACTTCTGCTAATGTACATGTAGAAATAATTTTGAACATAATACTTGCAATTTATTTCACATATATTGATTTTAAATTCTTCACTCTGAATTTTCTACTTGTGAAATCAAATATAAGAAATTCTCTCAACGACCTTTGATAATATATTTGGAAGACGGATTTTTTTTTTAAAATATATCCATATGACAGAGAAACATCTCAAAATCATAAAATTTTCTTTCTTAATAGAAAGTTACTTGATGTATCTCCTCCTTAACTTCACATCACGATATTCATTTCAAGACAAAAACAAAAATCAGGAACAATAATCCAAATTACGTCATTTTAATAGAAATAAATAATTCTTCGGCAATTTTGAAACCATGAATTGCTCAGCTCTTATAAACTACAGTTCACTTTTAATATAACATCTATTCTCATGTCACGTGATATAACAACTTTTTTATTTCATAAGAATACCATAGAATATACCGATGCACAAAACTTAAAATTCCATTATTGAAAAAAAATGAATTTTATCATCCAAACAATCAAACTCCTACATTTAATTTTAAATAATATTTTGTGTTACTCTGTGAAAGGCAAAACAATGAAATTGATGAAATAAATATAGAAATAGGTCTTCGGTTTTCATGTTTTCTAATTCATGTACATGAACACAATCTTTTGTTGTTGATATGTATTAGAATTCCAAACTTTTTTTTATCCAAATTAGAATTCCAAATTTACTTCCCCAATACATCGGTAAACAGAAAAATCCAACTTATTTTTCATTAGGGCGTAGCAGAGCAGTAGATATGAACCATTACCTCAAAGAGCAATTTGAATAAGTAGCGATTGGACTTTGCATCCTATTAAAAATTTAAAATGCAAGACCTTAAACTAGACAAGAGCAAGGCCCAAACAGTGACTGAGATGCACTTAGCTTTTAATGAGAAGAGATTTAATTATCATAATTTTGATGTTATATCGGTGTCATTAAAATTAAATATCAAATAACTATTATTTAAATTCTTAAATAACAAAATTAATTGAAAAAATATTTTATAAATATAATATTATATATGTATAAAAAATATATTATTTCGATATTATTTATATAGGCATCAAGCGTTAATAAAATCAACGGATCAAATTTTATAATTTAGACACGTTACTTGATGGCTATTCAAATAAAGTTAAAATTTTATGATTTTTCATATACATATAATTGAGATGATATAAAATACATCTAACGGTTCAAATTTTTAATTTTATACATAAAAAATAAATAGTGGTAATTGAATTCTTTCTCTAGCTTTAAAGGCATCACATGCCGCATTGCTCATGTTTGGCAGAATTTTTTTGTTATCTGTCTACCTGTTTTTACTTTTTCATAACTTCTTAAATATGTCTGGTCCAAAAGAATTTACAAAAATATTATCTGATGTTTTGATGGCGCGCAACTACAATGGTTGGTTACTTGGTTATGCATAATCAACGAATTTAACCGATTTTTTTTTTTTTGCATATCCATACAATTTAAACGTCAAATTTCATTTAATTTCATAATTGTTTTATACTTCATCAAATTTTATCAAATTTAATGATATTTCATTAATACTTACAACGGTTTTAAATTAATATTTTTTGATGAACTATCAAATGTTAATAAAATTACATAAAATTTGACGGATTATTAATCTATAAGTAAAATAACATATCTATGAACTTCTTTCTATTTTTAATTTTTTTATATTTTTTTAGAATAAATAATAAGACTCTTTTCTTCTACAAAAATAACTGCAGATTTAGAGTCTACATACATACACTGAGTATATTTTTTATGGATGGAATAAATACACTGAGTAGATTTATTTTCGGTTTGCACAAAAGCTGCCTCTGCTATAACTATAAGAAATTACCGCCTAGTTTCCAGATCCAGCCTAGCGTAGTTAGTGGCTAGATTTATTCACATCTCTCAAAATTTCTACTTGGAGAACATGGCATGTTGCATTTTAAAAAATTAAAATTTCCAGTGGTGTTAGAACCGCCAATCATCTAACGCCACAAAAAATCCAATCCTGTTAAAACAAGTACATTACTAAAATCCAGATCAGAATAATTTACTTGTTACCTAATGTGGTACACGTCAAGTGGTTATGCATGCAGGTCGACAAGTGGTTAATATTGTGATAAGATACTAATTGCTAGAGAAAGTGATTAATTTTGTTATTTTTCTTAAAGATCTACAAATTTGCAGATAAGTAAAATAAAAGAAAGAGAACAACTGATAGTCTGATACCGTTTACCTTCTCAATTGGCCTATGAGAGCGAGTAGTGTGTGGTAACTTGTGATGTGAGAAATATCTTAACAATTTGAATACGATAAAAATAGTATATTTTTTGGAGGACATGACTTTTGCATGTTTCATCGTCTTAATTTCTTTCCACATGCACGTGATTTTTATTTCTTATATGTGCCACATTAATTGAGACAAAAGTTTATTGAGTAAAAAAACTTACTGGACCTATTCTCCTTAATCTGAGCTAATTCAATGAAATATAATATAATGAAGCTGATTTAGTGTTGAATTGATCAAAATAAATTAAAAAATAAATTCATTGAATCAATTAAAAATAATCCACACAATTTTTCTAATATCTACCAATTACCATCGATTGTCAATATTTATATATAACCAGAATTTGCTGCGGAAAAAAAAATAAAAACATCTACGGATGATTTCAAACTGCTCAATTGTGCTTACATTAAATCAAACTGCTTCCTCTCTTCCGAATATGAAAAATGTGATATATATATAGTAAATCTACGGTGAGCTTAAGCTCACGGAAGACTTCCATGAGCTTAGCTCAAAAAATATATCAAATGATCTCCAAATTTTGATTTTTCTATCTCATTAAATTTTTCATATTGAAATCTTATGGGGTACAAAAATTTGGGATATTTTGAATTTTTTAAGTCACTCTTTTTAATTTTTGAAAATAATGTACAAACATTGAATATTTTATTATTATTTTTGGAGTTGATTTTCAAAAATTGAAAAGAGTGACTTAAAAAACTCGAAACATTCCAAATTTTTGTACTCCACAAGATTTCAATATGAAGAATTTAATAAGAGTGAAAAATCAAAATTTGAAGATCATTTGATATATTTTTTGAGCTAAGCTCACGGAAGCCTTCCGTGAGCTTAAGCTCACCGTAGATTTACTCTCTCTCTCTCTCTATATATATAGATATATATATTTTTTGCATTCTTATTTTGTCCTCCAAGAATCCATTCTCGTTAGATCATTAGAAGGTAAATAAAATGGTACATGAAGAAATATGTGGTTTCAATCTAGTTCATGTTGAACTAAAAACTCATTTCTTCAATATATATATATATGAGAGTTCCGATGTCATAAACTACTACATTTATTTCTTTCAGGTTGGAAGATTGGAAAAATCTAAATCATTAGATTCCATCTTTTTTAAATGACAGTGTATGTACATAAGTTTTATGACATTTTCTTTTATTTCGTTTTAAATTGATCTAGTTCATGTCATAAAATAAACGCATCAAGCTAACTACAATAGATTAATTTTTTTATCCATTTTTATATCTTGATAATGTACAAAACTAACTTAAAAATTATTTGAAGTACTTGATGCATCAATAAGTGCCTCTTCAAAATTTAGTCTCCATTAAGCCTTTTTTCTTTATATGTGTTATTCAGCAAAGCTATTAATTAAAATGTCAATGAAAGAAAAAGCAAGACGAGCTAAGTGTTCTGTCCTATTATTACATAACCATTAGATGCCCAAAATATTTTTCTTCTATTTGGGATACGTAAATACTTTTCTGGTAATATTTTCTTCTACTTGGGATCACCATTATCATTATCATTTATTTTTTATTTATTATTATTATTTTTATTTTATTTTCCCATCATCCTCATTATTATCATTGATATTTGAGATCTTTGATCTTAATTTTATGCTTTTCAATTGAGTTTCATTTCCAACCTACCCCAATTTATTTGGGATTAAAACTTTTTGTTGTTGTTGTATTGTTCTTGTTCTTTCGGTATCTTAAGCATGACCCGTATTTCTTTCTAAAAAAAATGAATATCGTGAAATGAGAAAATGGAAGACATCATATTGACGTACTTGCAGAGGAAACATGAAAAATAATTAAAAAGGAGGACTTTGAGTGATGTGAAACTCATGTGTATATTCTCCCATCTGTTATTTTGTTAAGTGTAATTATGGTAATTAGAAAATTTATTTGTGGCATTTATAATACGGAAGTCTCTGATCTCATGTATTTCCTAGAATTACCATTGCTCAAGATCATAAATCCTAATTTTTCATGTATTAAATTTGAAGCATAAATAAGCAATCCAACCCTTACTGATCCCTAAATCATGCTTTTGCCAATATATTTAGTTTATTATTGCGCAAAATTTTCAGACTGACAATGCATTTTTTGTCCAATTGCATGGTTGTTTTGTAGAATAATCCAAAAAGGGTTGCTATTAGAAACCACATCTGTTAACCCTCTAGAAATCAGATCTGGTCAATTGATTCAGCACTGGGAAGAGAATTCTGGCTTCTCTCAGTAGCAACGAAACAAAACAAATTTGATACAAAACCGTCAGATCAGAAACTGGGGAACACATTTTATAACAGCGACAATAGGGAACAAAATTAACAAAATTAACAAAATTCCTCTTGTCTTCACTGGGACCATACAAGTTCAAAAGTTTTTGCCTTGGTAAATATTTCCCACCACAAATAACTTTTTATTTTCATGTGTGTGTGAGAACCATTCATAGAAGAAAGGAATATAAAACACACAATTGGGGCTAAGGCTGTTCATCTTAAGCTGTGCTCCAGAGAAAAACTAAAAAGGATGAAAAGGAATGACAACCAAAGAAAATAAACGGAAGGTTAAAATTTTGATCCACCAAATCAGAGGTGAACAAATTAAAACAAGTTTAATACAAAGAGTTTCTTCATTTACATTCTCTCATTCTCTTCACCTGTTACAGTACAATCTCTGAAACAAAATGAATGATTTATTTTCTCCTCTTTCTCTCCATCTCACACTCAGTCACCCCACCTCTCCGACTCGATCGGGAGCAGACGGTTAGGGACACATAAAATTGTGCTGAGAAATCAAAAGGGGGCAATTTGAAAGTGCTCAGAACGCTCACAATTCAGAGTGCCAGAATTTGATCTCCTTGTGCAGTTTTGGGAGAGAAATTCTAGAGAATTTGAATACCATATTTACTAAAGCATTATTTACTATACCTTCAGTAAGATTATTGTTTGTAATATTCAAATTCTTCAATTCTACGCATAAAAATTGTAGGGAGGAGAGGTTGAACAATGATCAGTGAAAACAAAATAAATATTTTCTGTAATAAAAAAAAATAATCGGAGTTGGAAAACGGTGATTGGTGGGGCCAAGGTTCATCCAGTTCATCCGGGACTGGAGAGGGACATACGGGCCTCATTTCCTGATTTCTCGTCCTTTGGATCTTGGATTTGTATGGGCCAGAACCTGATCTGGAATCTCTTTGGGCCCACTATGGGTCCCAACCTATTAATTCTGACCACGTCACACAGTTTTTAAGCGTGAAGACGGGGAACAGAATTTTGTTTTCTTTTATTAATTTTATTTATTTTATGGTTAGGAGGTAGGGACTTGAGAAATTTGAGATTCTTTAACCAAACTCTAAAAGAGACTTGAGAAATTTGAGATTCGAGTCCTTGCATGGTTAGTAGTTGGTACTTAGTAGCATTTCAAATTTGTTTCGTGTTAAAAGCACGCCATAATTCAGACCGCACTGTATCGAAAAGTTTGGAGGAATCGATATTCATGGTAATGTAGATATATAGCTGTAAATTATACAAAACGACTATTTTTAGGAAACTATTGAGAAATCTCTTTTCTTTTTACCGTTGAAAGTCTCGTCTTCAATTCCGGTTCTTTTATGCGAGGACTAAATAAAAATGATTTTTTTGGGTTTGTTAGATCGGTGTGGATTTTTTTAAAAAAAATAAAATCTTTTTAACTCCGATATATATCATTTTATATATTTTTTGAGACTTAAACTTGTGCTATTATGTGGAGAGATGAGACTTATTATCATATATATTAAATTCACAGTTCTAGTAAAAAATTGAGATTTATTACCATCCGATGGAAAATTTGACATGTTTAATTTGATCTAAGAGTTAATTTTCTCATGATCTGGTTGGTGGGTCCTTTATTCCTTTTTAGGGTGAGGATTACTTGACAATAATTAATTATTTTAATAATTTTAACAATCAACTTCATAATAATTCATAGGAAATCTTAAAATTTTATAAATATATTCTTAATTTTACGGATTGGTTGTATTTCAAGTTCCAGACATTTGAATGTCATTTGATATTTCATTAAAGATTATCAACATTATCTAATAATTATAATGATTTAAATTTAATGAATTTTGATGAAATATTAAATGACGTTTAAATTATTTTAATCCTGAAATACGATCAATCTAGTAATTTAAAAATATGTTTGTAAATATTTTTCTATTTTTAAGAATTTTATGAACTATATTAAATTAGTTGTCAAAATTATCAAAATAATTAGTTATCAAGGCATGCCCACCTTTTTTGTATTTTAGTTCAGTTTTAAAAACCAAATGAATGTAAAATTTGCGGAAAAAATAGAATTTCGTTCAGATTGGATCTTTTTTCCCTACCCACCAAACAAACACTCTTTGTTAGCTCCACAAATTTGCATAAGAAGTTATTTACTATTTTATATCTGGACTATTGCAGATTGCACGTGAGCATTAACCAAAAAACAATTTTATTATAATTTGCATATCCTGATAAGACTTACAGCTCGAATCCTAGTCCTTTGTGTATGCTTCATCTGTATTTTTTACTTATTTTTACATTCGGAGTTCTTTAATTGGTGGTGTTTATTAAAGTCTATTTCATTTACTGTATTCTACTTCATCTTTTTTTTTCCTTCTGTATTGTTATTAGTTTAGCAACGATCTGCTTAATCAAATGAAAACCATCCGAATTTGTTCCCGATCGACTTAATCACTTTTATTTCAAATCATTTTAAAACCTCATGTTAAATATCTATGCTGAAATATCCTTTTATATGGATCGAATTCCCATTGTTCCTATGAACATTATATCGCTTCATATATATTACAGTAAAATTTCTTCACAGATTCTAACACATCAAATTCCCTTTGTTCCTATGAACACGTTTGTGACCATGATATTCCATTCAATAAGATTCCGTAAAAGGCTGAACACACCAATTTTCATTGATCACACTGTGGATTGAAAGTAAATGGATACGTCCTTGTTGTCGCACCAGCATTAGTTATTATGTAATTAATTGACTTGCCTTGGAATAGTAATAGTACATGTTTATTTGCACAACAGATGCGCTAAGAGGCATTACATGCATGATAATAAATAGGCCATAGCCAATTTATTTTTCATATGATATCTGTGCACTTGATTTCCTCTCGAGAACCAGGATTTGTGAGATGTTATCATACAAAAAGCAATGGAATGAAAACTCGGCCTAGTCCAAAATTTCATTTTGTCTAACTGTTTTCTATTACAATTCACATTTACTAATTCCATCACTTATATAAAGTACCCAAGCAAGTAATATAACAATTTGGAAACATGAATACTACTTTCTGTTACATTTAGAAAGCCCAGATAGGCCTATTAATTAGGTTATTACCCATAACTATTTGTATCTCTTTTCAACATTCTCTGAGTTCTCAAGCCTAATGGGGTTGTGCAAAAGCTTCAATCTAATACCCAGCATTAGAACAATGTTGTCTGCCCAATTGGGTTGGGCCTTCAATCATTGTTTTGTGTTTTCCACTAGATATATATTTCTATCTTCTACATTGATTTGATGATTCAAACCAAGACTCGTTGGTTGTTCATTGCTAATAATAATTGGACAAAAATGTCGACGTTACATAGCATAGACCCTATTATTCTTCGTTCATAAAATTTCATCAGAAAGGTCCAAAAGCAGGACATAATTAAAGGGACCTAGGTATGTAAAGGGGACCCCATCTCTCCGCACAGGAGACATTTTTGGTTTCTCTAACAATAGCAACAACATAATATTTTAGGTTTGGTGAAACATGTAGGTATATCATCATAGACCCAAGTTGATAGGTCATTCATACCACCAAATCAGCTCCCTTAGATAACATCACAAACAGCTGGTTGACAGTATAGCTGACATGTTACAGTGTCAACCTGATTTTGTAGCTTTTTTTTGGTGTGAAACTAATTCATAGTTACTATTCTACTTTGCAGCATTTATCGATCATGAGCAATTTTCAATAAAAAAAATGTAATAGATCAAATGAAACATACCCGGAATAGTATCTGACAAGTACTTTTTGGCTAGTTTAATAATTGTTCAGTACCAATTCCAAATATTAGACATGTCGATAATAGAAATACATCACATGCGCGATAGGGGTAGAGAGAAAGTACTTATGTATACTTCTTGGTACCATTCTTTTTAGAGGCGAATAAAGAATTTTGGTCAGGTGTAATTATCGGATTATAATAGTTTATCGGGTTCAAATTCATTAACTAATCGGATACTAAAAAAAAAAAAATTTAATATATATTATTATCTAATAAAAAAATAAAAAAATATTAAAATAATAAAATTTTATATATTAAAAATAACAACAAAATAAATCTCAAAATAATAGATAATCAAGTTGATGAATAAAATTTTCTTCTACGGAACTTTATATTTTGACATATTTATATAATTATTTTATTATGCATGATATTAAATATTTTTTTCTCAATGAAAATAATCAGACAATTCAGGGGGATAAAAAAAAATTTCAGAGAGAACAAATTACTAAAACACTACCAAAAAACATTATTTTTCAAAATTCAGGAGACCAGCTGCCCCCTACCTTACCTGGGTCCGCCCTGATCCTTTTGCTTTCAGATTGGTTAAAAAGTTATGATCATTTTTATCTTAGGTAATCCATAGGGCAGGGTCCTTAGCTAATGCGATTATATGAATATATCACATAATTAATTTCCTGATGGCCGGATAAGACCTTCTGTGGGTTCGATGCTACAAGTCATCAACTAATTGTAGATATTTTGATTCCTTGAGTTACAGCAGATGATATGGAGATGCTGGTACCAGCTAGATACTGGCGTGAGTGGTGCAGCAGGGTGTACTTGTGGGGTGGTGGCAGCTAGATAAGTTTATAAAATCTGAGGCTGTTGCTTAATTAGAGAGGGACAAATAAATGTTGAGGATGAAGAAAGATTGACTAATATGAATCTGGATGGAGTTTTTATAAACATTTAAATTTAGATAACTTAGAGATTCAGTTTTAGATAAATATGAAAAGGCCTCGACGAGGTCAAGAAATCAGGCAAGTTCTGTTCGTTTTCTTTAAAATCTTGCGTCAAATGGGCTCAATTCAGATGCAAGACGTCTTTGAATTTGGATTTTGTAAAAATTTCTTGTTGTTTCCACAATTTCAAACTGGCGGTACTCTGTATCATGCTATCATTCATTTTTAGATAAAGTTATTTCTACGTGTAGATTATTATATATACTGTAAAGCACAGAGATAAATATCTCAAAACAATGACTAAGTTCTAACAAAATTAACAAAAGATTAGGATTTAATACCATTTTAGTAAACCACAAATGCATCAAACATTTAAAAAAATAACTATGTATGTCGTTGATGTGTCCCTGTGAGTTGTGATGCATCAAATACCCGCATGTGTTTTTTTTTTTTTTTTTACCGAGAACTGCTTTGTTTTTATAAGTTAAATATTTTCGACCGCTTACAAAATTCGTACAAAGTCAAATGGATCTTGATTAATAAAAAAGATATGTACTCTTTATCCTCGAGATGTACGGATCATATCATGTATTTTTCACCTGTGTAGTTAAAACTTCGTCTTGAGTCATATACATAATGTCTTGCATTTTATTATGAACTTTTTACATAATGTCTTGCATTTTATACACTATTAAAAAAAATTATAGAAAATGAGACATAAAAACTTGTTGATTATTTTTTATGCTCTCATAAAATATAAGCCTACGATTTTGAAGAAAATCAATGATTTTATTATGATGTATAATAGTATAATTTTTATTTACAATAGTATAATTTTTTTATTAATTATTATGGAATTAATCTTATTATTTGTAATTATACATATTTTTAGTATTTTGAAAGAGAAATATGTTAATGCTTAAAATTTACTTATTTTGTCAGAAGAATTCGTTTGATATAAAAATTATTTCATGTAAATTCATTACACTTCTAATATTTAACTTATAAAGACCAATAAATAAATCTAGTTAATGTACGCAATTAATACTCAATTTACTAATAAAAAAAATTCGAAATATGTTTTTCCGTAGAAATATCCTTCTTCAGCAAAATGTTGCGGTAGTCATTGAATCAAATAGCCCGAACACAACAAACACAAACGTGATAATTGTGTTCGTTGCGCGCTCAAAAGCCAAACTTCTATATTTATTTCTCTCGGTGTCAATAAAAAATCAACCAAAACGGCCGTAGCTTCAAAAGTGCATGCTAGCTAAACTAGATTTTTTTCTTATCACTTATATATCATGGGGTTTCATTAATTGACTCGAGAGATTCTTGCGTTTACTTGGGGGCTAAGGCTGTCACAAGACCTCAACCCAAGTCATAAAAAAGGGATCCATGCGACAGTGTCTTGTACGTTAGGGGAACCAATCCACATCCAAGATCAGATGACCCCACAAAACGAAAAAGAAAAGCGTCGTTGAACCAAGCTGAGCTTTTATTTTTTTTTCCAAGTCAATATGGGCTCGTTCACATTCCTTTGATCCTTTCCTTCTTCCGAGTTCCTTGTGGAGATAAATATTTGTTGCGAGCATTATGCGATGGATTTTGAACCGAGTCCTTGTTTGATAAACGCATAATTTAATGTTTTCGTCACTTTTTAAACAGCTTAGTAGCCCAGGGCCATTTAAAATTACTTCAAAAATATAATGGATTCAAATTCCCGTAGAAGCAAAGAGAGGAAAAAAAAATGAAAATTAATTAGATATTACCCCCATTCAAGAAAAGGTCTTCATCACTTCCTAATGACGAGAAAAATATAAGAAGAAACTAAATAGAATGCAAATATTTATGTTGATGGTTATAATTAGAAATTTTAATTTATTTTGTGTGTCGTACATATATGTACATAATTAAAACGTGATTATTAATGTTAAGTGCTACAAATGTGAACTATGATTGGTTACTTATGCTTGTCAGTGTATTTACTTCATAATTTTTAATTTATGCACTATAAATAGGAGTGTCAAGAATATATAAATGGTGTTATGCATAGTATAAATCACCTCTATTTTATGGATCAATTCTAAATGATCGATTTGAATCACTCAAATTTATATTTTTTTAGATTTATTATTATTATTTAGATAGTTAGAAAATCACATAATTTAATTAATATGAGCCATAAAAGTGATTTTCTAACTATCTAAAAATTCAGTAAAAACTTAAAAAATATATATAATTTGGTGTTTTACTATATTTTATATAAAAATTATTTTGACCTGTTCAGATTGATAGTTTAGACTTTTAAAAAAAAGAAACGATTAATAATACAGTGGCGTTCCATGTTATCTATAATAACATAGCCCAACTGTTATGTATATTATATTGGTAATGGGACCTATTGATATAATTTCATTAAATTGAATAAAATGGAAGAAAAATATGCATATATATATAGAGAGAGAGAGTAAAGATACCGCGATTTTAACTCAAAAAGTATTTCAAATCATCTCTAAATTTTGATTTTTCACTCTCATTAAATTTTTCATATTGAAATCTTATGGGGTACAAAATTTTAGAATGTTTTAAGTTTTCTAAGTCATTTTTTTCAATTTTTGAAAATAATGTACAAACATTAAATATTGTATTATTATTTTTAGAGCCGATTTTCAAAAATTAAAAAGAGTGACTTAGAAAACTCGAAACATCCCAAATTTTTGTACCCATAAAATTTCAATATGAAGAATTTAATGAAAGTAAAAAAATTCAAATTTGGAGATGATTTGCTATACTTTTTGAGTTAATCTCACGAAAGAACTCCGCGAGCTTAAGCTCACCGTATATCCACTATATATATATATATATATATATCTTCATATTAAAATATCCTTGGACATCAAATTTTATATTTTTTCGAATTTTTTTGCTATTTTTTAGATGAGTACAAAATCGCTAGTTTTGGATGGTGCAGAAATCGTTAGATTAGCAAACTTTGTACCCATTTAAAAAATAGCAAAAATTTTCAAAAAAATATAAAATTTGATCTCCAAGGATATTTCAATATGAAGATGATGTTCAACGGTTTGGATCGGCCGTTTGAACTTTTAAATTTGAGATATGAACGCGAAACACAAAAGATTTTGTGCTAAGACCCATAGCATCACTCTCTCTCTCTCTCTCTCTATATATATATATATATATATTAACATTTTTCTTTTGAATAAAGTTTTTTATATTATAACAAAATAGAACTAGCCAGAAATTTTCGATATCAAGAAAGCATGGAGTCGCCAAGACTTGTTTTCTTGATACCGGCGTTAGAGAAGGGAAAACAATTATTTAGTTTCGATGGTTATATAATAAATGATAGTTTGTTTACAATTGATCAATTATGCCAAATTTATAAACAAATACTTTGTACATACATGTTGTGAAATGAATATTAATGACACAATCTACAAATGTGAACTATGTCTTTGTTACTTTAAAGTTTAAACCATTTAACTGACATTTAGATATATCGACTTCTGTTATGAAATTCGAAACATTATTTACTATTAGGTCTCCAACACTAGTGTCGATACTTCATGATTTCTAATTTATGCATCAAATATAGTAGTGTCAAGTATATTTATATTTTTCATTAATGGATGAGATCTACAGTTATATTTATTTAATTGCAAAAAATATGTAAGAAAATAATACACCTATAATATTTTTTAACGAAGTAAAATGTTTAAATTATATTATGAGAAATATATAATCCGTAATTATTTTATTCAAAAATAATTAAATTCATATCGATACTAGAAAACACAAACTTGCCAATCTGACAATAACGTGTACAAAACTTCTTTTCCTATCACTAGCTAGACGCAGGTTGCCAAGCGGATGCCAAAACTTGTGTTATCATTGCCACATGTCTATTATTAGTGAACTGAAAGACACGATAGTGGAAACGAAACTCACTGCTCGTAAAAAAATGAGCAGCTTCCTACTCGTCGGGATCAGACAATACAAATGCATTTTATCTCTTTGAGATTTGTATACGTACTTTTTGAGATTTTCATTGTCGTTAGATTTTATAAGCAAAATCCTGCTCATTTGAAAAACAAGCAGCGGATTCTCACCGACGATAGTGTACGTGTCTTGTGTAGTGCAACTTGAATCATAGAAGAGTTAAATTGGGAGGGAAGTTCTATTGAAAGAGCTGGGAATTTGTAAGAGCTCGGACAAATCGATGCCACTAACATTATTTTTAAATAAATATAATTGAAATTAGCTTTAGTATAAATTATTTTTAAATAAATATAATTGAAATTAGCTTTAGTATATAAAGACTAAAGTCAAGCCATGTGTTTTCGAGAAAAATTTGAAAAAGGCGGGTGTTTTATCAGTTTTTGTCAAAAAAAAAAAAAAAACATGAAGTCAAGCCATGTGATTTTTTTTATTATTATAGATCACTTGTGGTCAAGTACCTCACCCCTATTCTTGGTTCTTATTCGCATCTCAATTTCAGAAAATTACCAACAATTTTCTCAGAAGATTCAGTTGTTAATTATTTTTCAAATTAGATATTTATTATAATAAAAATATTAAGTGTTTTTTTATTGGAAAAGAGATGCCTTAATTATCAACAAGCTTCAATCCAGTTGGCAATGAAATTAATTCGCTGCAGAAATTTGCACAAGCAAGCACCACAGAAAAATACCTCAACCTTGTCAGTAGATATACCTCATGATCCCACCATTTACATCCCTGTGCTATCATCATCCCACACCTCCTTCCACGACTCCTTTGAAAGCGACCTTGGAAAAAAAGATCCATCCGTGGAAACGAGAAACTACATAGAGCCTATGTGTGGTTTGTTTCTCCCACTTTATTCCCCTTCTTGCTAATTCATCATTCATCAAAAACCAAAAAGCCATGGAGAGAGAACCTGGTTCCTAATGGGAAAAGGCTGTGCCTCCTCTTCATCTCCTCATTCAAAATCCTCCATTGTTTGTTGCATGTGTGGTGATCAAGGTCTCGCTCAAGAGCTCTTTCGTTGCAAGATCTGCATCTTCAGATCTCAGCACAAGTAAGGTTCTAATTATTATCAAAATATAGTTATTTTTTTCTTAATTTTTTTTTCAGTTGTTGGGCTTCAAATGTTATTGCTAATTGTTTGATTTTATGTTGTTAATTTCTGCTTTCTTGTGTTGCAGATATTGTAGTGATCTCTACCCGAGCGCGAGAAAATACCGAGCATGTAACTGGTGCTTGAGAGAGGAAGGCGAGAAGACGGCTTCTCCTGATACAAGCGCAGATTGTGAATTGTCGAGAGAAAATTCTGATAAGACCATTGGAGATGGTTCGAGTGTTACGCTAATCGGGCGCACATGTTTGTTGCGATTACAGAAACCAATCAAGAAGAAGTTGGATGGTTCAAAGAAGCCGTTGAGGATTCTGATCCGACGGCCATCGGGGTCAGAGAACAGGTCTCCGGGATCGGCAATGAAAGGAAACAAACGGTCTAAAACTAAAGTTAGGAGATACAAACTCTTGGAAGAAGTTTCAAGGTAATCAATGAGGAATAAAGTTCAGATAAGAATGTTATGTTTATAACTTTATATACATCAATATTGTAGAGAGGTTGTGTAATTAATTATAGGTATGAGCGCAATAAATGTAAGTGAAGGTAGATAACTCTTTCCTAAAACGGAAGTATATGAGTAATAAATTATGTGTATACTTCTTCTGATGATATTGATACCATGTATAGTTCATGCAATGATACTTGAATGTTTTTATTAAAGAAGGGAAACAAAAGAAAAATACCCATTAGACATGGCCAATTAATAGCTGAAAATCAAGAGGGAGCTGGACTTACATGCAACTCCGGCTTGTAGAAAACTCAATTAATGGATTGAGATGGAAGAGTTGATGGAAAATGAGTGATAAAAAATGCTACATCATCTTCAACAGTTGCATGAACAGAAAAGTCCAGATGTTTGGGCCCACCTGAAGATTTTCTATGACAAGTTAATTATTTCTTAATTGTGACCACTCATCTCGCATGACATCCAATCCGTACAATTAGTGTCCAGAATTCTATTGCACCTAAAGCGTAGTTAATTAATCATATTATTTTGTAGTGGCTTCTGTAAATTTTCACAAATTTACCACATTTTCAATTGTTGTAGACGTCACATGTAATTTGGAGTCTTGTTCAACTGGTTTTGTATTTATTTTGTTTATAGTTCTTTCTAAGTGGAAGTCCTGTTCAGCTGTTGTTCCGAGATAATAACCTAATATTAAAGAGGGGCTCATCCTAGATAGCAAAAAAAAAAAGTATACCTAATTTTTTGTTTTTCAACTATGTGTGTGTATTAGTTTGACTTTCATTAATTAATCTATTGAAGAACAAGTCTTTTTGATGAAGTTCAGGTGTTGGCTAATTAATTCAGTTTCATGTTACCTTTACACAAGCATATACTATTATTTAAGATCCAAAATTATTTTGAACAGCTTGTCCGTATATGATTTGATCATATTTAAACAATCACAAAAATAAATTCTAATGCTAACAAGATTCTTCAAGATGTTATGCATAATAGGAAGAAGATATTCCTAGAATATTAGAAAGATTTGGACCTTTGTTGAAAAAAGGATAAGATCCGTGATGCTTTCTATCCTATATCTCACAGCCTAACACATAGCTTCCATTGGAATTCTCTCAAATTTCTTTTCGAGTCTCTAGCTAAGATAGCTAGGAGTTCATCCATATCTTGTAGACTTGTACTCACCTTTCCAACACATTTTGTTATAGTTGAGGATCACTTGATAATGGTTATTTTGACAATTTTGATAATACATTTTCAAATAAATACCAAAAAATCTTAAAAATAAAAAATCTTATGGATATGTTCTTCTACTTATAAATTGATGATAATTTAAATTTCATATAATTTCATTATCATTTGATACACCATCAAGGACCATCAAAATTTTATATAATTTACAACGGTTATAATTTGACGGTTTTTGATGGACTATCAAATGATAACAAAATTGTATGAAATTTAAATCACCGTCAATCTATAAGTAGAAAATCATATCCATAATGTGTTTTCTATTTTTAAGAATTTTTTATATATTTATTTGAAATTTTATTGTTAAAATTGTTAAGATAACCATTGTCAAGTGATCCCTTTTCTTTTGTTATTGTGTCATATATCTGTTAATTAAAAGCTTAGGAATTTTGACGACCAAATCTGTGACAAAATCTACACAAATCTGAAAAGAGTGAGGCTACGGTACATATAATGTACGGATGCACCCGTGTATTAATTTAAAATCTTAAAATTTAAGTAAAATATAACCGATCCGAATTGCATATATATTATGATCTCCATATAAAACTTTGTTAGCTAGCTATTTTTTTGTTATTTTTTGAAATATTTTTGCTACTTTTTCGAATGAGGATAAAATTATTTGATTTAAAAATATTGAACCTCCAGTGATAATAGTTTTTTTCCTCAAAATATAGGAAAAAAACTCAAAAAATATAAAATTTGACTAGCTAACAAAGTTAGATATGTAGATCATATTATACAGTTTAGATCAATAATATTTTACTTAAAATTTGAGATTTTAAGATAATGTATGGATGTATCTGTGCATTACAATGCACTATAGGCTTACTCATTTGAAAAACATAAAATTATAAAATCAAAAGCATAAACAGTTTTATACAAAGTGAATTGATAATTGAGTGGATGTTACATAGATGAATTATAGGTGAATGGATAATTGAATGAATATATGTCATTTCAGTTGCCAATTGTCCAAGTGGAAATCCTCTTATTTCATCACAACCTTGTTGCTTGCACTGTATTAGACTATTTTCAATTTTTTAAGGCTTCTGTTAAATCAGGATACCAATTTGAGCAAACATAAGGTACATAACCATCGGTGGAATTATTTATAAACAATCGTTGGAATTGTTTATTATAGAGTTTGCCCATATAATATAATTAGTATTATAGAGGACTCCTCAGTCTAGAAAAACATATAAAAAATAATATATATGTTGAATTCAATTGACCTTTTGTTTTTTATCAAATTAAAAATAAAAAACTATAATATTAATGCTATTACATGAATCCGCACATGTAGTTGACAAGATCTACGTTATTTTGTTTACTTATACATCATCATCACAATAAACATTATTATTATTATTTGTAAAAAAAAGATACCACCGAATTGATCATATAACGAATTGTTTTTTTGAGAAGGGATCAGTTGACAATGGATTATTTTGACAACTTTGATAATAGACCTGTAAATAAATATAAAAAAATCTTAAAAATGAAAAAAATATAGATGTGTTTTTCTATTTTTGATTGATGGTCATTCAAATTTCATATAATTTCATTATCATTTGATAGTCAATCAAAGACCATCAAATTTTCATGTAATTTACAACGGTTCCAATTTAATGGCCTTTAATGGGCTATCAAACAATAATGAAATTATATGAAATTTAAATGACCATCAATCTAAAAGTAGAAGAACACATCTATATTTTTTTTTTATATTTATTTAAAAATCCATTATTGTCAAAATAATTTATTCTCAATGATCCCACTCTTATTTTTTTTACAGATAAGGCCCATGTATAGGTGCTGGAAAACTGAGAACGTCCTTGTTGATGTCTGTAGATGGTCGATGTCACTTTTTGTCATCATTTAAATAGCAAGTTTTGTGGCATTGTCCCTTGTGGAAATATATTTTCTACTGATGATATGATGACAGGATTTTTTTTTTTTTTTTTTGAGAAACGGATGACAGGATTTCACTGGGCGTCTAACTACAGTACATACAATATTCTAATCGACCAAAGGTCCAATGTGAAAAATGTGGCACAATTGAAATGTGGATACCAAATTGCCAAATTTTAAATAATATGTTAGATGAAGATGGATCAAACTATCAAACTTTGACAGTAACTGAATTGCAGAAACTACAAACGTGCAAAGATTTTATCGAGAAATTAACGACGCAATTTTGTAGTTGAATCCTTGTAGATGCTAATTATTGTGTACAAAGTTTTGTTTAAATGAAGGATTAATTCTTTTTTTTATCTTTTCAAAATTATTCAGAATTTATTTTTAAAATGAATTGGACTTACACTTTTTTATTTTAAGGGATGGACTTGAATAAATCTTTCTTCTTCCAACAAGTTTAGTTCGGAAATATGGTGCATAAAGAAAAGAAGGGTACAATTACAATTATTAGAAAATCTCAGTTATGTGATGCGAAGTGTACTGTTTAACGTTAAGTATCTCTGTTGTACTCCTCAAATTGAACACTTCAACCTAGCAACGACCCTACAATTGATGTATGAGTGACTGTTTAACGTGTATTAAGAAGAATTGAGCATTTTTTACCTTCTGCAATTTTGCTCCATCCTAAATCGGTCTTAATATTCATTTCAAATTTGAAATACAAAAGCTTTCTGCCACCTGATATTTGAGTTCAAAATAGCTGTAATGTCATGAGTGACTCACAAACTTCAGTGTTGTGACAAATTAGCTTTCAAACTTTTAATTTTGACAAATATTCTGAATTATTTTATTTATTTAAAATTAATTTTGAAAATGACAAAGTATTATAAAAAATATCAATTTGAATTGTTTATGTAACTATATATTTATCTCATAAAGATTAAGATAAGATAAAGCATATAAAATCAAAATAAAAATAATATAGAAAACAATTATGTCAGAAGAGTATTTTGGTTATTTCATACTTTAAAATTGGATGCAATTCAACAAATTTGTAGTGGGGATGGTATTTATCACAAATAACAAATTACATGATTTGCACATATTTATCCAAATTGAGAGTTAATGGATTAACTCATCGAAATCTCAAATTTGAGGCCTCCATTGATATTACTCCTTCAAAATAATAAAAAAAATACAACCGTTCCGTGTCGAAATATTTCTTAAAAATTGATAAAAGAGAAAAAAAAATATTAGATCTTTTTGGACTTCAGACGACTATTTGGATTTAAAAAATGTCAATATGAATAATTTATCCAATACAGAACGTAGTTCTTTTGCTAACCTTTCGTAACAAGAATGGAAAATCATAATTTTTCGTTAAAAAGTTTTACCTTTTTAAATCTTGAAAAACTATTTGCACTTTTTTTCTGAATTTTTGGACACGCTTTCCTCCTCGTCTATTTGATCCAAAATCTTTAGTAATATGCTCCGTATCACATATATTCTCCCAGTGATACCTTCATTATCTGATAGAAACGTAATTATATTTTTATTCAATTCGTAGGAACATGGTTTAATTACAACAAGATGATGTAGAATTGTATGCTCTTTGACGGGCGAGAACAACTATCCTCTGAAAATCGAGTCGATGGCCCCACTCGTCAGAGATTGCGTGAACAAATCATGTTGATACCCCCCAAAGGGGGTTATATTTCCTGTGCATTCAACCATGCCATGTCAGATTTGTGACATTTGAATATTAATCTTCTTGTATTAATTAATTTGAAGACTGTATGTATTATGAATGTAAATGTAACAATTTCAATCTAGCCTCTTTTCCTGTGCGCGTTTAAAACTTTTTAATATATCCAAACTATGTACACAACATTTAATGCTTCTTTAGTATTAATGAAATGAAAAGTTGCTCCGTTTAGCGGACTTATTGTCAGCTAAAATTCTACAAGAAATTAATGTTGTTTCTGTTATATATTTTTAGTTGTAATTTTCATTCACTTTATTATCATAGTTACAATAGTTTATTTTATTCTACATGAAAATTATGACTGTTTTACCAAAACAATATTATATAACACTTCCAAATAGTTGAGATAATTTTTTGTATTAAATATTCTAAGTTTATATAATAACAGACCAAACTTTATCATTGTATATATATACTTTCATATCTGAGTCGAAGCCCCGAGTACGCGGCTCTAGTTGAAATAATGACTGATTGATTGATTTGGTGCTCTCTCTCATCACTTTTGAACCCACTACGTAGGAAAGATCTTTCACAGATATTTTTTTATAAATATTATACTGATAGTAATAAATATTAATATTATCTTGAATATCTCCCTCAAAAATTTGCACAGAATGCATTTGATAAGAATTTCGGAACGATTTTATATTTGTCAACGAATCAAGGACTGGATGCATTGATTTATTAGTCATAATGTTTACTTAATTTACTTAAGATTTTGAATTATTAAATTATACTAAAATATGATTGATTTTTTCAATTATAGTTCATGCAAAATGCAAATTATTTTTCTCTTATGACTATGTTATAATTAAGGCAGCACATAAGGGCAACTCAATGAAAGAAATTTGAAAGTCTATTATAGAGGTCTTGGTACTAATTAAGTTTTAAAATGTCCGTATATCAAGATTATAGCTTGTGCCAAGGAAGCTGCTATTTTTTTCTGTAATTATTCATTTAATTTAAATGGTAGGCAATTACATTAGTAGCTGGATTTCTGTGTTGTATTATTTATTTGTATTTGAAACCTGATAAAATACTAATATAATATTATTTTTATTAGGCGAATTCTATTATGAATCAAAAGGAGTTATCTTCTATTTACTAATCAATGATCTTGATTTCGGTAAATATTTCTTCTCTAATTACATCAAGGAAGATATATTCTAGTCATCTAATACATAGAATTAAATATTTTAAAATTATTATGATCCACTACCGAATCTCTCTTATTTTTGGCTGTAACTCATGTTTCACCTCAACAATATAATTTTTAAATAAATAATTAATAATATAAGATTTTAAATATATTTAATAAATGTTTACATTAAAAAAATAGACACAATATTTTTAAATGCTACATAATAATGATAATTATACCAATTATTATTATAATAATAAATAATATAATTAAATACATAATAATCTATAAATGATCATATAAAAAAGTGATCATTTTAAGAGTTAAGTTTCACATTAAATATATCACACACATTATTTTAAATGAAAAGAGAGAAACTATTTTATATGAACCCTGGATTCAAGAAGATGAAAGATTAAAATAAAATCAATGGTGAAGAAAATTGATGATGTAGTATGTTTAAAAAACTTGAAAGCTTAACTCTCTTTATGTGTTATTAGGGCTATAACTCGGACTTCACTTCGACAATATAGTCTTCAAATAAGTAATTATTTAAATATATTTAATAAAATTTCACATTAAAAAAATTAGACATAATATTTTTGAATGCTAAGTAATAATGATAATAATAAATAATATAAGTAAACATAATAATTTATAAATGATCATATAAAAAAATTAGATCATTTTAAGAGTTAAGTTCCACATTAAGTATATTACACACATTAATTTAAATAAGGAGAGAGAAATTATTTTATATGAATTCTTAGATTCAAGAAGATGAAAAAATTAAAACAAATTAATGATGAAGACTAAGGCGGACCCTAGACATTAGGTCGGGGGGGGGGGGCAAAAATAAAAATAATTTAGGGGGCAAATTTTAAAATTTTCTTCGGAATAAGCATATTTTTCTATTTTTTTCTGAATATATATAATCATAGGGGTATTTTTGAAAAAAAAATTCCAGCCAGGGGGGCGTCGCCCCCCTGCCATAAGCTGGCTCCGCCCTGGATGGAGAAAAGTGATGATGTGATATACTTAAAAAACTTGAAAAAAATACTCTCTTTTATGTATTATGAATATTATTATTATGAATTATAGCATAAAAATATTAAATTTGAATATCTCGAAAAAAATAAATTTTTAGAAATCACAACCTAATCTATGAAAATCTTTCTGGAAATATATTTAAATTTCAAAGTCTCAAGAAGATTATATATCTCGAATGAGGCTAATGTGTTTCGCAAAGTATGATGATTAGCTTGCTTTGGACTTAAATTTTAATTTTCAAATTATATATGACCGATCTAAATTGTTCAAGTTATTATTTTTGGACAAATCAGAATTCTCATACCAAGTCATTTTCTCCTCATACGAAAAATAGCAAATAAATTCTAAAAATATAAAATTTAATTTTCTGACATATTTTGATAAGGAGATTAGAGTAAACAGTTTGAATCACTTATATCTAGTTTAAAGTTAAAAATTTGAATTCAAAACATATTAGCCACCATACTTCGCTAAATATAACAACCTCACTCATGTAATATACTCGTGTAATATTAGTAGCATATCTTTCCAATGAAATTACGTTCCGGATAGAAAGGGTGCTCATTCGTCAAAATTTAAAATTTGACAAAACCTGAAAACTAAGGCTTCGTTCGGCAAATTAAGGAATATAATTTTAGAAGAGTGATAAATTTGGAAAAGTGATAGAATAGTGTATTTTTGGAAGAGTGATATTTTTGATAATTCGGAAGAGCGAAAATATCATTTGACAATTATTAATCAGAATAGTTAAAATATGAATAATTATGATACTAACAATGATGATGAGAATAAAAATAATAGTAAAATAATAATAATAAATGTATAATAATAATAAAATAATAATATTCATAGTTGTAATCATAATAATATAATAAAAATAAAAATATAATCATAATATATAATATAATAAAAAATATAATAATAATAAATAATAATAAATAATTATAATTTTAATAATACAATCATAATATAATAATATAATATAACATAATTAAATAATAATCATAATCATAATATTAATCAAAATAATATATTAATAATAATAATTAATTATAATTATTATAATATAATCATAATATAATAATATAATCATAATATAATAATATAATGATATATAACCATAATAAAAATATAATAATATAATAATAAATAATCATAATTATAATATAATAATAAAATAATAAAATAATAATAATAATATCATAATAATAAATAATCATAATTATAATAATATAATAAAAAAAATATTATCATAATAATAAATAATCATAATTATAATAATACAATAATAAAATTATAATAATAATAATAATATCATAATAATAAATAATCATAATTATAATAATAAAATAATAAATAATTATAATTAGAATAATATAATAATAAAGTAATCATATTGATATTCATAATATAATAATATAATACTAATAAGTCATAACCATAATCATAATCATAATCATAATCATAATAATATAATACAACATAATCAAACAATATTCGCTATTTCGACGAGAGCTAATCCGGTATATTACCTATAAATTGATATACCGGATTAACACTCTTCTACTTAGTCTAAAATTCATTTAACAAATTAATTTATGAAAATAGCAATTATATTCTAATTTTTTACTATTTGATTGAGTGTCAATCATACCCTAAGCCTTTTTTTTAATTATGATGGATAATTTTACTCAAAAAAAAGTTATGATGGATAAGTTTCCTCACAAAAAATATTATGTTGGATAAGACCTCTGAGATGTTGTCAAATCCCATCATTTCTTATCGACCATCTCTCGTACAACCAATAGTATTGACGCATTATTAAAGATAAGATTGTTGTCAAATAAAATTAGCTAGTTTGGAACAGTGCCAAAAACACTATTTTTATTATAAAAAGAAATTTCAAAACAGCCGCCAAAAGAAAGAAGAAAGAGAGTAGTATTTTATCTGTTATCATTTATTAAATCTTTTACTGTGAAAAACAGCACACTCTTTTCACTAATACTCTCCATATCATTTTCCACTATACTTCTATCCAACAATCGGAAATTCCTACCTTTTAAGTCCTAATTAATGATTGTGTTCAGATATATTTATGTACAGGTTTCTTTTCACGATGAAGTTAGCGGGTTAAGTTGAAATCAATTAATTTCTTCGTATTTTTCATTTTTTAAAAGAATAATATAATATTTCTCTTCTTAATTTGATCAAATTTACTCTCATATTTTTATCAAAAAAATGACGAATTTTTATGTTCATTTTCTTACGTTTAGTGGTTGTTATAATTTTTTTATCAGAAAATAAGAGTTAAATTATCAAATTTCATAATTATTCGGTAGATATTTCTATTTTAAATTTTGAATTTATGATCTCCCATCTAGAAAATGTTGTCTTTTATGGATAAACTGAAGATTGTTATGATTGAATGCGTGTCCATTTTCATAAATGGTACGAACCCGTTATATTGAAGGGTTGCTATCATCAGCTGTCAGGATTTCAAAATCGATTTGTGTTTCAACAAGATTCTTGAAGAAATTTGATAAAAGGGAACGGAACAAAAGAAACCGTGTTTCATTGACTTAATTTTAAATTGAAGTACACAGCAGCTCTGTACAACTTTTGATACAGCTTTATCAATCAAATTCTTAATATAAAGAAAGTTAAGTTTCTAAATTTTTTAAGTATGTCATATTATCATTTTTTTGTTTTGTTTAAATTTTTCATCTTCTTGAATTTAAAAATTCATATAAAATAATTTCTCTCTTCTCATTTAAAATAATGTGTGTAATATATTTAAGGTGAAACTTAACCCTTAAAATGATCCAACTTTTTTATATGATTATTTATAGATTATTATATATTTATATTACTTTTTTATATGATCATTTGAAAATATTATGTCTAAATGTTTTAATGTGAAATTTTATTAAATATATTTAAAATATTTATATTCTTAATTATTTATTTGAGAACTATATTATCAGTGCGAAGTCCGAATTACAACCCTAATGATAATAATTTTCACCCATCAACCTGTATTTTTAGTCACACTACAAAATTTTATCTTAACAATTTAATATTTAAAATTAAATAATCTAAAATTATTTTTATCCATAATAAAATCTCCCTTAGAAATTTATCCAAATTCAAAACGACCCATCCGTCCGCGGTTTGACCAAGTATGTCACATATTGATTGGGACCTCAAATAGTTCCAAAATTTCTTGCACGATTTTGGAAAAAAAAAAGAATTCTAGGAAAAGTTAATGCGATGTATTTGAGAACTGAAGATTTCTATAATATTTGTACTATATTTAATTTCCAGGGAGTTGATACAAGGAAATCATCACTGATACAATTATTGATAAAAAAATTTTTTAGTTTTATTAAATGAGTTATTATTTAGACTAGTGATTTTTTAAATTGAATATTTTGAAATTTCATGATGCCAAAAATTAAGTATTATAAAGTTGATATCGATGATATATTGATATCAATGATAATTAAGTAATTTATAATCCTTTTTTTGGTCTATAAAGGAGCCAAGGCCTCTCAGGCTCTCACAGACTTCAAAAAGTTTAACACCGAGCGATAGATTAAAGTGGGAGAAGAGAACAAAAAGCAATTTCACGGCTGAAATGGAGGTCGTCAACGAATTTGTAATTCAAAAGTAATTGAAGATAAGATCAAATATTTCTTGATTTGAAAATAATACGCGCGTGGAATAAAATTTTCGAATAATTGTCACTTTATCATACAAATTACATGAGATTAATCGTCTATTTACTATCCGTTAAATTCGAATATAGCATAAGGAGATGCGAAAAAGCTAAAATGAAGTCAACACAAATATTTAGAAATTCTGAGATACAAACAATGAGACATCCTGAAATTCCAACAAATTTAAACATTAACTGCAAACAAGGTAAATGAAGAACATGGTTTATTATTTATGATTGTTCCATGGACTATACTCAGAAAAGATAAATGGTTACCGAAAAATATTAAAATTCTTGTAATTGTTAAATTTTTTTTTGAAAAAAAGGAGCAAATTTCTAATCTAAAAACTGAGAAAACTTGTGTACTGAACAAACATAATTTTGAAAAGTTGCAGAAGACGCGTAAAACTAGGACATATATCAAACACATTTATTACGTAGCATGATATGAAATCTCAACACTCATTTGTATTAAAAAAAAAATAATTTCCTTAAGACAATATATGGAATAATATCCGGTGATGTCATGGAACATAATCGTACTCAAGATGGTTAGCTAACATTAATTGTTAAAACTAATTGATAATCAATAGATCCGAGGTTAGAAATTCCAAGTTCTTGCTTAACTAGGATTTCTGTTACGTCACCTCTAAATAGAGGGAGACGGAGAAAGAGGTCGTTGCATTCTTTTTCACATTTAAGTCTATAAATTTTTTTTTTTTCCTTTTTGGCAGACGAGGAGGGTTTAAGTACGTTAATTTTTTGTTTCTCAATTGTGACTTATGATTAATTTCTAAACGTTAATTTTATAACTTATTGATTTATATAAAATGAAAGTGATAAAATAAATAATTTTATATATAAAAGGCAATATAATATAGATCAAATTAATAATTTTATTTTGATATTTTAATTTAAATATTAAATTATTGAAAAAAAAAAAAAAAAGAAATTATAATTGAGATATTTGAATTCTCCTCTTTACGGATAGATGGATATGTAAAGAGAAAGCACCGTTTAGGACTGCGTTTAGGATGTACAATTTCATTTAAAATGGCAGCTGCTGCCACGCCTTAAAAAAAATAAAATAAAATAAAATAAAATAAAAAGAGAGAGAGAGAGAGAGAGAGAGAGAGAGGAGATCACCCATAGGCCGTTTAAGATAAAATAGTTTGTTCCAGTGGAAACTAATACATACTACACAGATATTCAATGCCGGGGTTCCCATAGGTAATTCCGTTGTTCAGAAAAAGTTACTTGCAATATAAATATTGAAATTTTTACTTGAGTGAAAGGGAAGCAGCACGCTCATAGATGAGAATTCTGGGCCTCTGGCCTTGGATCCATTTAACGTAGGCCTGAAAATCAGGGTCCCAGTGCAAATTGACGAATGCAATCCGTTTTCATTATATTTCAAATTTAAAAATACTCGGAAACAAAAATCAACGGTCACTAGTTCCAACACTAAATCCATAAAGTAAGCATCGTTCTTAAACATCAGATCCAGTTTTTTAAGAGTTAGATTTAACGGGCTTATGAAAGAGTTGGATAATTACAGAAAATGTAGAATTTTTCTCCTGGGGGCGATTATCAGATTGTAATAGTTTATCGGTTCAAACTCATTAACTAATTAGATACTAAATAAAAAATTAATAATTTAATATATTCTTATCTAATAAAAAATTAATAAATTAATAATATTTTATATATTAAAAATAACAACAAAATAAAACTCAAAATAATAGATAATCAAGTTGGTGAAAAAAGTTTTCCTCTATAATTTTGACATCTTTGCATAATTATTTCATTATGCACGATATAAATATTTTTTCTCAATAAAAATAATAAGACAATCCAGGAGAGAACAAAAAATTTCATAGGGGAGGGGGGACAGATTATCAAAAATATTACTTAAAAATATTATTTTTCAAAATTCAGGGAGAACAACTGCCCCCTCTGGCAACATATACATCCGCCCTTGGGTAATCATTGACTTTTAGATAGTTGGATTCAAAAGGTTTTGATTTTTAAATGGTGAGCCCAGCTCTCGAACTCTAAGAGCCGGGTTAGGGCCATGTAAGGACCGAATGATGATCGATGGATAAGGGTTTGATATATTTTTTTAACGATTATATTTTTTAATTTATATTTATATTTATATTAAATTATTAAATTATAATTTTCTATTTTGATATTTTATTTATTTTTAATTTTTTTTAATTTTTAAGTGTATTAATATATAATATTAAATATTAAAAAAATAATCTAAAAAGTGTTGGAGATAAGAATCGAATTTGATAAGAACTGAATTAGAAGAGTATTTTTTTTAAAGATTAAATATGGCTCTTACTAGGGCTGCAAGAAATATTCGAAGTTCGTAGTTCGTTCGTGTTCGATTCGAAAAAAGTTCAAAAAAAGTTCGTTCGATTCTAGTTCAAAATTAATTTCAAATCAAACTGATTCGATTCGAAATTATATCGAATCAAACTCAAACCATGGTGAGTTCGTTCGAAATGTGTTCGCGAACTATTTTTGTTTGAATTTGTATTAATTATTTGATTGTTTGAGACTTTGAGTAGTATGAATTTATATAAAATTTATTAATTTTTGTTGAATGAACTTTTAATTTTGTATGAATTTATATTAAATTGATATTTTTTATATTTGATTCTATTATTTTGATATGAATTGTGGAATTTATTCACCTAATAATTCTATTTCAAACTATTTACGAATCAAATCAAACAGTTCGAATATTTAACGAATTAAATTTTAACAATGGTTTAAGTTCAAAGCGCCTATCTATTTCAAATCAAACTAGTTCGAAATAGATTTCAAATCAAACTCAAACACAAGTCAGTTCGTTTGTGTTTGATTCGTTTGAAGCCCTAGCTCTTACTATTAAAAAAAATCAGATCAAACTTATAAAAAAAAATTAACCGAACTGAGTTTAAAGACCAAGTTTTTATGAACTATGCTTAACCTGGCCGCTCCGACCAGCGAAGTGTTGAGTTTTGAGACAGTATTCAATCCTTTAATCGTACGCTGTCATACGTTTGCCAAAGCAAACTTATAGTTTACACTGACATGTGGGACACACTAACCTAAAAACAAGTCAGCAGTTGACAACAGAGTTCATACCAGAAAATGTAACAGAGCATCCCTTCCTCAGCACAGAAACAAGTAACTTGATGTCCGGCTCTTCGTTGAAAAGCTAAAAGTAAATAATTAATAATTAAGTACAATATTTTTTTCTTAAAATAATTATAAGGGCAAAGAAAATTTTAAGAATTTATTCTCCAGCACGCCATGTGATGGGACCCACCGTGCGGGCTCGTCAATCACCCAATCTTTGTTCGTTCGTTCCACCTTCTTCCGACCGTTGGATTCAAAAATTAGAAGTTCGAAAAATCGTTTGCCGTTACGCCTTTGCGAAAACCGCTCCAGCACATCTTGACCAAAATTCCAACCTATGACTGCGTGCTTTCCGTTCTGACTACTGGGACCCGCAGAAATAATAGCGTTAATACGGCACCGATTTGAAATATCTGATCGCTTCTGAGAATCTGAATCAGTTCTGATTCGATGGTCAGATTTCTCTGTGCCAGTTGGGCTTATGAAAATGTCATATTAAATCTGAGCAAGCAAGCACACTTTGTGCTGACCATCTAGATTCTCGACAATAAACCTCAAACTCTCTCTCTCACGCACTTCAATTCAATTCATCAATTCAAGCTGAATTTTCTCCTTTCAATTCAATCCAAGCGTGTGGGATAGGTGCTGATCCGAGTTGTTCGATCAACCTCCATGGCTGCTACTGTGGAATCTCCCGTTAATTTCAAATCCGACAGCGCACACCTACCGGAGCAGAACCCCCATCCAACTGCTCCGTCTCCTCCGTATGATCACCAATCGACGACGCACATGGCACCAAATCTGACGCCTCGTTCTCCTCCTCAGCCTCTTTCACCAGCTGGTTCGAACCCCTATGTTTCTGCGGCTCAGTCTCCTCCACAACCAAAGAGTAATTACTGAAGAATCTCTTTATTAGTCGTCGAGTTTTATTCTGATTCGGTTGACTTCAGCTAATTTTAATTATCAGATACTATGGAAACCGTGAAGGGGGTGCTGTCTAAGTGGGGAAAGAAGGTTGGTCAAGCGGCCAAGAAGACTGAGGTTCTCTCTAAAAGCACCTGGCAACATTGTGAGTTCTAATCATCAAAATCTCTAGCAATTTACAAATTTCCTATCTTTTGTATTGTTCTTCTTCGGAATAAACATATTGGTTGGTTGTGAAGTTCTTAAGTAATAAATTATAAAGGTATCAAGTAGTAATCTACTATGAAATTAAGTTGGTGCTAGAGATGCTGGTAAAACATGATAACATCCCCGATACAAATATGTAATAACAGATTATGTGTAAGCTGTAACTGGTTAGATCAATAATGCTTTGCCGAGTTTTCTCCGAATAATAGGAGGGTAGGTGTTGAACAGGAATACTAAGGTCTCCTTTCTCAATATATTAATAGAACAGGCAGACATTTGGTGGCCAAAATTAGAAATTAATCGACTTATTGCTTTCCTTATCTGAAATTAGCCATTGTCCATCTATATCCACAACAACTTCAATCTCACCTCATATTCAGGGCAGTTGATCAGCATTATGTTTGGGATGTAAAACCATGCTGAATAATACAGCAGCTCATTTTCTAGTTAGTTTCCACTATTTGGCACTTAGCATAACAGCTATGCAAATAATAATTGGGCATGTAAAACTAGGTTTGACTGATCGAAAGCTAGAGGAAAACCAATTAACTGACAAATTAAAATACATGTCAGTAGTCAGTACAAATTAAAATACATGTCAGTTGCACTAAAGTAAAATATTTCTTTTTTGTAAGAATATAAAAGCTGCAAAAGGTATTTGTGCTTTTAATATAGGCTGTTTGAGTTTCTCTAATGTCTACATAGAGTGCATTATTTGACTGTAAAAGTCTTGTTAATTATTCATTTATGCCCGATAATTGCGCATAATGCCATTTTATTGTGAAATATCGGTGGAGTTTTTGAAATTTATAGTTTGTAAATCAATATGAGCATTGTCATTTGATCCTGTCCTAATAAATTGTAATGTCAACTAATAGATCATTTCTATGGTGAATTTTGGTCTGTAGGAATGCTAGCCAAGTTTTCCACTCCCTCTGTCACAGAATAAAACAGCAAAAGGGTGCTGTCAAATTTTAAAAAGGGATTATTATCAGTGGAAAAATAATGATTTGACAAGAATTTCCTGAAGGAAATGAAATAAAACAAAAAAATGAATAATTGTATGAATAGTGAATGCAATAAAAAATGTTATCTACTTACTATTAAGTCTCTCTAGAAAAAGATAGTTTTACAACTATGCTTGGTAAATGAAGGGTGTACATGCATAATAAGTTAGATGCTATCTTTTGTGGTTGTGTTTTTGCTTTTACATAGGATGAATAAAGATAAAATCCTGATGAATATACTGTCTATGGAGTTAAAATTTAATCTTCATACTGCTAAAAACTTACAATTTTGTCTCTTCTTTTTTCCTTTTGAATTCAGTGAAGACTGCACCTAGCTTTGGTGATGCAGCAATGGGGAGAATTGCGCAAGGAGCAAAAGTAGGTTATTGATGCAAAGTCTGCTTTTCTATTTATAAAAGATCAAAAATATTGATTACCTTGCTGCAAATGAGAAGTATCACGGGCAACCTTTAAAAAGCAAGACAAATGTCATGGGTATTCCTTGATAATTAATACATTGCCCATGCCCTTACATGTTCAGCGCACTCCCTTGATTTAACAGAGTGGTGTTACTTTATCTTGTCATGTGGCCAAGTTTTGATTATAGTGCAGCACAGCACTTATCTTTCACACCAAACAATCATATTTATATTGTTAGCCTATAAACTATTGTACAATCTCTTTTTTTTTTTTCTTTTTAGAGTATATTTCAAAAAAAAACTGTGTGTGTGGAGAGAGAGAGAGAGTGTGTGTATGGCAATTCTTATTTAAATGACATATTGTCCTTACAGATAGAACATTGCTACTGCATACCGGATGTGTAATATATGGGCAAATTTCCGAAGTCATTTTTTATTTCAAGTTTTTTTCAGGGATATGCATGACATTTCAAGGTTGTGGATACAGTGAAATTCAGACTAAAATAATGTTTTTCTCATGTTATATTCTCAAAGGTTATAGCTGAAGGCGGCCATGAGAAGATATTTCAGCAAACATTTACTGTGTCTCCAGAAGAGCAGCTGAGGAAAGCATATGCATGTTTTCTATCCACATCAGCAGGTCCCGTCATGGGTATCTTGTACCTATCCTCGGCCAAGATTGCTTTCTGTAGTGACAGCCCCCTTTCTTACAAGGTTGAGGACAAGACCGAATGGACCTATTATAAGGTTGTCACTTATACTCAAATTTCTGTTGCTTGTGATGTATTTCAGGTTGTAGCTGCATGCAGTATAGTTAGAATGCTAGCATGTCTAAACCATACTGGTATGGCCAAATAGATAGCTCAGTACCACTATCAGACACTGAAATTTGTAATTATAACTACATCCAGCTGATTGGTCATGGCTCCTGCATCTGTTCCCATTGCGGAGTTTTTTTGGTTACAGAAAGTATATGATACATAATCATATTCTCTAATTAGAGCTTCCTGTATAAATTCGTATTGCTGTGTTTTTTGGTTACAGAGAGTACGTGACACATAATATATTTTAAAGTTAGAGCTTATCTGTGCAAAATATATCTTTTCGCCATTCCATTATAATTTGTTTCATTTTGTTCCTTCAAAATAATATATAGATAAACCTCTTGCGCAGGGAAATAACTTCCAGTAGTCCATACATGAGACCAGTTTTTCTCTGTAATCCAACACCAAGTAGTAGCTTTTACTATTAAATAATGTGATGCACACGGATAAAATACCGTATCAGAGAAAAACTCAAAAACAATGCATTGTGTGTACATGAGACCAGTTTTTCCCCGTAATCCAACACCAAGTAGTAGCTTTTACTATTAAATAATGTGAAAAGCCATGTGGATAAAAATACCGTATCAGAGCAAAACTCAAAACAATGCATTGTCTGTACTCAATTTTCTAAATGAAACTTTCTGATAGCTGTTCTTAAGCATTGTGTCTCCTCTCCTTATTTGGATCATTCATTTTTAGTTACAAAACCCATGTGAAACTTTTTCTTTTCATAGTCTTCAGCTAGGTCACTTTCTTCTCAGTCAAATGTACCATATAAATCATGTTAGATGGTACATTTATTGTATATCGTTGGATATAGTATCTTTTGCTTTGGTTAATTAGACAATTTAGATTACCAGTAAGTAGTTGTAATGGTACTCATTTGTTGTTAATTACCCTATGGTATTGGGGCTGTGACCTGTGATGCTGTTTGTTATCATCCTAAACTTCAATTATTTCATTTACCTTGTTTAGGTGGTGATTCCATTAGATCACCTGAAAGAGGTCAAGCCATCGGTGAGTCAGGTTAACAAAAGTGAAAAGTACATTCAGATTGTCTCTCTTGACAACCATGAATTTTGGTTCTTGGGATTTGTCAACTATGATAGCGCCGTGAAGAACCTCCAACAAACTTTAGAAGACATGCGTGAGTCACAACCACCAATCAGCTCCCCACCACAACAACCACATCCTCAAATGCAACAACCACCCCAAATGCAGCCACAACCAAGGACTCAACCTCAACCCCAATCACAACCACCACCTCAGACACAACCTGAAATGCAATCCATATTGGAACCAGAATTGCAACAGCAGACTCAACCTAAACAGCAAGTACCATCACAAACCCAAGCACCTTCGCAACCGCAACCATAACTGCAGTGATTTCTACTTAGACCATATGATGACTTTGCATGTTAACTTGTTTGTTGGTGTGAATGTGAATCAGTTCATTGATTTTTATGTACTTAGTTGGAGTTTATGTGATTTTCTTTTTTTAGAACATGATGAGCTTTTGTTGATTCAAGTATTCTACTGCTGTAGCACTCTGATCAATTTTGTTTTTTGTTCCGTCTTTTTAACTTTTGATGATTTATCTGTTTGTCTTTGTTCAATTGATATTGGTTTTCCCTGTAACTGTATAATCACCTTTCCTTAATTTTTTTAATTAATTATTTTCTTTCTTTGTGAATAACTTGGTAAACTCTTCCTCAAAAAGAAAAACTTGGTGAACTATTTATTTTATGTCTTTGGGATGCTCCACCATTTTTTTGATGTCGTGGGTTTGCCTTTATTTCGGCTAACTGGAGTGAATCCGCAACAGTCTGACTTCACCTCTTTCTTTCTGTATAAATTATTCAATAATTTTAATCGCAAGCATCAGTGTTCCTTGTAGAATTCTGTTGTTTGTATCTTTGTAACTTCATTTACTTATATATTTCGTTCTCTGTGTGTGCAAGGAAAACAAAATGCAAGTTAAATCATATATCCTGTTTGTATGTCTATCAACGCACTATTATTTTTTTTGTATGTAAACAGATTTGAGAAATATCCACATAAAAAAAAGCAAAATGTACAGAGAAAAAATAAGTCCATAATAACCTTATCTGCTGATCTAGTCTCTTGAACAGTGTTATTTTCCCTATTTTTTGAAGGAAAAAAGAAAAAGGAAAACCAGGACTGTCTAATGGAAAATCACCATCTGCTATGAAGTCAACCATAATGGCCGAAAATTTATATTTTATCTGCTGTGTTAAGGACATGAAATCGAGTGCAGAATATAAGTCAAAATGTTGGTACCAGAGGCCATGACGAGCTGAAAATATGACCGTAAATGAATTGAGTTCGAGTTCGAACGAGCTGAATTCATGAAATATTTCGAGCTGAAAATTCTAACTCAGCTCATCTCATCACTAACTCACGAGCTGACTTATAAATCAATGTATGTGTATTTAAATAGATTTGACATTTAAATGTAGTATATCTATAAATTATAAAGTTGATATATCTATAAAATTGATATAAAAATTATACAAAATTAATATATCAATAAATTATATTTATAATGATATTTTTTTCGCACTAGTTTGAATGGTTGGACTGACAAAAAACTATCGAGCTAAATATATTAGTTAAGGCACGAGCAAGTAAGAAGTGTTGTTAAATAACTGAGATGATGAGAGAGTGATAAAGGAATTATCATGTTAGAGTTCAGTGAAAAAAATATATAAACTATTATTATTTGAGCCAAGTTGAGTAAATCCCAACTGAAATTAAACTCATTTAAAGCTAAATTAATTCAAATCCAAATCGATTCCGAATTAAATTATGAACCGAACTTTTTTATGGGCCCTATAGTTGAAAGAGAAGGGATCCAATTACTATTTTTTTTTTATGCCCATGATGCTTATTTATTTATTTATGTATAAATTTAAAAATTTGAACTGTTAGATGTATTATATATCATCTCAATTGTATGTATATGAAAAATAATTTTTTTTAACTTTATTTGAATAGTCATCAAGTAACGTGTCTAAATTGTAAAATTTGATCCGTTGATTTTATTAACGCTTGATACCTATATAAATAATATCGAAATGATATAATTTTATATATATATATAAAATGATATTTATAAAATATTTCTTCAATTAATTTTGTTATTTAAAAATTTAAATAATAATTATTTAATATATAATTTTTTTAATGATGTTACCGATGTATACGATAATTGAATCATTTCTCTAGTTGAAAACCCAGCAATTGCGAAATATTCAGAGTCACAAGCATGTACTAGGACAACTGCACAAAATTGGACACAGGTACAAATCCCACGTGGCCCCATCATTTCTCATTTCAGTGGGATCTAATTATCATTTTTTGGTGCCCATGATGCTTATTTATTTATTTATGTATAAATTTAAAAATGTGAACCGTTAGATGTATTCTATATCATCTCAATTGTATGTATATGAAAAATATTTTTTTTTAATTTTATTTGAATAGCCATCAAGTAACGTGTCTAAATTATAAAATTTGATCCGTTGATTTTATTAACGCTTGATGCCTATATAAATAATATTGAAATGATATAATTTTTTGTATACATATATAAAATGATATTTACAAAATATTCTTTCAATTAGTTGGTACAAATCCCACGTGGCCCCATCATTTCTCATTTCAGTGGGTCTAATACTCTAGTTCCAGGGTGTCATCTTGTTTGGGCAATGGATGGAGTTTTTAATTTATTTTTTTGAGCATGTGGGCCATTGATGGGGTCGAATTTGTGGCGGTGAAGGCGACTCATGATTCATGAATGATGTAGATTCAGTAATTGTGGGGAAATTGAAATACATGGTAAGAAAAATGACAAAAACAGTAAATTATAATTATGGTTGACTTTGAAATTAAACAGGATTTTCATCAATCTCAACATATATTATTTTTAATATATTTTTTTCGACATTGAATCCATGTCATCTCAGAGAGATGAAATTTATTATCATATATACTAGATGCGGTTCTAATTATTATGGTTGACTTATCTGTAAGTATTTGACAGCAGCAGTAATTGTCAGCACAATTTTCCATTGTTAAATAGAATAAGATACACATACAAGCCAGTTATTCCAAATTTATCACATAGGGCAGCTTGCAACGAATAAAACAAGAGTAATCAGTTCGTGTACAGGCTAAAAGCCTATCGATATTTGCTTGTTATGGTAACATTGCATTTTGGATTTGGCATGGTCCACTGCTGAGACAGGTGTCCTATATGATAAATATGCACAAAATAATTTCACTGAATTTTTTTATAATAATCTCAATAATTCAATTATTATTAATAATAATAATAATAAAATTTAATAGTATAAATGACAGCGCGTCACTGTTAGTGACATTTGAAAAACACACAACCGAGAGTGACATTTTATGATATATTTTTTTTGCAAAAAAAAAACAAAAAATGTACCGGTGAAAGTGGCGCACTCAAACAATAACAACAAAAAATCTTTAATCCCACTAGTAAAAAATACATCAACATTTTGATTAATTATGTCACACTCAAATTGGTATTTAAAAAAGATGCATATGCAACATACGGACGCATATACAGTCAAAATATAAGAATTTAGTGTTTTTTAGATATTGAAAATAATAATATATAAAAATAATCTTTTAAGTTGATTATAAAAGAAGAAGTGTGGTGTAGTGGTTCCATCACTAGATGGTGTATTTCATGTCATGGGATAGTTCCAAGGAAGGAATTTTTGCTTGAGTTTTACAGCTTCCTATGAGATCTTCTATGGCATGTAGATTTGTGTCAAAACCGCATAACAATTAGTCCATATATGAATTTCATGCGGACAGTGACCGTGGTCGCACGAATCCCATTTTACATCACAGATTAATAGTGTTTTTCTCATGATGAGTTCTCTTTTCTGTATGTCGTGAGAATTTACAGATTTTTTTATTTTAATAAATAAAATAAATAAATATAGCAAATTGGTCATCTCTCTCCTCACTTTTGCGTTTATAGCCAGACTCAAGTTTCAAACTCGGGTCCGTTTTTTTTTTTTTTACACAGAAACGAAAGAAAAAAAAAACTGGACCCGACTTTCAAACTCGGGTCCAGCTATCCCATTTGTATTTCCTACGATTCCCACTCCCCTCTCTCTCCCATCACTCCCCTGCCTTCTCCTCTCTTCAAAAAATATGAATTTTTTTCTCAATTGTTTAGATCTAATTCATTTTTGCTCCAATTTATAAACCGTTTGCGCGAAACTTTTTATCGTTAGAAGGAGAGTCGGAAAAACCCGTCGATTCGTCAATTTGATCGTCATTTCGAAGGTAATTTTTGATTTTAAATTTAAATCCGAATTTATCAAAATTAGTAATTTTGATAGATTTAATTAGTATAATAATAGTGATAATTGAAATATAGTTAATATAGTTTGGTTTAGTTGATTTGTGTTGATTTTTTGTGTTAATTTTGAAATATGTTGTTGTAATTAGTTTAATTATGTATTAACACTAATGAGGCTAATTATTTTAAATTTGTTAGATTAAATTTGGTTAAATACTATTAATTATATGTACATTGGTTAATTATGTGAAATTGTTCAATTATATCAAATTATACCGAGCTATTCCAAATTATACAAAAATTATACCAAAATTATAATATTTTTAAATAATTGTAGTGAAAAATGGAGTATCCGCAACTGCTTTTCGTGCCCGAAAATAAACATAGGTCGCAGAGGGCCAAAACCGATGTAAGTATTCTTTGTCGTATAATATGGAAAAAAATATACTTTATAATTTTAACATGTCGTATTTTTTAAATCATTAACAACACAAAAATAATAATAATTTTTATATAACATAACATAACATAACAATTTTTAAATCATTAACAACAGAATAATAATAATAATTTTTATATAACATAATAATCATTTATCCAATATAATTTCATATCACATAATAATCATTTACATAACATAATTAATTTCATATAACATAATAACTAACTAACTTAATAATATTGAAAACGTAAAATATATATATATATTTACCCGGACCCGAGTTTCAAACTCGGGTCCGGTTTTTTTTTTCTTTCGTTTCTGTGTAATAAAAAAAACCCGGACCCGAGTTTGAAACTCGGGTCTTGCTATAAACGCAAAAGTGAGGAGAGAGGTGGCCAATTTGCTATATTTATTTATTTTATTTACTAAAATAAAAAAAATCTGGAGAATTTATGTTAAAATGAGTTTGATGTGTTTTTGTCTCTTGGGAGATATGCTATGGTGACTTGTAAATTTGGAGAATTTGTAACTTCTGAATTGAGCGACATGTTGGATGACATATGTATATTGCTCAGGACTGGTGTTGACTGGGAATTTCTAGTTGGATTCCTGAGAGCTTATTAGTTAGGATTGCAAACGGATCCGATACGGATGAATAATGGTCTTATCATATACATATTTGTTATAATTTTTGGATATAAATAGTTTTGGATATATATACAGATCAAATATTAACGGATATCTAATACATATCGGATATCGAACGGATATATATACGAATACAGATATATTTCATATATTAAAACAAAAATATTATATGTATCATTATAAAATAATTGTATACTATTTTTTGATAGAATTATTAACTATTAAAAATAAATATTAATTATAGATATTGAATACTAATTATCATTATATTAGTAGTTTAAATGTATCAATGAATTATAAATAATGTATGATATATTAGCACAAATTATATATAAAATTAGTTACATTTATAGTGTATGCAAAAAAAATATAATGAGATTTTTTTTGATACTATCCATTTGCAACCCGATTATCAGTAACCAGCAATAAACAATATAATTTTGTTTCAAGTTCAATAGATAATTGCATGGTGGCAAATAAAATCAGATTGAAGCCATGGACATACATGAGGAAAATTAGGAGGGGACATAGTCCACCTTCTTTATATGTTTTTGTATTTGTTATATGTTGATCTGTCATTTAGGGGATGGGTTGGAGATGTGGGCAGCATTTTTCTTGTTTACTTGTAGTTGCCATTTTTGATTTAGATTTCTAAGTTGTTATTGGTTAGTTATTTTACCCTTTTTAGTAGATTTTTATTTTCTCGCGGAATAAAGTTTCTAAATAATTTGTAATAATTTAATTGATGAAGTAATTGTTATTAATTACAATTAATAATTTTTATTAGATCTCTCTTACATTTCGATGAATTTATATTTTTCATATCAGAAATGTGAGCCACATTTAATGGTGAAGGATTTCAAAGGAAGAGTTTTACAAGAAAGTAGCAGACTTTCTACGATTATAACTTGACATGATGTAATATGCTGAATGCTAATAATGTCAGAGATAGGTTTTGCATTTGATCACTTCAATTTGATAAGCTTTTGGTTGCAATATTTTCCTTTCGGCATTGAAATTAAGTTTATTGATCTTCTTCTTCTTTGTTGATTAGGTAGAGGATGCTACAAGAGCTCTTAAAACTACAAATAGAACAACTCTTGAGAGAAATGGCCAGATGTTACATGTAGCAGAAAGTTCTTCTTCAATAATAGCCCACGGTCTGATCCAATCGACACCGTCTCGCTCCTTTTCGCATCAGTTGGTTATATCTTTAAGTAATTCTTTTTTTTTTACTTGATTTTGTTTACAAGAGCATACTGCAAATAACTTTAGACAAAAAGGACATTCAAATTTCTCTTCTTTTTTTGGTCTTAGTAAAATTGAAGAAGGAAAATAGAAATGTCAAATTGAAATATTCTTGTAATTTTGGGGCTGTCGAAATTGGAATTTACAAGTTCAAGTTCAATTAGAGGATTCTTGTTTGGTTCTTCATTGCTGACTCAACTGATCAGGAATATATTAGTAAATGCAGTAGCTCGATCACCAGAGGGCGGCTCTGTCCTTAATTTGTCATAGGGATCTTCTTTACTCAGTAATACAATCGCCACAAAGGTATACTTCTTATTCTTTAATTATAATTTTTTGTATTGATTCTATATATTTCTCTTTTGTTGCTCGTAAGTTGATTGTTAATTCACCTGAGAATCTGACGATGTATCTTGAGCAATGTTGATGTGGGTGCAAAATTGTCTTTTTAGACCTCGAGGAGATCCCATTGAAACTAACACAAGACACAAAGCTACGAAGATTTTCAGCCATGCTGATGTTGTAGCTGAAGAGTTGGTATCTTACAATTTAAATGTATTCCAATTGTTGGTATTACAGACTTACAGTTGAGAATAATATTTCTTAACGATTGATATGTTTTGTTCAAAATAGGTTTGGGATTGAGCAAGAGTATACACTTCTTCAGAAGGATGTGAATTGGCCACTTGGATGTTCAGTTGATGGTTTTTCCAGCCCTCAAGTAATCTTTAACCCTCTAAATGCACAGATATATACATGAGTTTATCTAAAATTTCATCTATGAATCAAAAGGTTCAAATCAATGAACTTCATCATTTTCAGTCTTTAATTTTATTGCATTTCCCATTAGGTCCGTACTACTGTGCGTTAGGTGCTGATAAGGCATTTGGTCGCAACATTGTTGATGCACATTACAAGGCTTGCCTTTATGCTGGTATTAACATCAGTGGCATCAATGGTGAACTGGTCAGATACTATTTACATTTTGGTAAATCAGATAGTATAGGATGTCTTTTTCTTTGTCAGGTCAGGTACAATTCAAACTTCCTTTTTGTTCTGTCCTCATCATTTTTAAACAATTATTGGTTTTCTTTTGCAAATTCAAAAAGTGACTGTCATTCATTTTTAATAGACCTTCAATTATTCTTTTGAAATAGTTAGGATGTGTTCGATCGATATTAAGGATTTGAATAATGGTTATTAAGTAGTCTTCACACCTCAGAGATAAGTGCTTTTTGTGTCTGAGCATTTAGTTCCTAATTGTCAGGGTAGTGCAAAAAGGAAATCTGGTGAATTTGACTAGAAAAGTGAAGAACCTTCTGCGTGGTTATGTTTCATTGAGAATATTGTGATTCTTGTATATTACATGGTTATACATTAAATTTGTGTCAATCTGGTATAGGAGACTTTGTTGTGCAGCTAGAGAGGAATCTGGTAATGGTACATGCTACAAGAGAAGATGTCAAACTTGGTGATAGTGCAGGCAAAGGATCAATTGTTAAGTTTGAAAAGCAGAAACACAAAGTTTCTTTCCTTGGATTCATTGTTCTGTAAATTTGAAGTTTTGAACTACTATATTGTTTTCAAATTAAAAATTTCAATTCCATAATATAGTTTATTTATATAAAAAAATTAATTCCATAATGTAGTCTATTTATATAAAAAATTTAATTCCATAATATAGTCTATTTATATTTTAGATTACTTATGCACATGATTTATGAATTTAAAACATCAATATATTTCAATTTATGCTATTATATTAAAAAAATAATTTAAGACTTAAGGTATGCCATAATTAGCAATATTGTAGGTAAGAAATTAATGGCTGGAGTAATTTGGACCTCATACCATAATAATAGCATTTAATTTTACATCTATTGTTATGGATTAAGAAAATCAACATCATTTATCTCGCCTTTCAGGATATCATACTTTATTATCCATTTATCAGGTATTTTAAATTATTTTTTCCATTAAGTCTTGTCCATTTGTGCTCTCTCCAAACACCATCTTTTTTTGGGATTTGTCTATTTGTCGACATTATCTTTTCCCGGGACTTTTTTCTATAATGCCATATATGTTATATCTTTCTATAATGATGAATAATTAAATTAATAAAAGTTTTTTTGTTGCCAATGAAACTATCCAAGGACATGGGTATAACATTTTATTTAACGATAAAAAACTTCATTTATAGAATATTTTATATAGTACAATTAATGAGTCAGACAAAGAAAATATAAATTTTGCAAACGTAAAAAAATTATGATCGATGACAAATGAGCAAAGTGTATCATCAATTATCCAATCTTTTATAATTATTATATTCAACTCCTCCATCAATTTTAGTGATTCTCATAGATTTTATGATATTATATTTTTAGTATAAAATTAAAATGGAAACAATAAACAGAAAGTTACATCGGCAACAGTACTCTAGCAAGTGTAATAAAATAGGGACAGGATCACTTGACAACGGTTATCTTGACAATAAATTTTTAAATAAATACGAAAAAAAATTAAAAATAGAAAAATAAATCTTATGGATATGTTCTTATATTTATAGATTGATGGTGATTCAAATCTCATATAATTTCATTATCGTTTAATAGTCCATCAAAGTCTGTGAAATTATAATCATTGTAAATTATTTAACGATAATGAAATTATATGAAAATTAAATCACCATTAATCTATAAGTAGACAAATATATCCATAATTTTTTTTCTATTTTTAATTTTTTCATATTTATTTAAAAATCTATTATCAAGATTGTCAAAATAAATCATTGTCAGCTGATCCCAGCCAATAAAATATATGATGATGAGACCAAGCTGTCTGATGACAGCCTGGTTAATATTAATGACAATTAATAATTTATCAAATTATACTTTGGATAATTTGAATTGATAAATCAGAAACAAAGGTACGACCGTACGGGAAAAGCCATTCACCAATCTCCACGCAAAGTTTGCTCTCTGATGGGTCGCTGTCAAGTCCAACAGGAGTGGTTGGGATAAGGCTCCACCAATCGCCTACTGTTTAAGCGTGACAAGAATGAAATTATACTTTAGATTTTTTTTATTGGCTGCCATACAATTATTGTGCAATATGATAAAATAAAATAATATTGTTTTACAAAAAAAAAAATACTACTAACGTAAAATGTTCTACATGCACACAATCAAGTGTCTTTTATATATATATCATCAATAATAAGAAAATAGTTGTATTTTCAAAATATACCCCTAATTGAAGTGTAACTACCGCTAGAAAAATAAATAGAACATTAGAAATAACCATAAGCTTGTATTTTTAGTGAGAGACAATTGTTAGCTTAACATGTTTTCTTATTAGCGTGCATTTCAATGAAATTGATCAGCCACAAAATGACAAATGAATTTATCATTTAATTTATCGGATTTGACAACCAATTAATTAAAATTGGCATCTGACAATAATGTGAAAATTTAAGACCACAAAAATATTCTACTACATGAACCATATCCGACAGTAGTGCCAACATTTATGGTCAAATTGCCAATAAATAATTGCTTAAGAGCGCGCTTTGCTGATTTGGACAATTCAATCTAAGATAATTGCATAAGTACCATCTCAATATTTCATTGATGTCATCTAGAGGTATTTTTATGAACACAACAAATAAATTTTATATGTTTGATCTAAACAAAATGACCTAAATAGAAATATGGAATGTTCTACCATCCGATCGGTAACACTAGATAATTCAATCCCTTTGTAGTAATAAACATATCTAGGACAATTTACATGGGATCCACTAGACACACATGGCAGACCAAGCTTTCAAAAATAAAGGGGATAAAAAAAAAATTGGGACGGATATAATATTATAATTATTTAAAAGACAAGTGTATTTTTATGTTTTTTATAATGAAAGTATAATTTAAGAGATATATTTTTAAAAATATTTTCATTTTCTTCACAATTTCTTTAGAAATGAAGTATATTTTAAAAAAAATCACAAATCTATTTTTTTTTAAAAAAAATCAAAAAGTGACTTGCCCCTGTAGACACATGAGTTTACAGTCAGACTCACCTTATGAAGATACTACGGTCTGGATTAAGAAAGTCGGACAGTACACGTTGTATAGAGATATTAATCCTGACCAGAAACCAAGCCTTTCTGCAATCATTATTATTGTTCATAATTGCACAATTATACACATGCTATGATTCTAGATCGCTATTCTTTCTTTCCTTTTTTCTTTCTTTTTTCCAAGTTGAGTTGACCCACGCACGACATGAGCAGGGCCCATTTTTATATCAACTTCATTATCCATTTGGGCTCAGCTTCTGTGACTGTTCCCATACTTTGGAGTTCCCTCTTTTATTCTTTAGGCCTTTTAGTTTGACCCTCGGCCCACATGACCATACCAACGCCATTTGGGACCACATTTATTTCATATAAAATTTTTATTGGTCCATCCTGTTCTTAAATGATAATCATTCTTGATTCTTTTGTTAACCCCACTCTTTTTGTATGTTACCCAAAAATGTACCCCCACCAAAAAAAACAAAATCCTATTTCTATATATCTATGAGCACTTTTTTAATATTTTATTGATCTATAGTCCCTCGTGCCTATGATATTTTTAAGTTTTTATATTTTGATGTGCATGCTTGTGCCAAATTTTAATGCGAAGTCTCATGTTTTCTGCTGTCTTTACAATATGATAACGATATACTATTTTTGGCTCCATAAAAGTATATAACGGTATCCAATTCTTTAGTAATTATGATTTCTCTGATGTGTGGGGTCTCCATGGAACAATTGTTGTTAATTTAAGCAAGCAAAGCAGAGAGCAGCGGTCACTTTGCGTTGTCACTGGTTCCTTTAATCTTTATCTTTGTCACTGATGCATAGTACAGCGTCGAAAGCAAGAAACAAAGAAAGAAAAGAGTTGAGAGGCGTGGCATAGGCTATATATCATACATCTCTTGAACAATGCTAAAGTGATCTGATCAATCTCTCTTTTGGCTCTAACTCGGTGCCTAAGTGCAACTTTCGAAGCCATGCCAAGTGTCCAGCCAATGGAATTGATCGTTCCTTGGTGGAGCTTTTGCACCTCCATCTCTCTCTCTCTCTCTCTTTTTCTTTTGAAAGTGTTTGTCCTCGGCTTTTGCTTTCTAGAATCTGAATCCATGCATGGCCTGTTACTTGCATGCATGCTAATGTATATGCCATACCACAAAAGCATGATTACACAAAATCCAAAGAGTTTCTATGTTCTCGTCACGGTCAGAAAGGAGTCTTATTTTTCATTAAATGCTTTCTTCCCATAGTTCTCAAATCAAGGATATTTGGATTAATAACATCTTTTAATACACTGCAAATATTGGTATTGTTTGATTACTAAAATTTCAATGAAATTTGAACGATTAACTAACAAATTGCTCATAGGGAAACCGATTTAGCATTTAGACCGTCTATATAATAGTTTCTCTTAGCTTTGATTTTGGTCGATTATTTGATTTTTTTATTTTACTTTTCAACACTGAATGGAGCACCAAACGAATTTATGATCTCTTAATTAAGATGACGGATGAAAGCTAAAAGAATTAAAATGTTGTTATCATGATAAATATTTGATTAAATTAAATTAAACAAACCAATTAAATTTATTTCCACGATTTTCATGACGAATACTATTTTATTTCGTTTAAAAAAATTCTTACACACATACTCTTATACACCAAATTTGCACACCACTCTTCCCTCGCCTTTTGCTTTGCCTCTTTTCTTTTTTGTCAATCTCTTTTTCTCTCCTTCTCTTCGGTCTCGCTTCTATCCTTCTTTGAGCTCGTCCCGCGCTCTCACTTCCCTCATTCCTTCTATGATATTGTTTCCTTCATGATATCCCGTCTCTCTTCCAGTTCCATCATCCAATCTCATCTCTCTTCCTTCTTGCTGAATCTCTCCTTCAGAGACGGATGCATGATTTTGATCGGGGAGGGAGGATAATTATCGGATTGTAATAGTTTATCAGATTCAAACCCACTAATAATTTAATATATATTATTATCTAATATAAAACTATCAAAATAATATTATTTTACATATTAAAAACAACAACAAAATAAAACTCAAAATAATAAATTATCAAGTTGACGACAAAAAATTTTCACTACAGAATTTCGTATTTCAAAATATTTTCATAATTATTTCATTATGTATGATATTAAATATTTTTTTCTCAATTAAAATAATCAAATAATTCAGGGGAGCATAAAAAATTTTCAAGGGGTAGATTACCGAAAATATTATCTAAAAATACTATTTTTCAAAATTCAAAAGAGATAGATGCCCCTGGATAACTGTGGATCCACCTCTGTCTCCCTCCCTCCTCTCCTTATATATTTTGTCTTCTATTATATTCTACTATGATTTTAAATATTTTTACGATTTGATATAAATATTGTTTACATTGGTATAAATATATTTGAATATTAGTAATTACTGGACATCTATTCTATGTATAAACGTTGTTGAATGTTAGTATAAACAGTACCTTCGTTTTCATGTATAGACATATTGGATGTCAATATATATAAATACATATGATTGATAGGATAAAGATATTTTTAATATTAGTACAAACACTTCTTACTACAAAAGACATACTACAGATGTGAAATTTTTGAGATATTATAAGATATGATCTTTTATAACTCTTAACTAAATTTTCATATTGATTAAAACATATTCGGCAGATAGTATAAACACTTTTGATCAGTGTATATGCGCACTGACTGGGAAGCCTATGGGCTTGGGAGCAGACGAGCTAGGAAGCACACATAATAGAGACCGTCTGATTGGAATACAAAAATCTTTAAGGGATACTCGATGTTCAGAATTAATGTACAATCCTTACCTTAAAATATCACGCAAGTAGAAGTGTTTGCTTTGAACTTTTCTCGGAAGCCAACAAATGAAATAGATGAAGACATGAAGTATGTATCTTAGAGGAGCTAGTTACTAAACCAAATAGAAACAAAATGAAATAAAAACAGAAATGCCAGCTATAAGTTCTGATCATATATATTTACAATTTTTGAGCGCATGAAGCCCAAACCAGAATTGACTGCATGCAACCACGTTAATATTTCCCCTTTGACCACCCGTACTCATTACAAGTGTTTTTAACCTGACATGTCTTTCTTTTTTTTGATCCAAACCTGCCATGCATGTCTTTCTGCTTTTAGCTTGAAATACACAGCCAGGCTGCATATAGACATGCAGAAGACAAATTTTCTCCTAACTCATGGACGGATTCTGACACATAGTCGTTGCCACTGAAATTATCACAACTTATTAGTCCTTGACTAACCCTCTAAAATCTATCACAATCTCAGTGCTATTATTAGTGTTCGGTGGTGGAGGTTTTAGTCCTCTTACTCCTGATATTTTTTTAGCATCATTTGCAAAATGAACTGTTGAAGATATTGAGTCTTTTTGGATACTTAAGATGAGTATCATCCTCAAAATTAATGCCTCTGATAATTTTAACTATTTTAAAGCGGTTAATCTTTTGATAGTGACGAAGCCAAATTAAATTTTTAGTAGAGCAAAAATTATTTAATGTCAATTAAGGGGGGCTAAACACAGATGTTTCATAAAAAAAAATACACATATTTTGACAAAACTAATTTAGGGGCCAAGAGATCCCAAATCTGGTGTACCTCTGTCTCTGGATATACGCCGTTGAACTCTACTTCTTTAGTATGCAGAGTAGATTAAAATTAATACTTTTTTCCTTTTATGTTCTCATTAAAAACATGGGCATCTTAAATCTGTATTCGTATGTTTTTACACAATTAAAAAACAAACATCTCAAACAAAGATAAATACCTGTCTAAATAACTTTATATATTTATTGACATATTTATGAAAATAGAAAATCTCAGAGTTTTGAATCTGGACCATACATACGGACGACAATATTTTGCCACAAATTAATTGAAGACTTATTCTGCACTGATCACTATTTGTTTTGCGTTAAATGACTACAATTTGTCACTGGTTGATTCTTCACACACATTTTTTGTTCTATACAGACCGTGATATTTGTTTTGGATCTACGTCAAATTATCATCTATTTTCAGCCTTGACTAATTCGTTGAAAAAAATCACATCAAAAAGTCGGATCAAAGATGTCTTTTATTCTTCTTCTTCAAAGCCCTTATTGTTGGATATCTTTATGGTATTTCTAATTGCCTTAAATCCTTAATTAAAATCTACTCTTATATAATTAATTTAAACTTATATAATTAATTTAAATAATACGCAACGAATTTATCTTCCATCTTCAAAGTCTTCCACCACCCAACACTCAATCGGAATCTAATAAATCGTTGCTAAAAATTAACGCACAGAACCTGACTTGAACTATCGTACACAGAGATTTCTGATTCAAGTTGCTACAGCATTCGAGTTCTCAATTAATTGGAGGTCAGCTTAAAATGCTTGGAATATGATTTTTTTTGAAAAAGAAGGTCACCTGGGCCCGCGATCGCTTGGTCAGTTCTTTTTGGTGCATAGCTGACCTCAACCCGGAAAATATTTGAAAGATATTATAGTTCATACGAATTTTATTATTCAAGTTAAATAAATTATTATTCATATTAATAACTTAATTATGCAATTTATATAATTCTGGATAATAACTCATTTAAATTATATATAAAGTACTATAGAAAATAAATTGAAATTAATTCATTATTATCAATAATAAATCATTTAATTTCAATAATATAGTGGACAGTAGCGGAGCTACATCTTCAATTAATCAAAATTAGGGGGGTAATCCATATATTATACAATAATTTATACAACTATTACTTATTTGTTTATCAACACAATATCAGCTATGATGTCTTTATATATGCTCCTCTCAGCATATGTTAACCATATCCATATCAAGAGCCGAAATAATTTATATTCAGAGATGGAGTTATGATTTGAATATAGGAGAGGTCAGATTGGCGGAATCCAAAATATTAAATAATTAAAATAAATTATAGAGATCAATCACTCTTATATAAATATAACCAATTTTCCTAATTTCTCCATACATTTTCCTAAGGGTGGGGATCACGTGACAATAGGTTATTTTGACAATCTTGACAATTGATTCTTAAATAAATAGAATAAATCTTAAAAATAGAAAGAACTTTATAGATATATTCTTTTATTTGCACATTGATAGAGTTTGAAATTTTAAGTAATTTCATTATCATTTGATAGTCAATCAAAAATCATTAAATTATAATCGTTGTAAATTATATAAAATAATAATGAAATTACATGAAATTTAAAAAACTATCAATCTACAACTAAAAGAACATATCTATAAAAAAATTATAAAAATATTTTTTTATATTTATTTAAGAATATATTATCAAGATTATCAAAATAACTAATAACTTTTTGTCAAGGACCCCAGCCTTTCTAAGTCGTTAGATATATCAAGCCCACTCTAGTGTCCTTTGTCTCCAGTCTCCACACTGCCTATAACAATGATTTTTGGTTGAAACCCAAAGATAATTAAATAGGTAACAAATAAGGAAAATTTAATGCAAGGATGATATTTTGGAATCAATTGAACTTTTGAAGCCGGCTGGATCGAGATAAATATGCCGAACTTTAGGAGCAAAAATTGTACCAACTAGAAGAACCTAGAGGTTTCTAGCTTATTTTCTCATTTCTTTCACTCTATTATAACGACTATAAAACCCGCACCTTATGTAGACCGTTTTAATTTTAAAAGTATTTATATTTAATATAAATTTCATTACAAATAAATAAATATTGTACTTAAATATGAATTATATCTAAATCAATTATAAAATTATAAAAATTTAAAATTTTAAATAAAATTTATTATTATTTAATAAAAATAATGTACAAAATATAATATTTTTTCTTAGTATGATTATACAATGCATAGTTTTTTTAATAATAAAGCTTAATAATAACAAATGGAACGGGGGGGGGGGGGGTAAGTTTGACCGTTAGTTTTTAAAAATATTATTTTGCATTGTTCAATTAGAGATGTCTTGGTCATTAAGAAAAAACTGAATATTATTGGACAAATTTATTATATACACTCTTTATAATGTAGTATAACACTAATTTTACTATTAATAAATGATATATTTTACTTAAATGTAATTTATATCTAAATTAATTATAAATATTATTAAATAAAATTAATTTATTATTTAATAAAATATGATGTACAAAATATAATATTTTTAAGTATAATTGTACAATGCATAATTTCTTTTCTATAATTAAATTTAATAATAATTTATATTTAATTTACTTGATATATATTTTTTAGTTCTCCTATCAATATATAAATAAGAAAATAACAAATGAAATGAAGAGAAAAAAATGAGTTTCATCAAAATCTAAATCGTTAATTTTTAAAAATATTAATTTGCACTGTTCGATTAGAAATATTTTAGTCACTAAAAAAAATTAAAAAACTAAATATTAATGAATAAATTCAGTACATTGATATAGTATAAATATTGGAACCATACACACGTTCAAAACTTTGCGCCGACGATATATAATATTGACAAAACAGTTGTTATACACGTTCAAAACTTTGCGCCGATGATATATAATATTGACAAAACAGTTGTTATAACCGCCCAAATTTTGTCAGAATCGGGGGGTCTCCGAAAATTGTTGTCCGCATTTTTTTCATATAACTGCGGTCCGCACTTTGTCCATCTGTGGTTCGAAAAAAAATTAATTCTGTTTTCTTTTCCTAAAATCAATTACAAAAATGCAGCAGTATTTTTTACATAAAATATAAAAATTATAAAAATAACAAAAATGTTATAATTTTTAGATTAACCTCTAATGAAAAGAAGTGTACGGTTGAGTCTCATCAAACAACCAAAAAAAAAAATAGTTGAAGAAAAAAATAAAGCCTAGTCCGATTAAAAATTTTGAGCTAGGGATGAGGATTCCACTGAAGGGAATATAACGCCAACAGTTAAAAAAAAAGATGTGCAATTATGAAAGATTTAGAAGTAAAATTATCCTTTTACATTTTATATCTATTTTTTCATGGACTACAAATTCTCTAATTGAGAAACGCTTTTCAGCTTGTCCAAGTCCTCGAATATTCCAATTATAAATGTTCATTAAAAATGATCAAAGCCCTATTTGTGTTAAACTGTTGTGACTGATTTTCTTTATTATTCGGATACTTTAGACACCTTGCCGAATAAGAATATGTGTCTGATAAGGTGCGAGGACGTATCGAATATGTCACGTAGCGTATTAATTTTTTTATTTTGTTTGGCTGACAAGTTTGATCGCCGATGTACCCTGATATGTGCTGATTCATTTACTATACATTTTGATATGCCCTATTACATTTGAATCAAACAACATACATTGTCATACATGGCAAGCTCAAATCCACCAAATTATCCAAGAATTTGTGACAAAATCAACTCTTATATTTTTTATGTACTAATTTCATATATTTTAAATTATTTTATAAGTTAGACTATGGTGTTATGCGTAGTTAATGATCAAATTTGCTACGGTCTCAAATACATAGTTAAATCATTTTCAAATATTGATTTATGAATCTCAATAAATTTTTTATATCAAAATATGATGGGATATATTTTTTCTATTTTTGAATTTTCTAGATATTAGTTTTGAATTTTTAAAATGACCTAGAAAATATATATTATTTTATTATTATTATTGAATCATCTTAAAAAATCCAAAACTAATACTTAGAAAATTCAAAAAAAAAAAATTTTTATATACCATCATATTTTTGATATAAAGAATTTATTAAGATCCATAAATCAAGATTTGGAGATGATTTATCGATATTTTTTAATCCATAACAAAATTAATTCAATAACTACGCATAACACCATAGCCTAACTCATATTTTATTTATTTAACTTTTTTATTATATTTATAAATATATTATATTTATAATCGTATAAATTTTTATTTTTTTTTATATAACCGCCCCCGCACTCATTCAACATACCTCATTTGTCTTACAAATTTCGGAACTACTACTAAGAATAGTCTTTTTAACGTATTTCATTTCTCTTAAATTCTAACAATGCAACCCTTTTCACATCAGATGTATCCAAAAGTATACCCCACTCCACGAACCGTCTGAGTACCTGCTAAAAGGAAACAAAATGTTTGATGAGGAGTAGAATATGGCACTAATGGAGAACAATTGAGCAAGGAAGAAGAGAACGGCGATTGAATTTGGAGATTGTCATTGTCGCGCTGGAGAAGGTGGAGAGAGCTCGGCACAACTCTTTTCTTTCTCAAAGAATTATGCTATCAAATTCAAAAACGGTGCAAAATATATTATGACTATTTTGATAATGCATATATTCAATTTAACTCCAAATAGATTCGAGATTCACTTTAGATGCGTGTAATATGAGATCCCTGCTGTAGGTTCATTTACACGGAATTAAGATCTGCATCGTTTTCACGGAGTGGTTGTTACAATGAATTCATATCTTTTAAAATACTTTATAAGATAAAGTATCCGAATTTGAATGGACTTTGTGAATTAAAATGTGAAGATTAAGTTCAAAAAGTATGTACTATAAATTTGACGATCGTAATAAATTCGGACAATTATTTTACGTAAAGTACTCTATGGAATACTCACTCTTCTGCTAGGATAGTCAAATATTCACAAATTAAAACTGATAATTTTAAATAGGATAGTGATATAATTTTCCGGTTCTACCTCGGTGGTATACGATGATGTGGATTTTAACAGAAAAATAGGTGAAGGATTCATATTTGTGCTATATCTGGTAAGATTTTCAATTAGGCGTAATAAGATTTTTGAAACCTACGGTTAGAAAGTTAGAAACTATGTTACAAATTCTTACCATAGATTCTTAAGATCCAAAATATTAATTAATATGCATAAACGGAATCTGCAAAATAATAAATATTATACAATAATAATCATTGATTTAAAATGGTTGTATAACGTTATTAATTAGTATTAATAAAAACTTAATTATGGTATCAATAGAAATCATTGATTTGATATTCTAGTATAACATCATTTACTCAAACAAAAAAAATTAAACTAATTACATAGAAATTAACATTAAGTAGCCGTTTTGCTAATTGATTTAAACTCAATAAATTATTACAATCTGATTTTAAAATCCTACATATGATGTCTGTAAGCGTACTTTCGATGATTGTTTTATTTCTCTTCTCATTTATTCTAATTTTAATTTTGAAGGATTTCTATCATACTTTCTTCTTCTTCTTGAACCGTGTTTTTTTTTATTATTGTGGAGATTGAATATGCTGATAATTAACTATTTATTAATCTAAAGTTTTCTATATGCATTATGCAAAAATTTCCATAAATAATATATCTTTTGAAATTCCGTTTTCCCATTTCATACTCGTACATTTTTACTCAGGTTGCTTGATTTTCCATAAATATCATAATATGTGGTGTCAATTATCGATCCGACCCAATTCGACATGATCCGAAAATAAATGAGTCAGATATGGGTTTAATTTTTTTTATCCGAATCGGGTCGGGTTCGGATCAACCCAACCCGATTAATTATATTTTTAAAGTAATTTTATGATTTAGTAATAATTAAAAATTAAATATACACTAATTATATAGTAATTAATATTAATTATAAATTAATCAATATTTAATTGCTTAAAATCATATAAAAATATTTAATAAATATTTAATTATTTTACATGGATCGGGTTGGGTCGACCCGTGACCCGATCGGATCGGATATGAGTTAAGATTTTTTAACCCGAATTTAATCGGGTCAGATTCGAATTGGATCAAAAAAATAATAAAATAATATGACCCTACCCGAACCCGAACCCGATCCGACCAACCCATTAACACCCTAATCATAATAGATCCATCAAAATCATATACAGTTCAATATTCATTCGTTCCCTAGCACGTACTTGAAAGCTCTTGTTTTTTATGTTATGATTCTAAAAAATTAAACGACATGCAAGTTATATTAATGTACTTTCATTTACCGTTCAGTGGCACCCTAGTGTTTCAATAACTCATGACCACTAATAGATAAACCATTATAGGTCTTTCCTTTTGGCAGCTTTAATTTTTGTAAGTGATAGATTTTCAAATTATGCATTCTTTAGTGCTAGATAATCCGTACAGATGAGGTGATGGATCACCATAATTAATTAACATCATCATCGAAGTGTCTTTCGGAAAATGACACCACCTTTAGCAGGAATGTGACATTAGGAATCTATATTATTCTCTCCAACGTATATATATGAATTTCCTTTTTACTACGAGTTATGATGTGATGAGTCAGGAAGAATAAAATATTTTTATTTTTATATAATATATTTTATTTTCTAATTTTAAATATCAATCCAATTATTTAAAATGATCTCCTAAATAAGTTCAAAGACCAAATTATATATTAAACAATAAAAAATCATTACATCAATGCATCTTTTACTCCTAAAAAAATAAAAAGATTTAAAAAAAATATAAAATTTAGTCTCGAAGTATATTTTGTTATGCATATCGTGTTGAACGGTTCGATCGGTCCTTTGAATTCGGAAATAAAATATATAACAACAACAACTAAGCCTTTAATCTCATATAAATTGGGGTAGGGTAGAAATGAAACCCAATCCAAAAACATAAGATTAAAAATCTTAAATATCAATGATAACAACGAGGATGATGAAATAATAATAATAATAATGATAATAAAATAAATAAAAATGAAAATGATAATGGTGATGACAATATGATAATAATAATGATGATAATGATGCTGATAATATGCTAATAATAATAATAATAATAATAATAGTACAATAAATCTCCCTCTATTATAAAATCTATTTTTAAATCTAAATTTTTAACTCTAAAATTCTAAAAATCTAAGAACCTAAAATATATAACTCTACTACTAGAGTTTAACTCATAAATTATGGTTCAGGTACATTAATCGACATCTTCCAAGCACTCATATTCAAAGCAAACTCTTTAGATATATTATATTCCTTCAAATATCTTTTTATTGCTTCCTCTCATGTCAGTCTCGGTCAACCTCTTTCTCTTCTTGTGTTTTCAAGACAACATAGAATACCACTGCATACTGGTGTTTTAGGAGGCATTCGTTGGATATGATCAAATCATCGCAAACGGTGTTGGACTAGCTTCTCTTAAATTGTTGCTACCCCAAGTTTGTCATGAATATCATCATTTATGATTCGATCTTTTCCTTGTGTGGTCACATATCCAACGCAACATATGCATTTCAGGTACACTCATCTTCTGAATGTGTTATCCTTTTGAAACCCAATATTCTGCACCATACATCATCGCGGGTTTAATCGTCGTCCTGTAGAACTTGCATTTTAATTTGTTTAGGACCTTCTTGTCATAAAGAATATCATATGCTTGTCTTCATTTCACCCATTTGGCTCTTATTTTATGACTAACATCTTCATTGATATCTTTGTCACTCTGCAACATCGATCTCAAATATCAAAATGTATCATTCATGGGTACTACTCGTCCGTCCAAACTAACATCTCCATCATCTGAGTTTTTCCCGCTGAATTGACACCTCATATATTCGATTTTGGTCCTACTAAGTCTAAAACTTTTTGATTCTAAAGTTTGCCTCCACAACTATATTTTCTATTCGACTCCAATTCTGCTATCGTCAATCAGCACCACATCATAAGTAAAGAGCATACACCAAAGAATATATTTTTGTATGTCCTTTGTGATCTCATTCATCACTAAGGTGAAAATATATCGACTCAATGTTGACTCTTGATGTAATCCTATCTTATTAAGAAATGCATCGGACTCGACGTCGTCACATGCTCTGACACATGTCACAATATTTGTATACATATCCTTAATAAGGGTAATGTATTTTGTTATGACTCATTTATTTTTAAGCTCCCAACATATGATATTTCTTGGTATTTTATCACATGCTTTCTTTAAATCAATAAATATCATATGTAGGTCATTCTTATGTTCCGAATGTCTCTTCATAAGTTATTTTATCAAAAAAACGTCTCCATGGTGGAACTCCAGGCATAAAACCAACTTATTTTTAGAGACGGTTGTCAATTTTCTTAAACGATGCTCGATCACTCTCTCCCAAAGCTTCATGATATGACTCATGAGATTGATTCCTCTGTAATTAGTACAACTTTGAATATATCTTGATTCTTGAAGATTGATACAAATATACTTATTCTCCACTCATCAGGCATTTTATTGGACCGAAAAATGATATTAAATAGTTTGGTGAGCCACACTATTGCTATATCTCCAAGATATTTTCATACCTCAATCGGAATGTCATCAAGTCCTAACGTAGTATGATTTATATTATGAAATACAAAATCATATATAACGTGAAGTATAAAAGTATTTTATATTTCGGGACTCACCATAGTATGATTTATATATGAATTTTCTTTTATGCTTGTTGTCTGCTGGTGAGATTAGAGATGAACTCCATCAAAATCACTCCTTTGAACTTTTTATGTTCAATTTCTTATGATAGAGAGATATCAACACTCTGCTTTCTGAATTTGCTGAAGAATATAACTTATACCAATTGTTTTTTCTCTTTTGTATTTTTTAAGCTGTTTCCCAAATCTCCTGGAATAATTTTCTTTTGTAATTGTGACTGCTGCTTTTAATATAAAAGATAGGGCTATTTTGTCTAAAAAAATTCAAACCATGTTTTAATATTGTGTACTGCATTCTTCCCGTTATATATTTATCACTTAATGAATAATTTCATATCATACAATAATTCATGTTTATTTACTTTGATATAATAAATTGTCGTGTACTTTTTAATACAATTTGTGTGATAACTAATCTTTAATTTTTCTGGCTCATTCGTTGTAGTATGAAATGCAAAGTCATTAACTAGTTAAATATAGGTAGAGATGGCAATGGGTCAGGTAGGCGGGTAGCCAAGTTTTTATGGTCCCGTCTTGCTCGGTTGATACGTGGGCCTAAAAATTTGTTGCTGCGGGCCAAGTTTTTATGGCCCGGCCCGACCAGACTCGTTCTGCAGTGCAGTTTTTTAAAATAGGTAGAGAAACGTATTTTTTTGAGCATTTTAGATTATGAATTTGAGAAAACTTAAAAAATAAAAATTGTACATTTTATTGTTATGAATCAGTAGAATTTTATTTCATCTTAATATAACTTTTCAGTATAAAGTTATTATTAAAAAAATATTCAGAGGTCTAAAATTTTTCAGCAACTAACTTTCATAATATGAACTTTTGAGATCTATATGTTATATTTTTAAAAGAGATCAAAATATAAAAATGATAGATATAGTTATCATGATTTTAAAGAAATTAATTTTGTATTGGTTGAATTTTAAAATTAAAAGATATGACTAAAAAGGTACCAAGATGTCTATTGAATTATATTATTCACATTTATAAATTTCAAAAATATTAGCGCATCTATTTATATAATAATATCATAACTAAATGTTTCATATAATTTAAATAATATTAGTGTTATATTAAAATTTTACATAATTTTAGAATATATTGATATATAATATATATAATATAAGAATATAAATAAATATATATATATATATATATATATATAAATTTCGGGCCGGGCGGGCCTAACTTCAAGCCCGTATCCGTAAGATGGTCCGGCCCGACCCTATCTATTTATTAATCATGTCGGACGGGTTGACATCGGGCCGAATCGGATCCGATCGGGTCCACCGGATCGCGGATTAAATCGTCATCAATTTAGGTTATTGTCCTAAATGCTAATGGTTCTAGTTCAGAACATTTAATTTTATCCCAGGCTCTCAGTCCACGGGCCATTTTCTGTTCATAATTTAACTTCATTACAATACACAGTTTATTTTCAAATATGCTATTCCCAAATTCGGCCACTAGAGTTCGGAAACTTATAGGAGATGAGAACATGATTAGGATAGAAATATCACATCGCAACAGGATATCTGATATTCAGATTCGTAATAGGTTTTCCCTGCATGCAGGGGCGGTGAGTGTGTACCAGCAGGTAGGGCAGTAAAGGAGATCAGTCAAACAGAGTAGGGCTGTGAATGATATTTTTTTTTACTGTTTATCCGATTTGTATCGTATTCGATAATATGAGTATGGATAAGATTTTATTTTCGTTAGATCATCAGGTATGGATATGGATAAGAAAAAAAATTTGTTAACTTATTAGATATGAATATGGATAAGGGGTTTTCATTATCCGTTATCTATTAGGTAAATTATATAAATATATATAAATATAATTATTTTATATTTTAATAAATATATATAGTAATTAGTATATATTTTTTCTGACAATTGACATGAAAAAATTATATAATTTTTGTTATATCTAAAATATTAATTATTATTGCACTTTATTAGTTTATTTATTTAATGCTATTTATTTATCTAAATCATATAATTTGTTCATTGAATTATTTTTATTTTTATCCGTTATCTACCGTTACCTGTTCGTTACCAAAAAATTTTAATGGGTAAGGATAGAGTATGAGTAAATAAAATTTTAATGGATATGCGTAGGATACGGATAAAGAAAATTTTAATGGGTATGGATATAAAAATATCTCCACATGTACCTTACCCTATCCATTGACGGCCCTAAAATTGAGATCGGTTGAGTTTGAGAGCCAAAAATATTATTCTAGAATTGACTCATTTAAGTTGACGAGATAATCAAACTAGCTCGTTAATAACTCATGAGTTAATAAATTAATAATAGGTTATATCAAAATTAATAACTCAAAAATTATATAATACATTAAAATTTCATAATAAAATAATATAAGTAATAAATATTAATTGTTTAATAAGTTTAATGAGTCTATCAAATATAGCGAGTCTAGCTAGGTCTTAAATTTGACTCATTAACTAAATGAGTTTAATGAGCGAGTCAAACTCTAGTAGATTCTGAGCAAATTATGAAAGATTTACGAGTTATAAGTTTTTCTAACAACCCTACCAACAGCGACCTGGTCCCTCTCAACTTCTCAAAGGATTAATTAAATTAAATAATTATTAAGTAAGTTTTTTTAATAAATATAAAATTTTCGGGACTCATCCCTCAATTTTCCGATTTTCCGATGATCTTATTAATCATCTTTAGGTCCTCTATTTTTCAATCCTCGCATGGTTTTATGGACCGACAGGTTTAATTGGATTTGCTTGAAGTTGAAGAATGAACACTCAAGTTCGAATAATTTTTTTTATTATTAAACAGACGTGCGCGCGCACTGTGCAAGCTTCACGAAATTAGAGCGTAAAAAAAAAATCAAAGGTCATTTTCTATTTTATATCAAGTTTATGGGGAGAGTTAGAATAGCCACAAATTTTTTTTTCGTTGATATATCAAATTTTAATATTAAAATTTTAAATCCAAATCATTGACATTGCTCTTATTTATGATAGATATGTATATAGAGGTGTCAATTCTTGACCCGATCCGATTCGATTAATTATATTTTTTGAAGTAATTTTATGATTTAGAACTAATTAAAACTTAAATATACACCAATTATATACTAATTAAGATTAATTATAAATTAATCAATATTTAATTATTTTATACGGGTCGGGTCGGGTATGGGTCAAGATTTCTTGATCCGAATTTAATCGGTTGGGTTCGTGTCGGGTCAATAATAATAAAAAATAATATGACCCGACCCGACCCATTGACCCCCCTATATGTATATAAAAAAATTATTTCATACCCAATTTAAGTAGTTTAATTTGAATAAATTCTGTTAATTATGATTTATTAAATTAATTTTTTTCCTATTTAGACTACCTAATCCACTTAATAAAATACTTGAAAAATCATGAAAATTTACATGTACGTATCTATCATTAAAGTCTTAATGATTTATGACTTTAAATATGAGCGTAAAATTTTGAAATATAAAAAATGAGTTTGTGACATTGTATGGCACAAAAAAAATGTAAATTGGAATCCTTCTCGTAAAATATTTATATCTAAATTGTATAGGATATCGATTTTTTTGCATCTGTCATTAATACGAATAAGATTAATGATTTGGACTTCAAATATGAGCATCAAATTTTGAAATATAAAAGAAAGGTCCGTCCGATTTTTCAATAACGATAAAATAAAAATATGAGGTTACAAATGTAACATTGAAAACCAACCTTTTGTATTTTCCGTCCCTGACCACCTTCCATATTTCCATTCCAACCCCCACACTCACTTAGATCTCTCCCTTTTTCCCTTCATCCTATTACTCAACGGATGTGTTCCCATTTATCATTGTAATGACACTAAGATTGTTTTTTAGATGACATTTTAATAGAAAATTATTTAAAATAAAACAGTTTTTGAATCAAAAATTTAAATTTAAAAATTTGAAGAACAATTAAATAAGTGGAAATTATATACGTATGAAATATTAATTTTGATGTAAGGTTTATGATACTAATTTCAATGCCAGTATTTGAATAAGAGGACTACATAACATCATGTTTGATTGAAGAGAACATTAGGACCACAAACTGCACTCATAAAAATATAAAATATAAAAAAGTACTACATAAGCAATAAAAATCGATTAGTATAGCTTCTTAGTGAGATAAGTTATTAATTAATTGATCAATGAATTATGAAAATAAAAAGTAAAGTCACTATATTTTATTTGACAATTTGATCTTATTTAATTTAGTACAATTTAAATATTGATTGATCATACTCAAATGAACTTGAAAACATTGACGATACAATTTCAGCGCTTGGTCCTAATCAAATGATTATCGAATTATTTAAGTATAAAATTAAATCTTCTAGAACTATAGATAACACATTTAGATGTTTACACATTTATGTTAATAATTATTTATTGACTATCTCCGTTGTCGAAAATACATATCCCATGTGAAAAAGATTTCTTTCAAAAAAATTTCCTTTTTTATATAATTAATGTAAAAAAATATGATGAAACTTTGAATACATTTGAATAATTAATCATCAGGTTTTAAGTTCTGTTCTTTTTAAATATTAATTATTTGTATAATTATTAGTGTTATTGATTTATTTATTCTAATAAATATTAATTACAATTACTAAATAATTATTTTTAATAAAAATAATTATAACTAAGTTGAAAAAACTTACAAAATTTAATAATTAGTTTTATTAAATATTAGTGACGTTTCAATTTACTTTCACAATAGTGAATATTCAGATTTTTGTCACAATAAATTCTCTTTTTTTGTGGACCCTATTTTAAATGAAATAATGTGAATTTGCGTAATAAGTTTAGAAACATATCACTTTTATTTAATTGAAATAATGGAAAATACTTTGAATGTCGAGTGGATTATGGGTTTAAAAACAATGGCTCTTAATTCAATTCATTAGCACTAATGGAGAGGTAAGAGGAAAAGAGGAAAAAAGAAAGCACGGAAAACGAGAAATAAGGATAGATGTATGTGGGTGTGTTGGGCCGGGACAAAAATATGAAAGATGTCGAGGGACGGAAACATAAAAGGTGATCAAGGGACAGAAACGCGGAAGGTGATATTATTATTTTTATAAAAAATCAGTTCTTAATATTACATTCGTGACTTCATATTTATTTTGTCATTATTAAAAAAAATGGAATTTCATAATATCTTACGGCACAAAAAAATATTGAGAAATTGAAACCTTCTTTTAAAATACTTATATTAAAAATGTATAGGATATCAATTTTTTGTACTTTTTTATCATTTTAAGTTTTCAATATATATTAATTGAAAATTTAAATCATATTGCTAGTGCGCTGAGTAATGCATGTCAGCTAAGCAAAATTGATTATTGTAGTGAGGTCCCATATTACCTCTCCCCTACATGGGTCATTTAAGAGCTCTCTTTGTCTTTTCTGTGCTCTCCTGATACCAACGTACGTGCCAAATATTAATTAAAGATCCTAAAATTAATCCTAAAATAAATATATATATTTATATACAACACCACAGATGTTGCAGATCCCACTACAGTGCTAGCTGAGCTAGTGTCTAGTGGTCACTATAGTGCCCCAATTACTGTTAGCACTCACAGGTCACATGTATAGCAGTTGAACGCCAATCTTGTCATTTCTTTATTAAAAAGAAAGAGAGAAAGCAGCATATAAGAGAGGTGTAATAGTAGGATTACCAGGAATGGTCATAATCAGAGATTATTGTGTTTTCTGATGCGTTCCATCGGACAACTCTCCTTTCCCAATGGCAATCAAGTGCAACCTAGGTACTGATAATGAGAAGCCTAGCTATGCAAGTTTGAAAGATGTTTATAAAAATTGGTACTTTCTGTGAGGCGTGATTGAGGAATGGAGGCATGGGGACAGCAGGGGCATATATGTGCTTTTGGTGTGTGTTGTGTTGTTGGTGCGTTAGGAAGTAACAGGCATGTCAAGCCAAATCCCGAAGTGACCAAAATCATCATATCACATTAGACCAATCAAATGCTCTTTCCATCCAACTCCTTTCAATTTTTGTAGGATGCAATCTTTAGTGCAATTCATTTGTCTCCTGCCTTGGTGTCAAAGCATTCGAAATGAAAGTTTGGTGGCATTTTTTAAATTTTCTTTTTGGTCTAGCTCATGGGGCAAAATAATAGGAAATCATACTGCGTATCTTCCCTCAAACTAATTTCCCGACCAAAATTGGTATGGTCAAATCTTTTACTTTTGTCAATAAATTGCAAATTTCTTTGTAAAATTGATCATATAATTTATTTTAATTTTTTAACATCAATAATCAGTAAAGCAACCCTCTGAATTATTATGTTTTGGTGCCTAAAAAAAAATCTCGTATGTGTGAATATTGATTGCATGGTCTAAATTACAACGTACTATGTTAAAATGAATTAGCATAAATATTTGAGGAATAAACATTTAAGTTTTAAGCGTTGTGCAGTCATAACGAATTTCATATTTCAATTTAATTTTTTAATCATTCATCTATCATATTTACGTACTGTATAGAGTTTAAACTTGCTACCATAATAGTTATGGCAGGTTCTGTCATAGGAAAAGAACTACGGCTAAATTTAATTTAAACGATGTAGATTTATATGATAGGGGTAGATTTTATTTTTTATTTTGTGAGCCTCACCTGTCATAAATTTAATGACAAGCTCTTACCATCACTAATATAATAACGGATGTGAATTCATAGTGTTTATGTGAAAGTTAGTACAATATTATTTAATTATTATTTGGGATTCTTTTAATAATGCGGAATTCAGCATATTGTTTTGGCAAAATTAACTTTACACACTTTTGTTATGAGTACAAAAAGTGACTAACAAATACGTGCAAATCTTCAATTGATGTAAATAAATTGAGAATGTCAAACTCAATTTACACCATATTAGCATATTGTGTATGTTTTTGTTATATTCCTTTGAAAATACTCCAATACATGCAACACCTTGTCTGATGGAGCAAAGTCCAAATTCAATGACCTTTATATTTCAACATTGTTGCCTCTATATAAGACATACGAAATATATTCAATGAAATGATCTAAATTCCAAAAAATTTCTCAAAGTCCCAATGAATTGCCGATTTGAAATGCGTATTTAAAATTGCATGCTATAGTTTGCTAGATTTTTCATTTCATATTATGACTACAATTGCACGAAAGAATCTAAAATGAAATATTTTAGACCAGAATGGCACCGTTCTCACCCCATATAGTCTACAGACACGCGCAGAAGCACTATTGGGTGGATTGTCCAATCCATTTCCCACTAGAAAAGAGGTCTAACATGTCTCACACAAGTTTCGCACGCATGAGAAAACACAACTTTGCAGTTTGGTTTGGTATCTTTCCTCCATCTGTACCTGGTTCTCTTTTTTGTTTCCTATTGGGGTGGTTGGGTCTCGGCCTTTTGGGCTTCATTCACTCATCACTTATTGGGTTTGTAAGCTTGCATTGTTGCATATGATGATATGCAAATATGCAAATATGCAAATGCATATATCATATATGTGAAATAAACGGGTGAACAGTAAAAGGTTGAAAGATAAAGAGAGGTAATGATGTGAGGAGAGGCAGGAGACAAAGCAATAAGCCTTTTAGCTTCTCATGCACATACATTCTCGCTCTTTCTCTGTGCTTCTCTCTCTCTAGAGGATTGTAAGCACTCAACACCTGACCCTTGCCATGGCCTGTTTTGAAGAACGATCCAGACAAATATGAAATACTCTCATCTGAATTTGATTCGTGTCTGGTTGTGGCCCACACGCGACCTCAGTACCCCACCTCTGTTACTGTATCTCATGCCTCCAAATCAGTAACATGCTACAGTGCACTATCAGCCTATATATATATATATACCAGCCCATAAAATCCTCATTTGAAAATTTCTTCTGGTTCACACACTTACACATTTTGCTTACCAATATATTATTATAATGTTGGTGATATTTTTTTAAAAAGAAACTGAAAAGTAGGTACATTATTAATTATGGGAATGCGGTATGATCAGGGGTTACGCGCAGTGACAGCTTAGGAGAGGGGATTAAAGCGAAGAGTTGTCAGGTTGATAAATGAAGGTGTTATATATATCTATATATAGAGAGAGAGAGAAAGAGCAATAAAAGAGAAAAGTTGAAGGAAAAAAGAAAGAGAAAAGGCTGCAAGGGGAATAGAAATGGAAATCACGGTCGACCAAGCTTTTATTGTCTTGTCACTATCGACTGACCTTTTCTCCGTAAAACCCTCCTAGTATTATCTCATCGTTTCTCCTCTCTCTTCATCTCTCTTTTCTTTTCTCTTTTTATTTCTTTCCAAATCCTCTCTTTCTTTCTCTCTCAAGAAATATAATGACCTCTGGACATAGTTGGTACATGCTTAACTCTTAAACGGGATGAAACTTAATTGGCCATGGGGCACTGGCGCACTGCAGCGATAAACAGGGAACTTTTTCAAAGATAGGGTGTTGCATTTAAAAGAATTATATTTATTTATTTATTTCAATTTGATTTTTTTTTTCTTCCTGAATGTCTCTTTTCAAATTTAATCACGGATTTAACAAAACATTGAGAGTAAGAAGTAAACAAATCTCATGTAGAAAAGAATGAATAAAAAATATAAATTAATATAAAATGATTCCATCCTTACTTCTTAAAATAATAAAAACGAGAAATATATATTTTAGTAATAATTAGTACTACATTATTGAGTTTAAATTAGTTCTATGACTCGAGCTAACTTAACTAGATGTCTAATCATATCAGGATATAAGATAAAACCAATTTGCAGTTGGACTTGTTTGCTGCCATTTACGAATCCAGATAAGCAAGTTGCCTTTGTTTGCAATTGGCAATTTTAATTAACTGATCATTATAAATGACCCTTTTAATGTCTGCATCCCACTCTCCTGGAATCATCTCGGTATGTAAAATCTTCAAATTGCTACATTTTACTTGGTCCAACTACCGCCTTTTATTGGCAACGTAATATTCATTTATAATGGTATGTAAAATCTTCAATTTATATTATCGCTCCAAAATTTATAAATTTTTTTTTTATCTTGATAGAACGACTCTAAAATATATTCAATCTGTCTCTTCTTTTTATTCACATCGTTATTTATATTATCGATAAGATTCATTAATTTCTTTGCATTATTTTGATAGAATCACATTAGAATAACTTTAAAAGTGCTTTCCATTCTGCTGTACGAATTACGCGCGACTTTCCAAATCATTAATTTTGAACAAAAAAATATTTTTTCGATATAAAATTTATGTGGTGCACAATTATATTCTTTAAATTTTAACTTCTTCGACGACTATATTTCTTCCGGAGCAAAGTCCTAAGAAAAAAATATTATTAATATATAAAAAGATTGTTTAATTTTCAATTTTTCAATTAATATTTTTTTTGCTCCTAAGAAACAACACTATTAAAATATAAAGAGGACTAAATTTTTAAATTTTTTTGATGTACCATATCATCACTGTTACTTTCCATCATATTCATTTCTCTTTGCTCATTTATATTGATGAAATGGCTCACTTAATATATATCTCTTCTCATTAGAAGGTGTTTTCAAAATATCTACGGAACACTATAACTTGTAAATGAAATCAACATTATTTTCTCTCTCTATGTATGATATACAACATGGCTAGTACAAAATTTACCATTTGCAAAAAAAATATTTCTTCCAAATATATTGTTTACAATAAATAAATTTATTCTCCGTGGTGAAGCTGAGAAACGACTTAGTTAAACAAGTGTGCACCCAGAAGGAATATTATTCTATTTTTTTATTGCCAAACACATTGAACTTGAATAGAGTTTCACATAAAGCAAATAATTATATTTCTCTCCGAACTGCTAACTTCTTTAACCACTCATATCATATTATTTCAGCTAATATTTTCCAACACGATTTTGCATATTGCCAAACAAACCCAGAAGGAATAATCTAAATTAAATCACATCCGAAGTCGACAACCCGTGTATTTGGCTCAGAACAATTGCAGAGGAATTGTTGCAGCGGGTTTTGCAGCCATCTTCAACAGGCGCAACTTCTGCATCTGAAATTACAGGTAAGTGTGACATGCACCACCTGCACCAGGTCATGAACTGGCTCAGCTCCTCTGCAGCTCTCTTTTCACCACCTCTTACAAACTACGGTGCAACTCCCTCTCTCTCATTTCAATTGGCCACTGCTACTGTTTATTGGTCGTAATTGGTAATAAATACAAACAAAATATATAAAAAAATAAGGAGCTTTGTTTTTTTTATATTAATTTAGATGACTGAGTTTGTCACAAATTGGGCCTATGATGTACTGACAAATATCAGACAAGGCTGAAGTTGTACGGCGTGAGAGAGTCTTGTCAGAGAAACACGGCTGACGTGGCCCCTCATACTGATTCACGAGCTTTTCTTTCTGACTACGCCTGGTTTTGTAAAGAGGCGCAACAGTATAAGATATGTGTTACTTGATTAATTTGTGCTGAAAAAAAGAGAGAATATAATATAAGAAATTAATTAACTTTCACTTTTTGTTGGTTGGATCTGAAATGAGCAGATTGATGGATTCTCTAATAACTTTACCATTATGGGGATTTAGTTCGATATATGTTCTTATATTTGCGTTTTAGATTATATATACAAGCCATCACAAATCAAAATTTTATTTTACAACAAGAATATTCAAAGTTGATTCTATTTCAATTATTATTGGAAATATTAATGAATACTGAATTTCTCACAATTTAAGTTTGCAATTCTTTTATAATTTATACTTTAAACATAAGCATCAAGAAAAGTAAGGAGTGAATCTTATTTTGGCACATCAGGAAACCACACCATATATAATTACATTTCATTAATAATCGATCTCAAGTTTAAATCGTAAAAAGTAGAAAAAAAAATAGTTCATGTCGTTGTAATGTCATTTGAAGTGTATATATATATATATTTGTTTACAACAATTAAAAATATATATTTTGCACCGAATAAAAAAGGTGAAAATATTAATTGACATGATTAATTCAAACTAGTAATTAACTTTTGGCGGCTTGATCCGTTATACAAATCTAATTTCAAGAACTGAATTGTTAAATTGTGTTTGTATTACTGAAAATATTGACGGTACTTATGTAATTTCTTTTTGAAAAAGTGGTTTTAAACCATTTATTTCATTAAGAAACAAGGAAACGTAAGTTTCAGTACACAAACCCTGATACCCTCTAGGATATTATATTGCTAAACTCCTCTTCAAACTCAAGCCAAATTTGTCTTTGAGCTTCAACTCGTCATAACCAGTTGAAAAATAAACAAAAAACACACCAAAGATTTTGGATTAACCATAGAAAAATCTTTATTTTGAGGGGAATGCATGCTGACGAGATTTTTCAAATGAAAAATTACTTACCCCTTCAAATTCTAACTATTCATAACAAGATTTTATTGTAAACATTCTTTTAAAGATTATTCTTATGCTGACGAGATCCATTTCCATATGATTTGATCTTGCTGATCATTAAGTATTATTCCTAATAAAGAATTATATAATGTGTGAATGATATTTTTAGGTTTCTGGTTAATATGGGCCCACCAAAGTCCATCTCTGTTTCAGACTCTCAGACCAGGAATGCTGATCATTAGACCGGACAGTTCGGCTGGCTAAATACAATAAAAATGTTTGCCATGCAAGTCACATACTGTTCAAATACGTATGACACATGACTATATTCATATTACATCAAAGGAGGGTAAGGAAGGGGGCATTGCCTTTCTGCCCCCCTGTCAATTCTCTCTGAATTAGTTCCGCTATTTTAGAATTATTTTATCTGCATCTTACAAATTGCTTTTATTAAAGATAAGTCTTTATTACACTATTTGCATTTAATTATTACCCCCACAAAGCAATTATTTTATTTACATCTTCCACCGCATTTTGAATATATGTTTTTTTCTTGAATAATGTTTGAGATATATTATCATTGATTCTTTTTTCGATATCAATTTCGTTAATAACAATTTTAAGTTATATAAAAATAATATTCAAAATAAGTTGGATAATAAAGTTTTCAACTTAATAACAATTCATTAATCTAAAAAGCAGAGATCGGTGTTGATAATATAGTATCTAACATAAATTTCAATTTACTTTTCTGGTGTATATGCCCTTATCAACTTTCGTGAATTAATTATGATATAGCACACCATAATTATTCTTTTGAAAAATAAATAATTCAAATAAAGCCAGCTTCTACGCAATGGATCATGGATGTCAATCCTCTTGTAATATATATGTCGTCAAGCGCCAAACAGCATAATACACAATGCAACTTCTGAGTTCTTTAGAATGATTAGCGAATTCGTAAAGAGAAGCAAGCAATCAGATAGAATTTCCACACAGAGTACAGAAATAATATACTGATTAAATTATGAACTCCCTAGTCCCAACACGAACTGATGGATCAATTGATTGATTGTTTACCGTACACCTGGTTTGCCTGAAACTCTGAGTGATGAAGCAACGACTAATTTCTGGCCAGGTCAAGCTTGACCAGGCCAGGTAGAACTTTTGACTATTCACATCGCTTGGGCTGTTTCACAAACAAATGCTATGTATAACAGTATAAGCATGCAACAAAGAACTGATACCATAGTCCACAGGATGGCGTGTGCCAGTATGACTGTGTGAGAACTGAGAATGGAGGAGAGAGAGGAGAAATTGCATTGCATCATTGCATAGTACTGGTATGGGTTTCTGCAAAAGGCATGTGACCATCTGAGGAACTCCTCAGAAGGCACAGGCGCACAGCTGATTAATTAACGCTCTGGGATGAGGATTCAGCTCTTCCTCCCTTATTACATCGTTATTTTATTGGGTTATAATATTTTTAATTATTTAGGATTCAATTATCATTATATTTATACCATTAGAATTAAATATTAAATAACTATTATTTAAATTCTTAAATAACAAAATTAATTGAAAGAGTATTTTGTAAATATTATCTTATATATGTATAAAAAAATTAGATAATTTCAATATTATTTATATATAAATGAAGCGTTAATAAAATCAACGAATCAAATTTTATAATTTAGTCTCATTACTTAATGTTTATTTAAATAAAGTTAAAATTTTGTGATTTTTCATATACATATAATTGAGATAATATAAAATACATCCAACGATTTATATTTATTAATTTATGCATAAATAAATAAATTGACACCAATAAAAATAATAATTAAATCCATTCTCATTTATTTATTAAGGATTTGGTGTTCATCAGTTTCAGTTTGCACGAAGTCCCAAGATGTAACGCTAGCTTCATATTCATCTATCTTGCAGCTTGCCTTCATGCCTTGGCTCTTCTCAATATATTTTTTTTCCCTAACTTGGTACCATGTATTTTGTCCCCAGGCCCAGGGTCGGGGTCGGACGTATGCATTAGCAGGGAGACATTTGACTGCCATGGCTAAATTTTTTTAATATTTTTTTTTTATGTATATTTTTAGAAAAAAAATAATATTTATATTAAAAGAAAATTTTTAAATTTTATCTTTTTAAAAAATCAATTTTTATCTCCAATAAGTGATATCTGGCTCCGCCTCTCCTTGTCCCCATACCTCATGTGTCAAACCATGAATAAGAAATATGTTAATCAAGATAATGAATAAAAGGATTTAACATTTATTAGTAAGTGTAATAAACTCGAAATATAAAATGGTGCATATAAACATATATGTAATAATAATAATAATACCAATAAATTCGACATTTAAAGTAATTAAATCTATTAACAAAATGAATTAATAAAGCTAATAAAATAATAATGATACGGATATATATATATTTAATTGACGGTTTACATGAATTTACTAAATGAAATTCTCAATCCAAATAATATAAAAATAAATCTAGGATTGAAACAAATAATAAATCAAACACATTTAGATTTGAAATGAAATAGAATAATGTATCAATAAATTCACTGGACTACACCAAATGCCACAAAAATACTGCCACAGAGGATCCCAAAAGCCCATTCCTCTCTCCTCTCCCTCCCTCTCATTTAATGCCGCATTTATGGCCCTGACTCTCATTTATTGCTCTCACCTCTCTCTCACTCATCGGTTCTCACCCTTTTCCCCGCTGTCTCTTCATTTCCGTCATTCTCCCTTCTTCTTTGTTTTTCTCGCTCTGTTTCTCTCTGGGCGACGCCGCCTATCTCTCTCTCTTTGTCACTCTCACCACCCATCGAATCGTCTCTCTCTCTCTCGGGTGAGGGTCTCTCCCTTCCCGTCGCCCCTGTCACCTCCCCGCTGCACCTCTCTGTAGCGACTGACCCCTACCCCCACTTGTCCCTGCTATCGCGCGACTTAGCGCTCTGGCAAGCCCACCTAACCTCTGGCGAGTCCGTCCTCGCTGACTTACCTTCCACTCTCCTCTGACACCTCCTGTGACAGTTGCTTACCCTTTTCCCTCTATATAAGCCCGTGCGTGCGCCTCCTCCCCTCGCTGTTGCTCTCATGTGCTGAGATTTTTTCCCTTTTTCTTAAACAAGCTAGAAAAGCTAACTCATTTAGAGCAGTTTCTTGAGATCGGGGGAGGAGGTGGTGGCCGGGAGTCCTGTTGGGCCGACTCTTACCCTAGCTGTTTTGTGCCTATTCGCCCTCTGCTGCTGGCTTGATTTTCTTTACTGGTAAACCTTAGCCCGACTATCTTTTGTGGTTGTATGTTGTTTGCTTGATGAGTTGTGCATATCTTGTGTTATGGCTATTTTGTGTGGTTTACGGTTGTGCTAGTGCCGTCCATTTTGCCTCTCTTTGGTGCCACTGTTGCCTCTGGCCTTTTCTAGTAAAAACCCTAGAATCTTGATATTTTCTTTGCTGGTTGAAATGTTTGCTCGTTGGATTGCCTTATTGTTGGGTGTTGTTTGATTCTTGTTGGTCGGCTTGCTTGAGTGGTTGTTGCTATCTGGCACAGCCCTATGCCTCTTTCTGGTACTTTTGTCCCTTTTTTCTCTGATACTGGTACACTCAAAAAAAAATTTCGGATGTTGGGTTAGGGTTAAACGTCTTGCCGATTGGGATTTTTACTCTAATATGGTCATGGGGTTATCTCGTTATGCAATGGGGTTTTGGTACATCTGCATCGACGGTACCGATGATGCGAGGCTACCCCTCCCGCTGCCTTGTTGGGTTCTTTTCTGGTATACTGAATGCTTAGCTGGTTTTACTAGTTTTGCTTGTATCTGGCCTGTTGGCTGGTTCTTGCCGCCACTTTCAAATGCTACCATGGGTGCTTGTTGCCTATGTAAATCACCTTGTTGTTATTGTTGTTGTTGTCTGTTGCCTATGTCTGTGACAGTGCACCTCCTTCTTGTGTCCCTGCTTGATGGTTGTCCCTTTAATGTTTGCTGGTATGGGTTTTTGCCGGTTTGCTTGTTTGATTTATGGCTGAGTGTTATGTTGTCTTGATTCATGGTTATCTTTGCATGTTCCTCTCTCGATATCGGTACCATTCGGTATGGGTGGTTTCGGGATTTAGACTTGATGCCTCATTCTTTGTCATAGTGCTTGTTGCCTCGTGATTGTTGTCTATACCGATTTCTCGTTGCTTGTTTTCTACTCTGTTGCCTATTGTAAACTTATGGCTCGGTTGCTCGATTTTGATTTATTGCTTCCGACTTGTCTATTGCCTCGAGATGGTATTATGTTAATTGGGCTATTGGATTAAGTAGGAAAATTTAGATAAATGGACCCTTGGATTAAAGGAAGGCCTTACGAGTAATGGGAAATCGACCCCAAATGTAATAATCAGATTTAAAATAACTAGATTTTTATTGGTCGACAAATTTAAATTAATGAACTTAAAACATTAATTAGGAATTAGAAATACTTAAATAAGGCCCAATAATTATAAATGTCTCAAGATAATAAAAGTAAGTAAATTAAAAATGTGACTAATTAATTGGAAGCCGCCCCGAAAGGTCAGGCGGTATCCATGGATATTAACGTAAACTTTAATAATCGGGAAATGATTATATTCCCTGACTGCCCCCGATTTCGGGATATCGGTGCATTGGCACCAACGATTTGGTAGTCAGCGTATGATCCCGAACATTAAAACACCAACACATATTAATATAAATACTTTTCTTTATTTTGTTTTTGTTTTACTCATTTTTCTTTATTTTATTTTACTTATTTCTTTTTAATCCTTTTCATTTTTACTTTTGAAATTATTTTTCTAACTTATAAAACCTATAAATCAATTTCTCAATTATAAATAAGAACAATATTAACTATATAATATTATATATTAATTAATTTCTCTATTTTTAACAAATTAATTATCCTAATTATAATTAAGTCAATTAAGGGTTAACATTAAGTTAACTTATTTAATTTAAATAAATTAAATAAATTACGTTACTCAAATAAATATAATCTCTAAATTATAAAAATAATACTAGTATAATTAAAATAACACATAATTAAATAATAGATTATAAATAATTAAGAGTTATAAAATAATAACTTAAATTATAATAATGATTTAGATTTTTAAATTATATATATTAATCAATTTCTTTATTTTAAATTAAATGGGTTTAGAAAGTAAATCCATGAACTCGAAACTAAAATAAAGATTGGACGTATAAAAACGATCTGGAAACGATAATCATAAGTTAACAAAATTAATATGCGAGCAACTAAAATTACCGACACCGCTTAGATGCAGCAGAAATGCTGCCGAAATTTTTAAGGAAAAACGATAAAACCCGAACAACAATTTAGATTAATTATCAATCTAAAGTAATTATTAAATATTAAGTAAGTCAAGTTAAAACTAATAAACATCTAATCTAAATTAAAATAGGTGATACAGTCGACTCGGATCCACTCGCGGAGTACGAGGTCATTCCCGACCCGACGTACGCGGACACCGACCCCGAGGCCGGTGTTCTGCCTCCGGAGTAGAGCGACTCCGTGATCCTAGCCAGCACTCTCAGGTACGGTTTCCTGGGATTTAATTTTCTTTCTTCAGAAATAGGAACCCAAACCGAAAATAAAACCGTTTTTAAAATATATCTGAATTGCGGTATTTTTTTTTTGACCAAAAATTTGTAGAGTCTAAATCGACTCCGTCATATGCATCCAGTAAATCGACCAAAGATATTTGAGACATACCCGCATTTACATGTCATATCATGTCATACCGCACGTAGACGGATAGGTAAGATCTCGGAAATAGTCCCGAGATAGGAACAGATAGATTTAAATAATTCAAGTTGTAGATTATAATTATTAGGAAAATATTATTACTATCACTAATTATTAATTAAGTCGTAGTTAATCATGCATTAAATGCATGGGAGTCGAGAGAGGCGGACCGGTAATTCTCATCGGAGTTGCCTTGCATAACCAGATCGTTGTGGTTACGTACGGTGACCCATAGGCCCGTGGGACCCACCGGTCTGTATATGCACTGCGCATCCTCGCCTGTCGGGTTATCCACCGATCCCGTCATTTGGCGGGTTCGGCTGTGTCGGAGTGTTTTCTTTTGATCTTTATTATATATCTTATTATTATTCTTTATATGATTAAATTTTCAATCCAAATTTGAGTGATTTAGGATACCGTGTACTTCAAGATTTAGTGTGGACGGCCATATCCGAGACTGGAATCTATTTCGTGATACTATATTATTATATTTATCCGGCGTATTTAGGATCCTAATATTGTCCGAAGGGCTTTCTCCTTTGGCCCGTAGTTGGTACAGAGAAAGTCGGGATGCGGTCCACTGGCCTTAGTGGGTACAGTGTAGGCTCCCCTTTGTTATATTTCGTTTTGATACTTTTACGGGATGCGGTCCTCTGACCCTTGGTTGGTACAGTGTAGGCTCCCATTTGTTTCCGATTTGTTAATTCACGGGTAGTTATCTCCTTTTTACGATATGGCAACTGAAGACATATTATATCCATTTGTTTATATTTTGTAAGGTGAATTACCAGATTCAGCAGACCAGAGTACGTGCTTATAGCCGTTCACTCTCCTAGGGCGTTATCGCCCCGGGAGCCCGAATTGTCGTTTGTGCGGCGTTGTCGCTGCACAAACATAAAGTCCTAAGTTAGTAAGTGGGCCCCGGTAGTGCCCGCTTAGGCAAGGCCCGAGTTAGTAAGTGGGCCCCGGTAGTGCCCGCTCGGGATGAGTCTGGTACATTTACAATCTGGGAAATTATTTCGGGTGTTTGACTCTCGTATCTTATACTTTATATTATATTATTATTTCCATATAATTTTCTATTTCGGGTTTCTTTACCATATCATATCATAGCATATAGGGTAAATGTGCTTAATAACATTTATTGTACATATTCATCAATATTATATTGCATTTCAAACATCAAGATTTTTGGGTCCGGTCTAGGAAAGAAGATTAAATCTTAAGGTGGATCTAACCGTACCGAGTAATTTATAAAATTACTCACGTTTCCACGGTGGATGTGGGATCCAGGTACTTTCAGGTTCGGGATGTTTGGCTAGAGTGAGGGCTAGGGACAGTCCTGTGTGATGACAGGGATGCTTCGCTGCACTGGCATGTGAGCTGGGTAGTCAGTTAGGATCCATCGGGTTTTTGAGTCTTATTTCTTTCTTTTGGGTTTTTGTTTGAGAGGCTGCTGCCCATTCCGATGGAGCTAGCCCCCGCCTATGTAGGCGTTGTATTCTCTTTGTTCATTCTGGACTGTATGGTCATGTACTCTTATGATTATTATTTTGTTTATTCTGTGATTGCCTCATGTTATTCATTTAGCCTTCCGTACGCACGTCTTGTCGTGCGTACGTGGCTGGATTATGCGCCCCTAATCCGTTTTATTTATTTTGGGGTGTGACATCCTTTGGTGGTATCAGAGCATGAATTTTATAATCCGATCATATATAAATCATGCTAGGGTAACATCCAAGAATCCCGAGTTAGTGAATAAAATAAACAAAATGATAATCTATATACTTGACCTAGGTTGTGAGGGGTATGTCTAGGAAAAAGGAGGATGCGTTGCGCGACTATACGGTCGTGGCTTCGCTAACTCTACGTAATCCCACCGCTGGAAGTGAGTAAGCATGAATTTTAAATATATCATAAGCAAAACCCTACGAGATACTTACATGTATTATTTCCTTACTTTCTCAGATTTTTGTGTTCATTCTATCTACCATGGTGCACTCATCTTCGGGTGGACGCGACCCTCAGAGACCTCGCACCCGTGCACAGGCCCGTTTAGGGCTACCTCCACCAGACCCACAACCCTCACGCCCACGTACGAGTGAGGGTCATGTGGCCCACGATACCGCTAGTTCCACGCTCCGTCCGCACGCCCCGGATGAGCGTGGTACCCCATCTCCGTTGTCTCCCCCGATTACTTCTCCCGGTACCCATACGCGCAGAGCAGCTCGCAGTACCCCGTCACCTGTGGATCCGCCACAGCCTGCGGCCCCGCCGCAGCCTATTGTATTCACCCCCGGATCGACCCGCCCTCATGCATGTGCTTTCTTTTCGGGCCGGCGCAGCTTTACCACTCGGGGCGAGCGCATGCGGGACGGACGACACAGATCCGTTTTGTCTCGCATTACGGAGTTTGAGCGCCATCATACACCCCGCATGATGGCGGCGGCGGCTATGACGCCGCCGAGGAGTGGCTTGCAAGACAGTCACTTTTCATCTCTCGCGTACTCCCGAGGCCTACATGGCCGAGCTAGCGACCACCCTATGGATCGCGACGCTCGCCACCGGTGGACCTCCCAGAGCCTCGCTTTGAGGGTGGAGTTCGAGCCATGTCGTGGGAGCGTTTCTCCGACATATTTAGGGCTCGCTTCATGGGAGAGCACCGATTATCCGTGCTCCGACACAGTTCGAGACGCCGACACAGTGGTTCTCGACGCTCGTCGCACATGGAGAGTTATTCATTCGACTCTCTCGTTACGCACCCGAGCTAGTCGCGGATCCGCCGCGACGCCGAGCCCGATTTATTCGAGGACTTCAGCCCCGGCTCCGGCTAGTGTCCTCGACATCTACCCCGGTACTTCGGTGGAGTTTCGATGGATAAGGCCGAGTACCAGGAGAGCCTTATTGGAGCGCGGCCGCGCCCGCAACATTCGACCCCGTTTCGAGGGAGCCTCCACCTCGCTCCCTCCGCCGCGACCCCCTACACCCGTACCACCCCGTAGGCCCCGTTGCACCCACAGAGGTACCGGCCCGTACCCGCGAGAGGTCCCCGCAAGCACCCACCGAGACCCCAAGATGCTCCTCCGAGACCTCGCCCGAGTATGTCATTCGTGCGCCAGCCGGACACCGGGCACCCGATCGCCCATTCGTAGGTTCCCGACCGCCCCGGAGCCCTATCGGCACCTCCTCGACCGCAGGAGGACGTGGAGCATCTACCCCGCCTCGAGGCGAGGACGAGGACCGACGCGCCGCCCCGTTGCTCGGTTCATGCCGTCGTTGCTGACGAGGCCGCACCAGAGATGGATGTGGAGCAGCCATGCTATGAGGATCCCGTCGATGCCGAGCTTATTGCAGGTATGGTGTACATCTCTGACAGCCCTGCTTTTGTACTTATAGATACGGGGGCTAGTCATTCATTCATTTCATCACTATTTATCGCGTCACGCGAGTGGCCTACCGAGATTAGGACGCGAGCCATGGAGGTACAGACGCCACTCGGGAGGACCGTTATCGTCGACCGAGTCTGTCGCGGACGTTTGGTTAGGATTGCGGGTAGGGACCTAGTAGTAGACCTCACTGTCCTTGACATGCGAGACTTTGACGTACTTCTAGGACTCGATTGGTTGACGCGACACCGCGCCGTAGTCGACTGTGAGCGACGCAGTGTGAGGTTCGGTGACGAGACGTCAGAGCCTTTCTATTTCCGAGGAAAGAAGCCAGGTACGAGAGTGCCGATTATATCCGCCCTTCGTGCAAAGCATCTCATGTCACGGATGCGAGTATTACCCGGCGTCCGTTGCGATTACGGGACGCCAAGGAGGTGGATATATCGACCGTTCCCGTTGCGAGAGAGTATCCCGACGTCTTTCCGGACGAGCTACCCGGCCTACCGCCGCCACGTGACGTGGAGTTCTGCATCGAGCTTCAGCCGGGCACGACGCCCGCCGCACGCGCCCCGTACCGGATGGCACCCGCGGAGCTACGAGAGTTGAAGATTCAGTTGGAGGAGTTACTGGAGAAGGGATTTATACGTCCGAGCACCTCCCCTTGGGGTGCTCCGGTCTTGTTCGTCCGCAAGAAGGACGGTACCCTACGTCTATGCATAGACTATGGAGCTCAACAAGGTCACAAAGTGCTCAACGTGTATCCGATACCTCGTATCGATGACCCGTTCGATCGCTACATGTGGTTCACTGTGTATATTCCAAGATCGACCTACGATCCGGATACCATCACCGACCATTAGGGCCGTTGACGTCCCAAAGATCGCCTTCCGTACGCGATACGGCCACTACGAGTTTTTAGTTATGTCATTTGGTTTGACGAACGCCCCGCGTATTTCATGAGCCTTATGCATAGGGTGTTCTCGACTATCTAGACCGCTCGTAGTAGTTTTTATTGACGATATACTCGTCTATTCGCGTAGCCGGGACGAGCACGCGCGCCACCCGAGACCGACTCGCAGCGGTTGAGAGAGCATAAACTATATGCCAAGCTCTCGAAGTGCGAGTTTTGGCTCGAGTGTCGGATTCCTTGGGCACATCATATCCAGGGATGGACTTGCGGTGGACCCGCGTAAGATTTCGGCGATCACCGAGTGGAGACCCCTACGACTCGATCGAGGTGCGTAGTTTCTTAGGACTCGCCGGGTACTACCGCGATTCGTAGAGGGATTCTCCGTACTCGCCGCACCATTGACCCAGCTGTTGCAGAAGGGAGTCAAGTTTGAGTGGACTCCCGAGCGACAAGAGAGCTTCGAGGAGCTCAAGAGACGTCTCGTCTCTCGCGCCCATTCTAGCCATGCCGGTGCTCGACACGGAGTATTCTGGCCTATACCGATGCATCCCGGTTTGGACTCGGGTGCGTCTTGATGCAGAGGGCACGTCATTGCCTACGCATCACGACGCCTTAAGACCCATGAGAGGAACTATCCGACTCACGATTTGGAGTTGGCCGCCGTGATCTTCGCATTGAAGATCTGGCGTCATTACCTCTATGGAGCGAGGTGCAAGATCTTCACCGATCACAAGAGCCTCAAGTATGTTTTTACGCAGAAGGAGCTCAACTTGAGACAGAGGCGATGGCTGGAGTTGATGAAGGATTACGAGCTGGAGATCCTTTATCACCCCGGCAAGACCAATGTAGTGGCTGACGCTTTGAGTCGCAAGAGTAGCGCGAACCTTGCGACTCTGATCACCGAGCAGCACCAGCTGATTGAGGACATGCGACGACTGGATCTTGTCATGACTGCTGCGCGGACGCACCATCCACCTCTACTCCGATCGATGTCGCCACGACGCCGCCATTGTCCATCCGCCCACGTTACGAGACGAGATACGACTCGCACAGCCCTTCCGATCCACTTTTGGCGAAGTACATCGCTAGTGTACCGTGGCACCGCGCCGCGTTTCCACATAGCCGACGATGGAGCTCTTCTATTTGACGATCGCTTGTGCGTACCCAAGGACCCGATCTCAAGGGCAAGATCTTGACAGAGGCCCACGACTCGGGATACGCTATCCATCCAGGCGAGACCAAGATGTATCAGACCCTCAAGAGACACTTCTGGTGGAAGAAGATGCACCGGGAGATAGCCCAGTACGTGGCTAGATGTCTCGTATGTCAGAAGGTTAAGGCCGACCGTAAGAGGCCGGCTGGCCTGATATGCCCCCTACCGAAGTCACAGCGCAAGTTCGACATCATCACGATGGATTTTGTGACGGGGCTGCCCCGGACGCGACTGGGGCACAACGCAGTTTGGGTTATAGTCGACACGCTTACCAAGATCGCACACTTCATTCCCTTTCGATTAGGGACATCGGCCGAGGACATGGGGAGATTATACTTAGCATGGCAGTACCGACATCACGGAGTGCCGACGCGGATCGTCTCTGATCGTGACCCCCGCTTTACGTCTCGGCTTTGGGGAGATTCCGTGAGGCCCTGGACGACGCTCGTTTCGCAAGACCGCTTTCCATCCACGCACCGACGGACGGTCCGAGCGTACGATCCGACTCTCGAGGATATGCTACGCGCCCGCGCACTCACGATGAGTGGAGATGGGAGCCGCACCGCTTTATCGAGTTCGCGTATAACAAAAAGCCTATCACGCTTCGATCGCATGTCTCCTTTCGAGGCGCTTTACGGACGACGCCCGCACGTACTCCCGTATGTTGGGGGACCCGCCCCGCACGTACGAGCCTACGACGTCCGAGATGATCAACGAGAGTCATGCCACCGTCAAGTTGATCCACGAGCGTCTACGTGCGCCCAGACCGACAGAGACGTTACGCGGACCCCAAGAGACGCGACTTCCACCTTACGGTCGGCGAGCACGCTTTATTGAGAGTTTCGCCCACCAAGGGCGTCATGAGGTTCGAGTCAAGGGAAATCTTGCACCACGATACATCGGCCGTTCCCGATTCGAGCGAGTGGACCTTCGGCATATCGACTTGCTCTCGCCGCCGTCGTCGCCGGCGTGCATAACGTCTTCCACGTATCACGCTTGAGACGTTACGTATCCGATCCTTCTCACGTCTTGGAGGTCGAGCCTCTTCATGTGGAGCCGGACTTATCCTACAGAGAGCGACCGTTACGCATACTTGACGCGCAGGTGACCCAGCTTCGGAGACGATCTATTCCCCGAGTTCTCGTGCAGTGGGAGCATCACTCGCCACGGGAGGCTACTTGGGAGCTCGAGAGCGAGATGCGCGAGAGTCACCCCGAGCTGTTCACGACGTGAGTTTCATTTCGGGACGAAACGAAAATTTTAAGGGGGGGTGAAATGTCAAACCATGAATAAGAAATACATTAATCAAGATAATGAATAAAAGGATTTAACATTTATTAGTAAGTGTAATAAACTCGAAATATAAAATGGTGCATATAAACATATATGTAATAATAATAATAATACCAATAAATTCGACATTTAAAGTAATTAAATCTATTAACAAAATGAATTAATAAAGCTAATAAAATAATAATGATACGGATATATGTATATTTAATTGACGGTTTACATGAATTTACTAAATGAAATTCTCAATCCAAATAATATAAAAATAAATCTAGGATTGAAACAAATAATAAATCAAACACATTTAGATTTGAAATGAAATAGAATAATGTATCAATAAATTCACTGGACTACACCAAATGCCACAAAAATACCGCACGAGAGGATCCCAAAAGCCCATTCCTCTCTCCTCTCCCTCCCTCTCATTTAATGCCGCATTTATGGCCCTGACTCTCATTTATTGCTCTCACCTCTCTCTCACTCATCGGTTCTCACCCTTTTCCCCGCTGTCTCTTCATTTCCGTCATTCTCCCTTCTTCTTTGTTTTTCTCGCTCTGTTTCTCTCTGGGCGACGCCGCCTATCTCTCTCTCTTTGTCACTCTCACCACCCGTCGAATCGTCTCTCTCTCTCGGGTGAGGGTCTCTCCCTTCCTGTCGCCCCTGTCACCTCCCCGCTGCACCTCTCTGTAGCGACTGACCCCTACCCCCACTTGTCCCTGCTATCGCGCGACTTAGCGCTCTGGCAAGCCCACCTAACCTCTCGGCGAGTCCGTCCTCGCCGACTTACCTTCCACTCTCCTCTCGACACCTCCCCGTGACGCTTGCTTACCCTTTTCCCTCTATATAAGCCCGTGCGTGCGCCTCCTCCCTCGCGTCGTTGCTCTCATGTGCCGAGATTTTTTCCCTTTTTCTTAAACAAGCTAGAAAAGCTAACTCATTTAGAGCAGCTTTCTTGAGATCGGGGGAGGAGGTGGTGGTCGGAGTCCCGTTGGGCCGACTCTTACCCTAGTTGTTTTGTGCCTATTCGCCTCTCGTCGTTGGCTTGATTTTCTTTACTGATAAACCTTAGCCCGACTATCTTTTGTGGTTGTATGTTGTTTGCTTGATGAGTTGTGCATATCTTGTGTTATGGCTATTTTGTGTGGTTTACGGTTGTGCTAGTGCTGTCCATTTTGCCTCTCTTTGGTGCCACTGTTGCCTGGCCTTTCTGGTAAAAACCCTAGAATCTTGATATTTTCTTTGCTGGTTGAAATGTTTGCTCGTTGGATTGCCTTATTGTTGGGTGTTGTTTGATTCTTGTTGGTCGGCTTGCTTGAGTGGTTGTTGCTATCTGGCACAGCCCTATGCCTCTTTCTGGTACTGTTGTCCCTTTTTTCTCTGGTACTGGTACACTCAAAAAAAAATTTTTCGGATGTTGGGTTAGGGTTAAAACTGTGCTGGATTGGTATTTTTACTCTAATATGGTCATGGGGTTATCTGTTATGCAGTGGGCCTTGGTACATTGGTACTGACTGGTACCGATGATGCGAGGCTACCCCTCCCGCTGCCTTGTTGGGTTCTTTTCTGGTATACTGAATGCTTAGCTGGTTTTACTAGTTTTGCTTGTATCCGGCTTTGTTGGTCGGTTCTTGCCGCCACTTTCAAATGCTACCATGGGTCGGTTGCCTATGTAAATCACCTTGTTGTTGTTGTTGTTGTTGTCTGTTGCCTATGTCTGTGACAGTGCACCTCCTTCTTGTGTCCCTGCTTGATGGTTGTCCCTTTAATGTTTGCTGGTATGGGTTTTTGCCGGTTTGCTTGTTTGATTTATGGCTGAGTGTTATGTTGTCTTGACTGCTGGTTATGCTGCATGTTCCTCTCTGATACTGGTACCATTCTGGTATGGGTGGTTTCTGGGATTTAGACTTGATGCCTCTGTTGCTGTCATAGTGCTTGTTGCCTGTGATTGTTGTCTATACTGATTTACTGTTGCTTGTTTTCTACTGTTGCCTAGTCGTAAACTTGTGGCCCATTGCTCGATTTTGATCAAGTTGCTCGACTTGTCTATTGCCTCGAGATGGTATTATGTTAATTGGGCTATTGGATTAAGTAGGAAAATTTAGATAAATGGACCCTTGGATTAAAGGAAGGCCTTACGAGTAATGGGAAATCGACCCCAAATGTAATAATCAGGATTTAAAATAACTAGATTTTTATTGGGCCGACAAATTTAAATTAATGAACTTAAAACATTAATTAGGAATTAGAAATACTTAAATAAGGCCCAATAATTATAAATGTCTCAAGATAATAAAAGTAAGTAAATTAAAAATGTGACTAATTAATTGGAAGCCGCCCCGAAAGGTCGCAGTATCCATGGATATTAACGTAAACTTTAATAATCGGGAAATGATTATATTCCCTGACTGCCCCCGATTTCGGGATATCGGTGCATTGGCACCAACGATTTGGTAGTCAGCGTATGATCCCGAACATTAAAACACCAACACATATTAATATAAATACTTTTCTTTATTTTGTTTTTGTTTTACTCATTTTTCTTTATTTTATTTTACTTATTTCTTTTTAATCCTTTTCATTTTTACTTTTGAAATTATTTTTCTAACTTATAAAACCTATAAATCAATTTCTCAATTATAAATAAGAACAATATTAACTATATAATATTATATATTAATTAATTTCTCTATTTTTAACAAATTAATTATCCTAATTATAATTAAGTCAATTAAAGGTTAACATTAAGTTAACTTATTTAATTTAAATAAATTAAATAAATTACGTTACTCAAATAAATATAATCTCTAAATTATAAAAATAATACTAGTATAATTAAAATAACACATAATTAAATAATAGATTATAAATAATTAAGAGTTATAAAATAATAACTTAAATTATAATAATGATTTAGATTTTTAAATTATATATATTAATCAATTTCTTTATTTTAAATTAAATGGGTTTAGAAAGTAAATCCATGAACTCGAAACTAAAATAAAGATTGGACGTATAAAAACGATCCTGAAACGATAATCATAAGTTAACAAAATTAATATGCGAGCAACTAAAATTACCGACATCGCTTAGATGCAAGTTATAAATGTCACGAAATTTTTAAGGAAAACGATAAAACCCGAACAACAATTTAGATTAATTATCAATCTAAAGTAATTATTAAATATTAAGTAAGTCAAGTTAAAACTAATAAACATCTAATCTAAATTAAAATAGGTGATACAAATCGACTCGGATCCACTCATGAGTACGAGGTCATTCCCGACCCGACGACGCGGACACCGACCCCGAGGCGGTGTTCGCCTCCGAGTAGAGCGACTCCGTGATCCTAGCCAAGCACTCTCGTGTACGGTTTTCTCGGGATTTAATTTTCTTTTCTTAGAAATAGGAACCCAAACCGAAAATAAAACCGTTTTTAAAATATATCCAATTGCGGTATTTTTTTTTGACCAAAAATTTGTAGAGTCTAAAAATCGACCGTCATATGCATCCGTAAATTGACCAAAGATATTTGAGACATACCCGCATTTACATGTCATATCATGTCATACCGCACGTAGACAAAAGATAGGGTAAGATCTCGGAAATAGTCCCGAGATAGAACAGATAGATTTAAATAATTCAAGTTGTAGATTATAATTATTAGGAAAATATTATTACTATCACTAATTATTAATTAAGTCGTAGTTAATCATGCATTAAATGCATGGGAGGCCGAGAGGCTTTGACCGGTAATTCTCACGGAGTTGCCTTGCATAACTGCACCTGACCGTTGTGGTTACGTACGGTGACCCATAGGCCCGTGGGACCCACTGGCTCGTATATGCACCGCGCATCCTCGCTGTCGGGTTATCCACCGATCCCGTCATTTGGCGGGTTCGGCTGTGTCGGAGTATTTTCTTTTGATCTTTATTATATATCTTATTATTATTCTTTATATGATTAAATTTTCAATCCAAATTTGAGTGATTTAGGATACCGTGTACTTCAGTATTTAGTGTGGGCGGCCATATCCGAGACTGGAATCTATTTCGTGATACTATATTATTATATTTACCCGGCGTATTTAGGATCCTAATATTGTCCGAAGGGCTTTCTCCTTTGGCCCGTAGTTGGTACAGAGAAAGTCCGGATGCGGTCCACCGGCCTTAGTGGGTACAAAGGTAGGCTCCCCTTTGTTATATTTCGTTTTGATACTTTTACGGATGCGGTCCTCTCGACCCTTGGTTGGTACAAAGTGTAGGCTCCCATTTGTTTCCGATTTGTTAATTCATGGGTAGTTATCTCCTTTTTACGATATGGCAACTGAAGACATATTATATCCATTTGTTTATATTTTGTAAGGTGAATTACCAGATTCAGCAGACCAGAGTACGTGCTTATAGCCGTTCACTCTCCTAGGGCGTTATTGCCCCGGGAGCCCGAATTGTCGTTTGTGCGGCGTTGTCGCTGCACAAACATAAAGTCCTAAGTTAGTAAGTTGGGCCCTGGTAGTGCCCGCTTAGGCAAGGCCCGAGTTAGTAAGTTGGGCCCTGGTAGTGCCCGCTCGGGATGAGTCTGGTACATTTACAATCTGAGAAATTATTTCGGGTGTTTGACTCTCGTATCTTATACTTTATATTATATTATTATTTCCACAGAATTTTCTATTTCGGATTTCTTTACCATATCATATCATAGCATATAGGGTAATTGTGCTTAATAACATTTATTGTACATATTCATTAATATTATATTGCATTTCAGACATCAGTATCGGTTTTTGGGTCCAGTCTAGGAAAGAAGATTAAATCTTAAGGCTGGATCTAAATCCGTACTGAGTAATTTATAAAATTACTCACGTTTCCACGGTGGATGTGGGATCCAGGTACTTTCGTGTTCGGGATGTTTGGCTAGAGTGAGGGCTAGGGGATGCTACCGCGCGATGACAGTGGATGCTTCACGCACCGGCATGTGAGCCTGGGTAGTCGATTAGGATCCATCGGGTTTTTGAGTCTTATTTCTTTCTTTTGGGTTTTTGTTTGAGAGGTCGTCGCTTGCCATTCCGATGGAGCTAGCCCCGCCTATGTAGACGTTGTATTCTCTTTGTTCATTCTGGACTGTATGGTCATGTACTCTTATGATTATTATTTTGTTTATTCTGTGATTGCCTCATGTTATTCATTTAGCCTTCCGTACGCACGTCTTGTCGTGCGTACGTGGCGGGATTATGCACCCCTAATCCGTTTTATTTATTTTGGGGTGTGACATCATGTCTTGTTGGTACCATGTAGTTTTGGTGCCATGTAGATTTGTTTCGAAAATAGCACCATGTGATATGTGAATGACTTTGCTGTTTTTCGTAGAAAAAAACTTCCGTGTTTTTAACTTTTTAAATCAAAAGGCAAAATTTTATTCTTTATATTCTGGTTAAATTAATGAATCTGATCGACTCGTTTTAGAACTTAGGAAGTGATTTAAAAAAAAATAACATACTTCGGAACAAACACTTGGCCTAGTTTAAAAGACAATGATCTTTGTAGGAGATTACGGATTCAAAACTCATATGTGAATTTTTTTTACGAGCATTTAACTTGTTGGATAGGTTAGATTTTTCATCTTTACTAAAAAAAAAATTAGAGGAGTGATCCCTTGACAATGGATTATTTTGACAATTTAGACAATTGATTTTTGAATGAATATAAAATCATAAAAATTAAAAAAAAATAGATATGTCATTTTATTTATAGATTGATAGTGTTTCAAATTTCATTCATTATTTTTTGATAGTCCATCAAACCTTTTAAATTAGAACTGTTGCAAATTATATAATATTTTAATGATCTTTGATGGACTATCAAACGATAATAAAATTATATAAAATTTAAAACACTATCATAATATATCTATATTTTTTTCTATTTTTATGATTGATTTTAATATTTACTTAAAAGACCATTGTCAAAAAACCCATTGTCAAAGATCCTCCCCAAAAATTAACATGTTCGTTTTAATCTAATGCATCATACTTGAATGATATACTCCTATCTTTTTGCTCAAAAAAATGTCATATTAATTTGGAATGAGTCTTTGTAATATCGCTCTAAAAGTGATTATCATGATTTTCACAATGACGTTCTAAAAATAAATCTTAAAAATAGAAAAGGGTCTGGGAAGCTATCGTCTATCGTCTTTTCTTTGATTTCAAAAATTGTTTTATATATTTCAATGAATTTTCATATTATCTAAAATTTAGCGACTGAGTAACATAAAATTTATTAAGGAATTATAATATTAACATTGAATCATTATAAACTCCAAGTTGTATCCAAAATATCGTTGATATCATAAAATTTGATATTTTTCTATTAAAATAACTACAAACTATATTGTTTCCATCGAAAAAAGTTTTATAATTATATAATCTAAGCACATTTTGGGTCTTTTAAACGGTACAAAATCAATTTCGGACATAAATAATAAATCATGTCAAATAGCATGTTGTTTAATTTGCTGTTGTTGCGGCACGCTGTTATCATTATAGCATCCATAGCTCAATTAATACAATTATATTCCATAGGTTAGTTTTTTATGTTAAAATAAGCTATAGTGCGTTATTTAGATGGGGGCGAGGACAATATTTTCAATTATAGTTGTTATTGACTTATTTTTGTATATAGTGAATGACGAAAATTTTCAATTATGTTGCATTTCAGTTTGTTTATTATCCTTCATGATATGAAATAAGAACTTATTTATATGCGACACAACATAACTTATCTCGCAGAAAAGTACAATTTTTTCATCTCGTTGTTTTTGTCGAGTCATCACTAGCTGTTCATAAGGGTTCGGTTCTTACACTCAGTCCGGTCAATCCTTCAGAAAATACAATCCTTGTTCGGCTCTCAGAAGTTCGAATCGGTCATTTATAATGATAAAGATCAAACTTCTCAATGGCCATGCTCAATCTCTAAAAAGCAGATCCTTCTAACATGGCCCTTTTCAGACTCTTTCGTTAATATTTAATATTATATATTAATTATATATAATCGACAAATATATATATATATATATAGAGTGGAGATAGCGTGAGCTTAAGCTCACGGAGGCCTTCCGTGAGCTTAACTCAAAAAACATATTAAATTATCTTAAAATTTTAATTTATCATTCTCATTAAATTATTTATATGAAAATCTCTTGGGATGCAAAAATTTGGAGCGTTTTGAGCTTTTTAAGTCACCGTTTTTAATTTTTGAAAATCAGCTCTAAAAATAATAATAATATATTCAATACTTGAACATCATTTTCAAAAATTAAAAACGGCGACTTAAAAAGCTCAAAACGCTCCAAATTTTTGCATCCCATGAGATTTTCATATAAAGAATTTAATGAGAATGATAAATTAAAATTTCGAGATGATTTAATATGTTTTTTGAGTTAAGCTCACGGAAGGCCTCCGTGAGCTTAAGCTCACGCTATCTCCACTCTATATATATATATATATATATATATATATATATATATATATATAGGTCCTTACCCACGACCCTTATTCGGTTTTTACCGGATCCTTATCCGGCTCTTAGAGTCTGAAGGACTTGATAAAGATCGGGTTTCTTAAGTACCCAGTCCACCCTTTAAAAATTAAGCCCTTTAATTCCGACCCATTAATTTGTTTATCAACACCGATACTACCCGGCCTTTTCGTAAACTTCGTTAGATCTGACTCTTGAGAAGCCTGATCCGGCTCTTAAGGATGATGCCTACTCATCACGGTATGAACCATATGCATCAGCACCTATTAAATACACATTTATTTCGGTTATTTATTTTAAAAGAAAGATTATTAATTCGACATAGAACATTTTTAAAGAAACATATGGTAGATCCTATTGAAAGGTGTTAGCGGTCATTGTCGTCCCAAATTATTGGTACCATATTTTTCTGCTTCTATTTGGATCGTCCAATTTAATACACCAATCGATTTTGGTGATGTCATGAACTGGGCTGCTCGTTTCAGACTAGACGGACGTCCAAATATAAAAAGGATTGATCAACCTCAACTTTGGATTTCAATGCGCAGTATGCTTTTTTTTTTTTTTTTAATTTGATTTCAACTGGGTATCTACCATAATGTTTAGTATTCTTTTTTGTTTTTTTGTTTTATAGTCTTTGTCAGTGGACCTTGTGAATATTTAAGAGATATCCCATGTTTAGTTAAAAGAAAATATAGTTGTTATAGCTTAATTAAAATGGAAAATTAAAGTAGAATGCCTCTCAAAAATTTTAAAGTGATAACAAATTATTTCTTACATTTTAAATTCCAGCAGGCATCTTAATTTGGCACATTAAGAAGAGTATTAAATTATCTAGACAGCTAGATCTTTTGTGCCAACTTAGCAGTTGATGGTAACGATGTAACAACATGCATGTCACATACGATTATAGTCTATATTTTTCACCATACAGAAATTTAAATGATGAAAATAAGATTCAGCTAAAAGAGTGACAGTTGGATCCACCATTATAATCATCTCAAATAGGGTGGGTCAAAATTTGGGATACAATTTCATAATAATTTTAACTTAAAAGTATATTTTATATTTTTTGAAAAAAATACATAAATAATATTTTTTTTTTGAAAAAAATACATAAATAATATTTTTTTTTTGAAAAAAATACATAAATAATATTTTTTTTTTGAGTCAGGTGGGCTCCGCCGCTGTCTTTGGCTTGACATCTTCGTATAAGAAAGTCAATTGTATCACATACTAACTTTTTCACAAACACTTGCTCTATTTCTTTACCGCAAGAAAAATTAGGTTAATCGGAATACATATAGGAATAGGAATAATATTTTGTAAATCCCATCGTTGATATCAACTTTATTATTTAAATTAAATATGTTATTATTTATATTAACGATTTTATGATGCAATTTTTTATATAAAGACGCATAGTGTTCTTATTATTCAATTTAAATACCGTTAATATAAACAATAACTCGTTTATGTTCAATAACAAATACTATATAGAATTGATTGCATCTTAAATTCATTAATATGAATAATTTATGGAATTTGTCTTAGTTTAACAAATTAGCTTTTCTCAATTAATAATTTTTTGAGACTGAAGTATTACAAAATAATTCTAGTACCCAATGTTTCTAAATACAAATTTCTTAACCTAAAGAATGAAATTAGGGAGACAAGATACGCACGGAGAATTTGAAGAAGTTTTTTTTTGGGGCGAAGGAGAGAAATTGAGACATCATGTTATGTATGTGATGTGGCAAAATGTATGCTTATTTATTTAAATAATTGGTGGGACACCATTACACGAGATTATATCATCATTTTCGTGGCAGTGAAATTATTATACCAGTCATTTTTCATTCCTGAACAAAGAAAAAGGTTGTAATTTTATTAACCAAGAAATATGTACATTTGATTCGCTGTTCTGTTGAACTCCGAACCGTGGAGTCCATCCATGTATGGACCACATAGAAAAAGCGTTGAGAAAGTCCAAAACAAAATCCAAATCTGATATTCAGAAATCAAATCTCAACTGGAATCCCGGACCACATAGGATTAGTGAGAATAGCAATTTGTGGCGCCTAACCAACTCCTCAAAAGATAAGGTTTTAGCCTAGATAAGGCTTCTTATTGCATCCCCCCAACCAATGGAAGGGTTGCAATTATCTATTGGGACCATTTTATCTCCACTAATCATTCTCGCCGTTGGGATTTTGAGGCGTAGATTAATTGTAGTAGATTTAATGTTTGATTTGTGCTTTTCTTCTCCTCACTAATGGAAAACTAATTATGTAAACTATGGACGGAAATTAAAAGGGAAGGGATCCCTTGATAATCGGTTATTTTGATAATCTTGATAATATATTTTAAAATTAATATAAAAAATATGAAAAATGATTTTTTTTTATAAATATGTTCTTTTACGTATATATTGACAGTGTTAAATTTTAACGTAATTTCATTATTATTAGATAATCTATCAAAGAATACTAAAATTTTATATAATTTACAATAGTTCTAATTTTAGTTTGATGAATTATCAAATATTAATGAAATTATATAAAATTTTAAAAGTGACTGAGAAGTGTTGCAGTCCTTTCGCAGATCCTAAAAATAATTTGTGCTTTCATACTGTTTTCGTATATTATATTATTATTTTTTTTATCATTCCAGTTTGATTTTTATATCTGCGTTTCAAATACAGAGATTTATTTTATCGCATATACAATAGTTTGTATAGCTGTTTGTTATTTTGTTTTTTTAAATAAATTTGATCAGGCTTGATCAAGCTTGATCGTTGACGGAAACAGAATATTAAAGAAACATTTTTGTGATTAAGGTTTTATTTAGCATTGTGAGGTAAAAAAGTTATATACCCCTAATTTCATAAATAAATAAATAAATAGAACTAAAATGGAGAAAATTCAAACAATGAAATGAAGAGTCCCCATCAGTTGCATAATCTTTGAACTAGCATCTGTGTGTTTGTAAGAGTGTCAATTATTGACCCGATCTGACAGGTTAATCCGACCCGATTCGATCCGACATGATCTGAAGATAAATGGGACGGATATAGAGTTTAATTTTTTTGACCCGAGTAATTTTATTTTTTGAAGTAATTTGATGATTTAGTACTAATTAAAACTTAAATATACACTAATTATATACTAATTAACATTAATTATAAAGTAATTAATATTTTATTGCTTAAAATTATATAAAAATAATTAATAAATATTTAATTATTTTATTCTGGTCGGGTCGGGTCGACCTATGACCCATTGGGTATGGATCAAAATTTTTTGACTCAAATTTAATTTGATCGAATTTGAATCTGATCAAGAAAAATAAAAAAATATATAATCCGACCCGACCCGACCTGACATTGACACTCGTAGTTTGTTGCTAGAGTTTATTCATTATAGAAAATGGAAGTATCGGATACTTAGTATCCTTATGAAATCACAAATATTAACTTCTGAGGAGTTTGTCCACGTGATGTAGGGACTCGGGACGTCACCACCTTCTCTCAAGATATTTCAACCTCGCCTCTATTATGATTATGCGGTGCACCCTGCATAAAGAAATGAATCCAAATTTAATGGCAACAAGATACTCTCTGAATTTGTAATTCATACTCAATTGTTATTTTCTTTTCTGATCAAACTTATCTCTTACCTCATACAAGAGACAAAGCGCATTATGCATGTTCATGAATATACGTATCGTCTCTTACCGCGTTAAATAGATGAGTAATATAAATTGTATTATTTTTCTCCAGTGAGACAACATCACATTTGACCGGGTAAAATAATTTTACAACGGATTACTTGTTTATATGTTCCAGCTAATCAATATTGAAGTTAGCAATAAAATTGAGTACGTTAAAAAATCAATATATTTTTAATCGTACTATTAGTATTATCTATAATAGAAGAAGTGAAGAACTAAGGACTAATAGGTGGCCAGCCTATTAGAACTTTCTAACCGGCTAAAATATATTATTATATTTTTTTAATTAATTAAGAAACTTAAAATTAATATTAATATCTTAATATATATAAAATTTAATAAAAATTTCTAATGTAAAGTACTGCGTATGGGTCCAAAAAAAAAGATTTATATATAGAAGATGGGGAGTGGATCTGAACTTAGATTATTTTTTAAGGAAGTAAACACAAATTTTCATAAATCCTGAATACGAGCATAGAGTTTGAAACATAATGTGGCAAAATTTAAATTTCCATCTGTTTTAATGTTACTCCGAAAATGTGGGGGAAATAGAAAATTACAGAATTCAAATATATAAAGACCGACGTTACAAGATTGTCAGTTTTTTTTTGTGGTACATCGATTCTTATTTCCATTTGGAAAAAAAAATCTTATTTCCTAGCAAACTGATAAATTATAAAACTAATAAACTGTTAGATTTGTTGCTGGCAGAATTTTTGGGCAATTTCGAAGGAAAGAAGTTTGCATGCTTCGAACAAGTGCTTCGCATTTTTGGAATGATCTTAGAATAATTTTAATAATAAAAAATAGCAATCCGTACTGTTGTTATTGAAAGAGGAATAAGAATAACTGAATAACATGCAATTTGAAATATTTTATGAGTAAAATACTTGTAAGTTTAAGCTCACATAAGTCTTTTATGAACTTAAACTAAAAATATATAAAATCATCTTTAAAGTTAAGATCACATTAGCTTTATATTTATTCATCCTTTTATTTCCTTCTAAGTTCATTTTCGTATTTCTAAATGTAATAATTAAATTTATTTGTGCCATCAATAAATATTTATTCCCTTATGAATTTTGTAATTTTTCATCGATTACAATTATTTTTTGAAGTCGTGAAAAAAATGTAAAAATTTTATAGTAAAAAGAATGATGATTTTGCACGTGAAAAAAAAGAGATGAGTCCACCAATATGTAAAGTAATTACAAAAAAAATACGCGACACTTTCCAATAACCTGCTAGTACAAAATAGATTAATTATGCTAGTCAGAATATTTTGGAGCGTTTATTTTTTTCTTATTTTTGTACCTTGATTAATAAATGAATAACGTACGGGGTCGATCCATAGGTGAACGGTTCCTTAAATATATTTAAATCAGTGTGTTTAGATATTTATAATTAAAAGAATAAAACCATTGAATTTTACAATAATTTTGTACGCGATATGGACATACTCTTTGGTATTTATCATGAAATAAATTTATTCTAAAAAAAAATTCCACAGAGCATCTTCAACGCTTGTGTAAACATTAAGGGTCCATTTGGTAAATCAAGGAATAGCTTTGGAAGAGTGGTAATTTTGGAAGAGTGATAGAACAATATTTTTTCTGGAAGAGTGGTATTCTTGACTATTCTGAATAGCGAAAATATCATTTGGCAGTTGTTACTCGGAATAGTTAAAATATGAATAATTATGATACTAATAATGATGATGATGATGATAATAATAGTAAAATAATTATCATAATAGTAAGATAATAATAATAATAAAGTAATAAAAAATAATCATAATATATAATAATATTATAATAGTAATATAATAAAAATATAAATATAATCATAATATAGTAATATAATAATAAAAAATTATAATTACAATCATAATTATAATAATATAATAATAATAAGTAATCATAATTTTAATAATATAATCATAATATAATATTCATAATCATAATTATGATAATAATAATTATAGTCATAATCATACTTATATAACCATAATCATAATCATAATAATATAATAATAAAAATATAATCATAATCATAAAAATGATTATAAATAATTATAATTATAATAATATAATAATAAATTAATCATAAATATAATCAACATATAATAATATAATACAACATAATAAAATAATAATAAAGTAATAAAAAATAATCATAATAAATAATATTATTATAATAGTAATATAATAAAAAATTATAATTACAATCATAATTATAATAATATAATAATAATAAGTAATGATAATTTTAATAATATAATCATAATATAATAATCATAATCATAATCATGATAATAATAATTATAGTCATAATCATAATAATATAATAATAAAAATTTAATCATAATCATCAAAATAATTTTAAATAATTAAAATTAAAATTAAAATTATATAATAATAAATTAATCATCACTATAATTAACATATAATAATATTACACAACATAATAAAATAATAATAAGTAATAATAATCATAATAAATAATCTTGATCATAATAATATAATAATAAAATAATTATATTTATATTCATAATATAATAATATAATATTAAAATTATATTTATAATAATAATAAATAATATAATAATACTAATGGTAATGATAATATAATAACAATAATAATAATAGTAATTTAATACTAATAATAATTTAATAATAATAATATTAATATAATAATAAATTATAATCATAAATATAATATAATAATATAATAATATAATAATACTAAATCTTAATCATAATCATAATATAATAATATAATATAATATAATCAAACAATAATCGCTATTCCGACGAGAGCTAATCCGTATTCCACCTATAAGTTGGTATCTGGGATTAGCACTATTCAAGACTCTTCTACTTAATCTAAAATTCATTTAACAACTAATTGACTAAATTCTATGTGGCATTTATAATTTAAAATTTGATAACAAGCCTCGTAGGATTAGAAAATCTCCAAAATAAATGATAGTCAGCAATGAATAATATATATTTTTTAATTTCCGCTGAAATTAGATTAGCGCAGTAGTAAAAATTCTGAGTATTTTTAATCAACTTTCTTAACTGATGATGCGGTGGTTGTTAGACGGTTAGTTGTGATAGTAGTAGCGTAAATATGCTCTAATTAAAGGGGCGGGATCATCAGTTAATGATTATTTTAACAATTCCGATGATGAAATTTAAAAAAAAAATTGAAGAAAATCCAGAAGATCGGAAAATATTTCAGGATGTTCGTTTTAATTTATATATTGGTTATGATTCACATTCTTGCTACTTAAATGTTGTTTGATAGTACATTATAAATCATCAAAATCAGGATTATCAGAGAATCAGAGATACACAAATTCCAGCGGTCTTTGTAATTTACTAGGTTGTAATTCGGGTTTCGTCCTGGCAATATAGTTCTCAAATAAATAATTAGCAATATAAAATTTTAAATATATTTAATAAATTTTATTTTAAAAAATTAAACATAATATTTTTAAATACTAAATAATAAATAATAATAATAATAATAATTATTATTATTATAATAATAAATAATATAACTATCACATAATAATCTATAAAGATCATCTAAAAAATTATATCATTTAAGAGTTAAATTTCACATTAAATATAATACACTTTATTTTAATAAGAGAGGGAAACTATATTATATGAACACTTAGATTTAAAAAGATGAAAAAAATTAAATAAAATTAATGGTGAAAAAAACAATGATATGACATGCTTAAAAAGTTTAGAACCTTTAACCCTCTTTATGTATTAAGAATTAGATTAAGTGTGTATTGAAATTACATGTCGTGCTACCTTTGTATGAAAATATTGTTTTCGTTTTGTAAGATAAATATACAACTCAAATACCAGAATTCATATGCAAAAGATTTTTCTAACTGAATTTTAAACTTACAATAACTGATTACATAGAAAGTTCTGCGAAAGAGTGTTGACGCTTTAGAAGTTCGTAGATCATTTATCCGCGCTAAATTAGCTCTAAATTCTTCACTGATTTTACAAATGAGAAGTTGTTCATGCGCTCCAAATTATGGAGCGAGTACTGATTAGTTTTTTAGCATCTTAGGGTCACCTTAAAAATTCGGTATAAACACTTAACAACTCAAAAAAATAAAAAAAATTATATGTCATACAATTTTGATATAAAAATTTTATTAAAAAATATAAATTAAAAATTAAAAATAATGTGATACATTATTTTAATTAAGTTTATTAAATGACTCCATAAGATCAACTTCATGATAACTTTGCTCTCTCTTTTTGAAAACTCAGCAGTGGCTACAAGTATCTTGACAATGAGTAATATTGATAATATTGATAATGGATCTTCAAATAAATATGAAAAAATATTAAAAATAAAAAAAACCTTATAAATATGTTCTTCTACTTATAGATTGGTTGTGATTAAATTTTTTATGTAACTTCATTATTATTTATTAATCCATCAAAGATCATCAAAATATTATGTATTTTGCAATGAGTCCAATTTAATGTTTTTTGATTGACAATCAAACGATAATAAAATTATATGAATAAATCACTATTAATCTATAAGTAGAAGAATATATCTTTAAAGTTTTTTCTATTTTTAAAGTTATTTTTCATATATATTTAAAGATGTATTGTCAAAAGAACCATTGTGAAGCGTTCCCATCCCCTCTCTCTATATATAATTTGAAGGGACTTCTATACATACATCAAAGTCAATCTATGTGCCTTGACACTAAGCTTCATTTGACTCTGTCATTGTCCATGATGATGGCGTTAACGAATATTCATGCACGAGCAGTTATTGGTGGTGTCATTGTTATGCTAAGCCAGTGTTTTTTTCCCCAAGCAAATCAAGTATAAATTGACAGTGATTACATGGTTAATGAGGTTTGACAAAATTAGCGGAACCTTTTATATATTGAGACCAATAGCGGATCCATTTTTTTTTTTAAGTCTAGACACAATTATATAACATAATTGAAAATAGATATATTTCTTTATATTTTACTCAATCAAGTTAAAAAGTCCGAGCGTCATATGATATTATATGCTAACATTTATAATCCTCACCATTTAAAGTAAGAATAATATATTTGATAAATTAAGTCCGGGTATCGACCAGAGCATACCCCAGATCGGCCCCTAATTGAGACAGGTGGACATTAATAGAAGCGTGATTTGGCACCCAAAAAAGAAAAAAAGAAAAGAAAGGACTAATTGTGGTAAGATTACAGACTCTTTTTTTTTTGGAAAATCGTGTTTCCGATAAAAAAAATGAGAAAGCATAAATAATTTTAAAGTAATTGCAAGATTATGTCCTATTTTAATTTTTTCAGTCTAAGTCCCGTCCTGAACATTTGATCTCAACTTATGCGAATGGTTTTTGTATCTGGCGAAACAGAAAGTTTTGTGGGAAACAGAGACGGGTATATTTATTAAAAAAATAAAAATTATAAAAACTATAAAAACTATATAAAAAAAAGGATCGTATACCAGAGTGCCGCCCAATTCTGAATACATCCCCAACCCATTTATTCAAGGTGCGGTCTAAAGATACGATTCACATCCTCAAAGTGCGACCTTATTTTCATTGTTTTATTTTATTTTCTTAAGGTAAATAATTTATGTAAGAAGTTAGATCAAATATTTTATGAATATTTGCATAAATTGAAATAATAAAATTTATAATCCAATTACTTGGGTTAGCAAAAGAGTATGACTTTTAAAAGTTAAAATATAATTTTAATAATTTATAGAATTGATGAGTATTTGATGGAAGTTTTTCATGTCATTTGGACAAATATAGAAATCAGAAAAATTCGGAGAAATGAAAGAAAAATTAAAAATTAAATCAGGGTTTTAAAAGACCATAAATTTTGATATAAAAACACTATAAGAAAACAAACAATTACTTTTAAAAAAAGTAAAATATGATCCATAGATAATTACTGAGCAAAGCCTACTATATAATTTTTAGCCCAAAAAATACTTTCTAAACCCTCTATTTGAGATTTAAAGTTTTATAACCTTGCTTAGCTGAACAACGGCATTATAAATATTCACAAAAAAGTTTGATGAAATTTCCTAAATAAATTCCTTACCTTAAGGAAAAATAAAAAATGAAACCGCACTCTGTATATTGGGCCGGGGTTGGACCGCACGGCGCCCTTTCTCTTTTTTGAATTTTTTAAAATATTTTTTATAATTTCGATCTTTTTGAATTTTTGTTAACATATTTTTTATAATTCAATAAATGGATCCAAAAAGGCCTTGCACTTAATTTCAAGTTTGCTTGAGTTTTTGTAGCATGCGTGCCATGTGTTGCCATTGATTTAGTAAAACAGTTTTCGAGAAGAAACAAAGCATCCGCGCATTTGGCCTAAACTTGAAGAACCAAAACAGAGTTAGTTACAAAAATGTGGTGTACAAGGACCAAAGACCCCTTGATCTTGTGTCTCCTGCAATACCTCAGCTGAAATGCGTATATAGACAGGAATTTTGCCAATTTAGTTGTTTGATACGTATAAAATATACATCGAAAATTTAAATTATGCACATTGCCAATTGTTTGTTGCAGCCAAAGGGAAAAATTAATACTTAGAACCATACAGAAATAATTTAAAAAGACAATGGTCGAAAATAATTGTTTGATATAAGGTTTGGAGTTGATTGAACTTTTATTTATTAGATTCAAGAACTTCTTTTGTACCATTAATGGTCATCAATTGGTATGTTGTTGGTGAATTCTTATCCATTGCTACGTAATATCGTGCAACGCAGCACGTGAGTCGTTTGATCATTTTGAGATTTGAGTTGATAAAATTTCGAAGTGATTGAATGACTCACATGCTGCGCGGTGTTGTGCAACAATGATTCACGATTCATTGTTGGTGGGAGAATATTAATGACATCCACTTCCTAAATTTTTTTGTTTGTTTAGAAATTAATATATTACTTCTTAATTCAAAGCACTATAGTTCTTATTATCGAACTATCCCCATAGTTTGATTAGCTATAATATGTGAAAAGGAAAGACAACTGAAAATAAAATCGTCATAAATGCAAAAAAATGTTACATATTCTAAACTTATTAAATTAAATAAATATGTCGTTATTGTATTTTTGGTGTTAGGATGAATACATAAGTAGTAGTTATCGGCTTCATATTAGTTGAAACTAATATACTATATATACTTTTTAATGCGGGTGCCCGCTTTATCATATCTCATGTGGAAAATAAAATCATAATTTTCATATCTTGATTCATGATTTGTCCACCAACAATTGACTTTGAATAAAATGTCTCAAATATCATGACGGATTCTGCTATCTATAGTTCCGTACCATGTATTTGTGACTATTGAATATGACTTGAGAATTATTTAAAGATAACAATAACAATATTGTGAGCTGTTATTCCTGTCGTTATGATGTTTTAAAAGTAATAAATAAAGAGTTGGATTATGATGCATTGCAATTTACGGATGTATCTGTGCATTGTTTCAAAATCTCAAATTTTAAATTAAAAATAATCGATCCAAACTGCTCAACATGACATACATATCAAACTCTAGTAGCTAGATAAATTTATATTTTTTGAAACTTTTTGCTATTTTTTCGAACGTGGAGAAAACTGTCTTCATTGGACGATCCCGAATTTTTAAATAAAAGAATTTCTCCTCATCCGAAAAAATAACAAAGTAATTTAAAAAAAAAATGAAAATGAGCTAGTTAATATATCGATATGAAGATTTCAAACAATGTTGAGGTGTACTGACTTATATTATAATAAAACTTCCGAAAATGAATTAATGAATCAAATTCAGATTTATTTTTCATGAATCCTTGCTTATGTTTACTTATAAACATGTTTATCAATTGTAACTTGTAAGTGCTCAAATGAAATATTTTAGATGATTCTCATATAATTTAAATTGTAGAGAAGTATCTCCTTATCCCATGCCGTTTGTAGTAATGGCGATGCTTGGATAAACATGGATAAATGAACCCTCAAAAAGAAAAATGGATAGATGAGACAAAAGCAGCGTTATTTGATGCTTCATTCAACTCTCTTAACACCGGTGAGTATTGGATTTAAGTGGTCAAAGTGGGATAAATGGGTCACCCTCGCTGCCTTCCGTAGATATCTTTTATCACAGTATTACAGTACCGACGTCACATTCCAATTTCGCAAAATTATTGTCCTCTGGGGCATAAATTTCTTTTATTTCTTTATGGGCGAAAATAAGACATTTCAAGATCTCATAGGACTCTTGGTCTCTTGGGCTCTGTGAGAGGAGGAATTGAGAAACCTGACGAGTTTAATTCTTGTATGATTTTTTTTTCTATTTTTCTTTTCTTGGAATGCAATAACTTGAAAAATACATTGCCTATAAATTTTTTTAAGATTTACCAAAGTTATGTCCAAATTAAATGATATACTGATATGTTTCTCGGCGTGTGTTACAGTATGAAATCTTACGGAACAAATAATTGAGTATTGCTCAACTTTTTTTTTTTTATAAAAAGTCATACCGAAATTGATTGTAGGATAATTCATTTAAGTTTAGTGAACGGACTTAAAAAATATTTTGAATATTAAAAAATCTCCAATTTTCTAAAGCTCGTTACTTTTCCAGTTAGACGTATGCTCATTACCTTTAAAGTCTCGAATTCTTACTATCGTCATGATTTTTGAAAATTTAAACAAAAATGTAAGAAAAAATGCGTCTGTTCATCTCTTTAATCGATTGTTCAATTAATTTTGACCAAAATTTTGTTTCGGAGAATAACTATTCCCGATATTTATTAAAAAAGACCACTTCCAAAAAAATGAATTTGAACATGGCCCATTTGTGCATTTAGGCGCACCCCAGCATGTGTGGTACAATAGGGTTTATATCTTTGTGTTACTCTACAGTAGAATAACAATTTAAAATCGCAACGGTCATCGAATTTGAGCCGTGAATAATAATAATTAAATTTTCTGTCTTAAAATTTTCGAGATTCACTTTATTTTAGCACTTTATGTCTTAAAAATACTCTATATAGAATTTCAATTCAATATGATACGCATGAAATCCGACCAAGACATTTAGAAAAATAATATTGTATTTAACATGTGAAGTAAAGTTGAACTCAAACCACTTTACAGCTAAGTCATTTGGCGATAGTGAAATAAGTAAAAATTGTACTAATTTTTAGAAGCCAAATTCGTAATTTATGTGTTATAATAAACTAGTAAATAGAAAGAATGTGAACAAGTCAAATTGTACTTAAATGTTTCCACTTTACTTCACCAACTGAGGTACCTAACTTTTATTTCATCTTAAATTATTTTATTTGGTTCATTAAATGTCGCAAGTTACAAAAATCACCGTTTCTTCAGTGGTTCATTTCAAAGTTCCCTCTAAAAAGAAAAAATCTATTAGAAAAAAAATAAAAACTTGCATGAATTTTTAACACAAATAAAATGACTTCTAAATAACATTTATACAAATTATCACGATAAAAATGTGAAATTTCTACACAGGAACACAAAAATAGTAACATTATTTGTAATATTTATTTTATCATTAGGACCGCAAATGAGTCGAGTTTGAGTAAGTTGGACTTAACTTAAGCTCAGCTCGTGAAAATACAAGCTGAGTCGAGCTGAGCTTGTGAGACGTTTTGAGTTGAAAATTTTAATTTAATCTCAGCTCATTATTATTTGAGCTAAGTTCGTGTACCGACTTAAGAGCCAAAAAATATGTTGACTCTGTTTGACATTTATGTTTAGTACATCTATAAATTACAAGACTCTTACATCTACAATACTATTATAAAAATTGTTTCAAATTGATATATCAACAAAATATATTTTCAATGACATTTTTGTTGTGTTTATTTGAATGGGTAGACTGACAAAAAAACTATCGTATCAAATTTAAGAGTCAAGTCATAAGTGAGTAAGAGGCACCGCTAAAACGCTGAGATAATGAGCGAGAATGAGAGAGTGCTACTGAGTTAAGGTTCAACAAAAAAAATACATATAAACTATTATATTCGAGATGAGTCAAAATACAAATTGAGCCAATTTAATTTAAATTTAACTCATTTAACAATCAAACTAAATTAATTAGCTCAAATTAGATAAACTCAAGCTAAATTAGCTTGAGCTTGAACCGAGCTCGAAATGAGTCACTGAGCTCTAGTTTTTTTATGCAGTCGTATGCATCATAGGCACATCCGACGCTCCCTTTTTAATTGGTGAAGGAATCTTGGGCAGTGGTCGCATATGTCCTGATTGTTATAATATATCATGAGATAAGCAATAATCTAACAACGTAGAACCTGAGTAATTATTTGACATGATTGGAAAGAATTGAAACTCATTTTTTAAAGAGTTGTTTTTCTTGACTAAAATTTTCAAAAAAGTTGCATTATAAATAATTACATCCGTTAATTTTCATTGATATTAGTAAAATTTAAGCTGACTGTAATTCGAATTAGCCTTATTTATAATTTGTTAAGATCTGTTTATATCTAATAGGCATATTCTTTTATATTTTAATTCATAGTAATATATTAAGCGTTCACATCATTTTTTAATTAGATCATACTAATTTTACTATTTTTTGGGTAAATAAAACTTTTCCAAATTTTATTAATTCTAAGAAATATATAAATATTTTCAATTAGACGGATAATATTTATCCTTATATACTCGATCCAATGGTGATAATATATGTTAGAATAATTTACTTTTCGATTTTTGAATCAAAAATCAAAAATCTCATCCGAGATTAAATATGATCTATAATTTGGTGAATTTATAATTTAATATTAGATAAATATGATTTGATTCCAACCCAACCTGACCCAAAAACAAAAATAACTTTCATTCCAACCAAAATCTATCAAAGATTAAAAAAACACAATATATAAATTAACCAGATCCGACCTTGATCCTACCCAAACCAATCTAATTTGTTCCAAAAAATCAAATTCATCCGTCCCATCCAATGCGAAACCAAATCCAACCCGATCGGCCTTATTGCCACCTCAATTTTCTGAAGAAAATGAGCATCTTCTCTGTCTATGGACACCCAATAAAAGGAGTCCCCTTAATAAATGTGCTGGAGTACGGGTCAAACCTCAAAGAAGTTAAAAATTCTGCATTTCAGACAAAAATGCAAATATTGACCCCTGATAAAAAAATAATTTGCAGAAGTTATTGTAGTGTTTCAATGCATATGTTGACGCCTGGCCAGCGTCAGCGTCACAACTTGTCGGAAGTCTCGCAAATACTTCTACGAGTATTTTTTTAATGAGAATATCTCTCTCCTCCTCTTTTCTCTCCGGTTAAAAATTATTACAGTGTGGCTTCTCCTATCCCAAGTAAATTCCCAATATTTATTTTGCATTTCTCATTCCCTATGCTCCGACCCCCGATCGCCGAGGATAGGTTGATTAATAGGTGTGTAAGCCTTGTACAAATCAAACTGGTCTTTTTCTTTTCTTTTCTTTCTTTCATTTTTTTCCTTTTTGACGAACTTGGAGCCTTGGACCCGTCAAAACAGGCCGTAAAAAATGGAAACAAACTAACAAAGAGATTAAATGAGCGATGCTGAGATGGGCAATTTTTTGTTTTCTTATCTTTTTTCACTCCTCTGTTGGCCCGGACCCGGTCATTTCGTTCTGATGCGACGCTTTTACTGTTCACCGTGGGTAAATTGAAAGTGAAACGCCTTACGCCTCCCAATAATTACCCAAAGCACATGCGGGTTTCCTCAGTTGACCGGCTGTACCCGGTGGCCCTGAGCGGTGTTGACCGGGAAAGGGACAGATAGCGACGATAGAGAGAGTAACTGAGGAGTATGTTTTTGTAGCAAGTAGCAACTAGCAGCTAGCAAGCAAAGACAGCCGCTTTCAGAAAAGATTGTATGAATAAAAGACTATCCATCTATCAGCGCTATTATGAGAGTAGGAGAGCAGTGTAGCGTGTGAAAGAGAGAGCGTTTATATCAACGCTAATAAACCCTCCTCAACTCTGAAGAGCGAGCGGTGCGTCAAAAATTGATGCTAACTCAGACTCTCACACACATTCTCTCTCTTTGTCTTTCTCTTTCTCTTATCCCCATGACCCATCTCTTAACTCCTCACGCTTAGCTTAGCACTAAGAAATCAGATCAATAATCCCCAGAGAACACACCAACCAACCAAAAAAACAAACAAGCACTCTCCATTCTTTGACCGTTCCAGCCCGATCAGATACATGCTCCATGGATTTCGACGATCACGATGAAGCCGAGGAGGAGGAAGAGGAAGAGATGGGCGTCCCTCCGGTGGCGTCCGGCTACCAGCTCCCTCCAATCATGCTCAATTCCACTGGACCGAAACCTCTCAACTCGGCACCTGGACCCGAACCAGTTCCAGGGACCATCCCGGGGCCCCGTAAAACCCCTACTGGAAGCAGCGGCGTTGGAAGTCGCTACCGTGAATGTTTAAAAAACCATGCTGTTGGGATTGGTGGGCATGCGGTCGATGGATGCGGTGAGTTCATGGCGGCAGGAGAGGAGGGTACCATTGATGCCCTCCGCTGTGCCGCATGCAACTGCCACCGTAATTTCCACCGCAAGGAGACTGATGGCACGGGTGGTCCTGGTCCAAGTTCTGTCCCGCCGGGAACAATCGTGGACCCGTCTACAACATATCACCAACCCCACCCACAGTTCTCACCGTACTACCGTACACCTGCAGGATACTTACACCATCACCATATGGCTGCGGCAGCCGCTGCCGCTGCACATAGACCGGTGCAGCTAGCCTTACCTTCAACATCGGGAGGTGGGGGACATAGCCGGGATGAAGGGGAGGATGTGTCGCATCCGATGGGCATGATGGCTTTGGGAGGCAGCGGAAGTGGCGGAATGATGATGGGGATTGGAGCATCAGGGTCCGGGTCGGGGTCGGCATCTGGCAAAAAGCGGTTCAGGAGCAAGTTTACTCAGGAGCAGAAGGATAAGATGTTGGCGTTTGCAGAGAAGGTCGGGTGGCGGATCCAGAAGCATGATGAGCAAGCGGTGCAGCAGTTCTGCAACGAGGTATCGGTGAAGCGGCATGTGCTCAAGGTATGGATGCACAACAACAAGCACACTCTTGGTAAGAAACCCTAGCTAGACGGATTAATTGGAGGGAAGAGAGCTTAGCTTAGGTTAGCTAGGGTTTCTTTGCTGTTTGGTTTTCTTTGTTTATCATCTGTCTGTCTGGTTAGGCTAGTTTTCCCTCTGTTTTTTATCTTTCTTTTTTATTGTTCCGTTTTTTTTTTTTTTTTTTTACTTTGGGCCTTACTTTTTAGTTTGTAGGTTGGTTTTTCTCCCTTATTTTATTCATGTTGGTTGCAGGGTGGAATTTGAGGTGTTTAACTTGAAATGTGTTATTTGATGTTGGTTGGAAGGGAACCAGTTAGGCCATTGCTAGTTTTACCTCATTTTAGGCAAATTTAGTGTTATTGAACATTCCTATTTAACATTGGTCAAGGGATGGTCAAAACTGAAATTAACAAAATATTGGAGTAGATGGTTTGATTGAAGAGGTATAATGATGGAAACTGTTGTATTCTTCTCCTCCTCTTTTGTTGCTAGTTTTGTTTTCTTCTTTGCTGGTTGCTGCTTTCCTACCTAGTGTTCAGATTCTCATGCATGTATTTCTCTAGGAACTGTAAAACTGATTGCTGACTAGCTCCATTAAATCCGATTAAACTTATCATTCTCAAAATTCATTGTGGCATTTCTAATCTGACTCTGCGTACTACTATACTGCTTCACATGTGCATACAACATTCATTTCATTTAACAATTTTGGTGAGTTATTGAAACCCCCTCTATTCATTCTCTCCCTGCCTATTAGAGATGTACTGAAGCTAGGTAGTAAATAGGCCGGAATCTATTTAAGTTCTCCATCTCCCTCTCTCTCTCTCTCACACACACAGTACAGATAGAAACTATAGTTGCATAATGTGACCTCATTTCTCTGGATTTATTTCCATTGCTTTTAATGGTCACCGATGTTTAGCATGTTAATAGCAAAGGCCGACAGATCATCACGAGACCAAACTACCCTCCCCTCTCTCTCTCGTCTCTCTCTATTATACAGGCATACAGCTAAGCACCAAGCTAGTATCCCCATGTTGTGCATTTATGACTGCTATTGTGTCAGCTAGCAAACCCATCCATTAATGCCCAGATGATACCAGCATCTGTTACGAGCTTTGTCTACATGTCAAATCTCTTGTCTTTGCCCCCACACTTTCCCATGCACAGTCACACAAACACCCCACCACACAGCGCTTTTCTCTGAGCATATATGAAAAACCAACATGAACATGGCCTCTTGTTTTGTATCAGTTCTGAGTTCTCTCCCCCTGCAGGTACGTCTTCCCCCATTAAATGTTTCTTCTCGGATTGGTATCCGCTGTCATAGATTTGAACGGCCCAGATTTTAGATTATAGGGGTGCTACTTTGTGGATCCCATTCACCATGACTTACAAGGAGTATGGCACTTTGCTGTCATAAGAAAAAGTATGGCAGCGGATCTGAATTCGTTTCTTCTCTCCTGTTTCTTTCTTTCTATCTTTCCGTATTGTTGCTTCATTCTTTAATTTTCTTCTCTTTTTCAACCTCCATGCATGTCAGCATGCTGAGGGTATCTTAATGGCGGTTTTGCTTATGTAAGAAATAGTATTGTTCTGTTAAAGGTGAGATTTTCAGGAGATCTGGTATGGTGTATTACCAGAACGTGGTCCACTATGCACACGTAGACAAAGTGGAAAAAGTAATTTGCGTTTGTCTTATTCCTCTAGCATGATAGATGGTATAGTTTTGAATCATGAGACCGTATATATGCATGGTGAATCGACCCTTTTTCAATGTTTACTTCAACCAATCTTTCAAAAAAGAATATCTTAATTTTACTTTATTCAGGAGGTTTTCAAGCTATTGTCTTTTTTTTCCTAGGAATAGATTCAGGTATTATTAATTTAGTGGAGTTTCACTAACTACAACTTAATTGAAGATCAGTTGTGTGAATTGATCCAACTACTAAACAATCGGAAGGCTACCTGCATTAATTTATCAATTATGAATTTTTTTCTTTGAAATTTTTGTTCTGAGATCCAACAGTCAGAATAGAATGAGAATAATGACGGATTATACCAGGCATGAGAGAACATATTCCATATTTCTTCTCTTTAACATCTATTGAAACTTCATTCTTTTTTCATGTTTTTATAATATGTGGTCGGTGGTCGTTTTATTTGTAATTCGTCAAGTTGATTATATAGATTTTCTTATTTTTTTCGATAAATACACGGTTGTGTCCAAAATCCTCCCATGCTGTATGCAAATGTCATTAGAATTCTATTTACACATTAGATTACTTTGGAAACCAATTTGCGAGTCCTGCCCCTTTGTTGTGAACTATTGGACCGGCATATCATTGGAATTCACACGGGCGCATAAATCACAAGAAAATCTAATCGTTTATGTGCTTTGGTGTATGGATCCGTATTCGCTGCATTAAAAAACACATTGACATTCGAATTATTTTAGTGGGCTTTACTCATCATATATACAAAAAAAAAAGACGCTATAAAAATAGTATGGCATGGTGCAGTTCAACATAGAATGAGAATTCGCGATAACATGTTACAGATCACGCCCATTGGATGATGGTCGCATTAGATCACTTGCGGAAAAAAAAATCGAAAATTGTGGCAATATAATAGTAATCTTGAGTCGCTCTTGTATGGGTAAACAACGAACAAAATTTTAATAAATACCAAGAAAATGGAATATAAATATGATAGCTAATGAAGAAAGAGAAAAATATGCAAAGGGAAATAAGAGTAAATTTCGAAGGAGGTCATTATATTTTGGTCTTCATAAATTGATCATTCAAGTTTGATTTCTCTCTCCATAATAATTATTTTTTATTTGTTTTTGTCAAGTCATTCTGTTAAGTTTTTTTGTTCAAAATGTTAATGAAATTGACATTGTTGTTCATTTGAATATCACTTACTATTATTTTAAATATTTTCAACCTACAAAAATTTAATTCTCTCTCCCCATTAAATATCGGCATTTATTTCAGTTATTTTATGCCCATTAAAGAGATCTAATATTATTAGTTAATAAATTATTCTCTAAGGGGTTGAGGATATTTAGAAAAAAAGATCCCAACATAACAGATTCTCAATTAATTTGTGATTTTTTAAGTTCTTACATAAATAATATATAATATCATATTTTATTGATGTTTTGGATGGAAAATTCAAGATAATGAATTGATTTGAACAAATAAAAAGTTTAGTACCTATAGAGGACAAATTAAACTTGAGTGATCAATTTGCGATAAAGAGCAAAGTTGAGTGATCTTTGGGAAAATTTACTTGTATGTATATATATATAGAGTGGAGATAGCGTGAGCTTAAGCTCACGGAGGCTTTCGTGAGCTTAACTCAAAAAAATATATTAAATGATCTTAAAATTTTAATTTATCATTCTCATTAAATTCTTTATATGAAAATCTCATGGGATGCAAAAATTTGGAGCGTTTTGAGCTTTTTAAGTCGCCGTTTTTAATTTTTGAAAATCATCTCTAAAAATAATAATAATATATTCAATACTTGAACATCATTTTCAAAAATTAAAAACGGCGACTTAAAAAGCTCAAAACACTCCAAATTTTTGCATTCCATGAGATTTTCATATAAAGAATTTAATGAGAATGATAAATTAAAATTTTAAGATCATTTAATATGTTTTTTGAGTTAAGCTCACGGAAGCCTCCGTGAGCTTAAGCTCACGCTATCTCCACTCTATATATATATATATATATATATATATATATATATATATATATATATAAGAGATAGAGATATTAAGATATTAAAAAAATGGTCTTATCTTGTTCGTTTTAAAAAAAATTTAATTAGAAATATGCGAAGGGAATATAAACATGAGTGTTTATCACATATCAACGGTGTTTTGCAAAACAAAATGAGTGTTTTATCTCGGCATCAAACATCACATACCAATGATTTAAATAGTCGATCTAAGTTACTTCATAATTTTTTATCTCAAAATTTTATGAGATATAAAATTTCATTACTTTTTGATCTTACTAGCTATTTTTTTTATTTAAAACGGTCTCATTTAATATAAAAAATGATCTTTTCTTGTTCATTTTTCAAAAAATAAAAATAGCTGAAAAAACTCAAAAAAATAAAAAATTTGATATCCCACAAGATTTTGACATAATTTTTTTTGAGTTACTTAAATTGACCATTTAAGTTATTGATATATGATATTTGATGTCAAAACAAAACACTCATTTTGTTTTGTAAAGCACCGTAATTCATCTCAAAGATTGATATTTGTCTTATGAAAATTGCTCATTTTACTAAGATTCATAGTAGAAAAAAACTTATGTTGATTAGAATAGATATTTTTTGCATAATAAATTTATAATAGCAACTAAAATATTGCAAAATACAAAAGATATAAATTTAAATATCACATAAAAGCAACTACATTTGATATCAATTTTCACCAAAATCTTAAATAATTTCTTGTGAAAACATCATTAGATATAACTTATACATTGGATTGAAATTACGAATCTTCACTTTATGTAAAAAACTTTAAACGAACAAGCAATTGAGTAAAAGCCACATATATATATAATATACATATTTAGATGCGGAAATTTAAAAAATGAAAAGAAAAGAAACGAGGAATATATGAAATGAGCATGCATTTAGGGAACTGATTGAAGACACGAAGTACATACTCTCGCTGTCTTAATATACCTCGTGCTTGTACATATTTTAGAGAAATTAACATTAAATTATTTCTTCTGGGCTGTCCATATATACTATTTTACTTACAGCTACCTCGATCACTGAGTGTTACCACCAGAAGTTCTTAGACGTTCGTCTACTAGTAACAGCTAGAATTAAGGGATGCTACATCAAAAACAACAAGAAGAGATGAATTTGGATTTAATTTGTGACGCTCCAAAAGATAAATATGGAGAAATTGGATAATTTTAAATGTCTATAAATAATTTTATACTGAAAGCATTATATATTTCGATGGATCAAAATTTTGGACAAGAGATGTATGTTCGAGAGTGCACAAGACTAATGACTTTTGCTGCAACGTCAAATGATCAGCATGGAATAACAAAAACAAAAAAATCATTTCTAACTTGTCTTATCCTATCAACGACATTGTAGAATTGTTTTCCTAACTTGTATTTTCCTATCAGTACCAAAAATTCAAAGAGTGCATTTATTAGCAATTTTTTAAAATGATGAAAACACTAATGAACTGAGTACTAAATGATAATATTAACGAGTCAACAACGGCAATATTATTTAATCAAAAGCATTTGTGCAAGTGTGATTGTACATCTATTTTGTTCGATAAGAATTCAGACATATGAATTGGTTTCAGTGGGAAAGTTGATGAAGTTTCACATTTTGGCAACTAAATATGAATTGGTTTCAATTATGCCAGTCCACCTGTATTGCACGCTTTAATTGGTCAAAAAAGCGAGTCTTTTCTCCTTTGCATATATATTTTCCCACCAAGGAAAAATGAAAAACACACATGTATGTGGACTTAACATTAACTCAAGTGCTCTTACCACATATGGATCCAACATGCTACATTTTTGTGGGCCCTTGGTAGGATGCAATTCTGTTGAGTTGGGATTGATTTGCATGATATGCCTACATAATGGCATCACCATACCTAAAAATTTTCTGTGTGGTCGCTATTTTGTTAGAAATATCAAAAGCAGCTGTCTCCTACAAGGAGAGATGCTCCGTTTCATGGCCCCAGTAATGTTTTTTGTCTTCTATCGAATTTTATGCACGAATGAAGCATGAAAATTTTAAATATGCTATGAGAAAATTGACTTTTATGCACAAGTGTTTTGTAACTGAATAATCACGCACTGGTGCTGGCACTAGATGTCTGTTTAGGTTGACTGTACAGTCTGTAGCATTCCATGCTCAATTGCTCATGAGATGTCTCTGCTGCTGTTCTCTCTGTTTTATTAACATTTTAAGACAGAAAAGCAAGGAATACAACGAAGAGCTTCGTTTGAAGTGATCTGCGTTCTATTTTTTGGACAATTTATTGAAGTCCATTTTGTAAAAAGGCCCGTTTGATTGAGGTGGGAAACAGGGAGTACGTCAAGTCATTGGATATTGGGCCTATTTGAAGAAAACATTAATTGGGCTAAGAATTGGAATCTAGTTCATTCGATTGGACTTGGGTATGCTCCTGAGTTGGAGAAAGTGAACGGGATGAAGAGGAAGAAAAATGACAGAAATAGAGATCTTTAATTTTTTCTTGGGAGTTCAAATTAAAGAAAGTGAAAAGAGATGAAAAACGGTTAATAAGGAGAAAATGCTTATCCCATTCATTTTTTAAATTTCTTGAACCGTTATAACCGTTAACTACGTAAGAAACTTAATTGTTTTATGTTATAGTGCTTTATTTAAAGAGTTACTTCATAAATGTTCAAACTGATCAAACGCTCTCAATTCTAAACAATTTGAGCACTCAATTCTACGCACAAAAAGCACATACAATCTTTTCTTATAAATATAAAAAACATAAGTCTTTTGAATTATCCAAATTCATTAGTTTCGTGTAATTTTTCTGAACTACTATTTTTGCTCTAATCTTTGAGATTTATCTCAACTGTTCTTCAACTTCTTAGCTGTATTTTTTTTTATGCTTGAGTGCTCATTTAATATTTTTATTTTGTTAGATAGTTTTTAATCTTCATGCACTTGTTCTTGTGAAGAAACTAAACCTTCAAATTATAAAATATTTTGTGTCAATAAATTGGCGTTCGTTAGTGGAACAGGTCCCAAATACGTAGATTTTTATAATCGAATTCCGTTAAAATATTTGTGTTCTCTAGTTTTCAGCACTTGCACTTTTAAGTCCTTCATATTCTCAATTTTCTAAAAAGTAATATTTTTTATGAAAAATTATTGGATTATCATTTTACATCAATTGTTCTTTTTGATAATTGATATTTGATTGATTCTCGTAACATATTTTACATTCTTGCATATCTTTGAGTAATTAAGTTTTTGTATTCTCTAATTCTATCAATTTCCTTAATTATTTAGTCTATACTTGTTGTGCTACAAATCAGTCTTTATTTAAACCTGACTAAACATATAATTTTGGTAAATACCATCTTAGGTTTTGTTTGAAATATGAGTGATATCAGAGTATTAGATCCAAAATTATAATTTTATCAATAATAATGACACCAAATAGACACATAAAAGAGCCTCTGATCTTTGACACGTTATGTAAGAACTTCCACTGAAAGAAGTGCATGATCAATATAGTAGATGTATGAAACATCATTGAAAAAGTTTATGAGCCCTAATACAATCAATCCATATCTTGTTTGACCACTGAGTCTGCCATAAAAAGGACAAAATAATTGCGCTGTTAACGCAATCTTAAACTCGATCACATATCATTGGTACTTGATAATATATCAAATGCTAAGAATATGTGGTAGGCTTTACTAAATCGTTTTGAGGGTAATACTCAAATTATGGAGCTTGAGACAGTTTAAAATTTTTGAAATAGAAGAGATATACAATATGTTAATGATCATACAAAATAGATTTTTTTGACTTAAGTGAGACTTTGACTAATAATAAAGTTATAGATAAATTTCTTAGGGTTATACTTCGAAAACCACAGTGTGCATACAAGTGTGTTCTCATATCAGGGCTGAACTAACAAAGTCAAATTAAGCCTGGAATCACAAAAGAAAGATAAGTTTAGGTTAATGGAACATATGTGAGAGTGACAATTGGGGTGGTGGTACCTTTCATCAGCATGAAGATCAACACCAACCGATGTAGAAGCTGTCACTATCTAAGTATATCATGTGACCAAAAGCCTTAAGAAGTTTAAGCAACATCTTTATGGCCATACTTGTGTGTCTAGAACTCAAATAAATAACATAATTAACAACAAATTTTGATATCAAGGAATTTTAAAGCCAAGAATCCCCATTTTTTTTTGTCCAAGTACACCCCTACCAAAATATACCTGTCAAATTTACTCTCTAGAAGACTTGTAATGAGTGGAAAGAAAGCAGAGATGTGCAAGAATCTAGAGTGATGATATCAAGCCTATGAGAACAGTAAAAAAAACTTTGCCGACAAAAATATGACATTCAATAGGATTTTTTTTCTTTCAAAGAGAAAACAAGGAAAGAAGGATTACATCTGATTTTAAGAAAAAAGAAATTAAAAGACTGATCTATCAAATGCTTCGTTAAAATTATATTGAATACCATGTCCTGAGATCATTATACATCATATATCCTTTACAAATTAATTATTATTCATGTCATCCCATTAACTATTATCCACATAAATTTTCAACTTATTTATTTTATGGTAACTAAAGAGCTTGTACAAGAAAATACCCACTGATGTTAAAAGAATTTATATGCCTTACCACATTTCATATGCTGAGATCTCCCGGATAATCCTTGGCTAGTAAGAGCGAGTACATTGGTTATTAATCCTCAATGGAAGCACTGACTGATATTATATATGTATGTTCTGTGCTAGTAACTGAGACATAATCATCCTCAAAGTCAAGCAATGCAAAACTGAGGTATGACCTGATGTTTGGACCTAACGGTGTTTATTAAAATCTCATAATTTAACCCTCAAAGCTTTCCTTTACCATTGCAACTTGTAATTCAGCCCATTTTGTTGCTTCTTCATCCACTTGAAGAAGCTTCACCATCTAAGTGTAATTACAAAACAAGGGCACAAAAAATAACAGTTTAAGAATTTCATAAAAAACTTAAAATTAAGTATTATGAGGATGAACCGGTAATATTAAGGTAACAAAAACTCTTACAAGAGACATTGTTGGTTGAGATTTATAATATGTTCTAAGGCACAAGGAGGCAGCTACTATAATTCTTCTCATTTGTCCAACCACATGTGCATTGTTCGCACATGGATCCAGCAACTCTTCCATATTTTCACCATGTAATGTTGATTTTGCCTTATCACAAATAAAAAGAAGATCAAAAGAGATCATAAGGAGAAGTATAGGTTAATTGGTCAAAATGTTCCATTTATTTGTAGATAAAAATTCTAAATATTCTCAGTATATAAGATTATATCACTTTATAAATTATTGGTTCAAGAAGAAGAAAATACCCAAGCAACAATGCTCTCATGACCTTTAGGTGACCTGGCATGGATAATTTTTTCAGTCTGATATAAGCTCAAGTAGCACCACACATTCTGCATAAAGATTTATTTTCTCTTTAACCAATCCATACCTGAAGTACTCAGGTGCCAAATACCTATCATAAAAAGAAGTAAATTACAAAGTTAGTTATAAATATATTAAAATAGGAAAAACAACATAAGTATACAAATAACATCAGGTCATTTGCCATTAAACAAAATTAATAAAAAGCAATAAATTATTTACCCAAATGTGTTGCTATATCATTACAAATAAGGTCACAAAGAGGAAATGATATTATTTTTCTAAAACATAATTATTACCGCATGAAGAATCTGAAATGATCCAACTTACCGCTCGTCATTTTCTAAAACATAATTATCCAACATATTTTTTATGTGCATTGGCCTTGTTAATGCAAATAATGATAATTTAGGACATTCTAGTAGGTGATGTGTATGTGTTGTGTTTGTAATTTTTTTACCGTAGAAAACGTATCCGGGAGTGAATACATGAAAACGGGACCCGACGTCGTCGGTACCGCCGAACACGAGTTTGGGCATGCAAAACATGAAAACGGGAGCCGACGCCCTCGGTACCGCCGAAAACGAGTCCGGGCGCGCAAAATATAAAAACGGGACCCGGCGCCCTCGGTACCGCCGAAAACGAGTGCGGGGACGTAAAACATGAAAACGAGACCCGATGCCCTCGGAACCGCCTAAAACAACTCTGAGTGCGCAAAACATGAAAACCGGACCCGACGCCCTCGGTACCATCGAAAACGAGTGCGGGGACGCAAAACATGAAAACGGGACCCGACACCCTCGGAACCGCCGAAAACGAGTCCGGGAGCGCAAAACATAAAAACGGGACTCGACGCCCTCGGTATCGCCGAAAACGAGTGCGGGGACGTCAAACATGAAAACGGGAACCGAGCCCTCGGAACCGCCGAAAATGAGTCTGGGAGCGCAAAACATGAAAACGGGACCCGACGCCCTCGGTACCGCCGAAAACGTGTCCGGGAGCGTAAAACATGAAAACGGGAGCCGACGCCCTCAGTATCGCCTAAAACGACTCTGAGTGCGCAAAACATGAAAACCGGATCCAACGCCCTCGGTACCATCGAAAACGAGTGCGGGGACGCAAAACATGAAAACGGGACCCGACACCCTCGTTACCGCCAAAAACGAGTGCGGGGACGCAAAACATGAAAACGGGACCCGACGCCCTCGGAACCGCAGAAAATGATTCCGACAATGGAAAACATGAAAACGAGACCCGACGCCCTCGGTAGCGTTGAAAACGAGTGCGGGGACGCAAAACATGAAAACGGTACCCGACGCCCCCGGAACCGCCGAAAACGAGTCCGACAGTGCAAAACATGAAAACGGGAATCGACGGCCTCGGTGCCGTCGAAAATGAGTGCGGGGACGCAAAACATGAAAACGGGACCTGACGCCCTCAGAACCGCCGGAAACGAGTCCGGGAGCGCAAAACATTAAAACGAGAGCTGACGCCCTCGTTACCGCTGAAAATGAGTCCGGACGCGCAAAACATGAAAACGTGACCCGACGCCCTTAGTACCTCCGAAAATAAGTATGAGCGCGCAAAACATGAAAACGAGACCCGACGCCCTCGGTACCTCAGGAAACGACTCCGGAAGGCAATACATGAAAACGGGACCTGAAGCTCTCGGTACCGCCGAAAAAGAGTCGGGAGCGCAAAACATGAAAACGGGACCCGACGCCGGAAGGCAATACATGAAAATGGGACCGACGCTCTCGGTACCGCCGAAAAAGAGTCCGGGAGCGCAAAACATGAAAACGGGACCCGACGCCCTCGGTGCCGCCGAAAACGAGTACAGGGACGCAAAACATGAAAACTGGACCCAACGCCCTCGGAACCACCGAAAACAAGTCCGGCAGCGCAAAACATGAAAATGGGACAAGACGTCGTCGGTACCGTCGAAAATGATTGTGGGGACGTAAAACATGAAAACGGGACGCGACGCCCTCGTTACAGCCGAAAACGTGTCCGAGAGCGCAAAATATGAAAACGGGAGCCGACGCCCTCAGTATCGCCGAAAATGAGTCCGGGCGCGCAAAACATGAAAACGGGACCCGACGCCCTCGGCACCGCCGAAAACGAGTGTGGGAGCGCAAAACATGAAAATGGGATGTGATGCCCTCATTACCGCCGAAAACGTGTCCGGGAGAGCAAAAACTGAAAACGGGAGCCGACGCCCTCCGTACCGTCGAAAACGAGTCCGGTCGTGCAAAACATGAAAACGGGACCTGACGGCCAGTACCGCCGGAAACAAGTACGGGCGCGTAAAACATGAAAATATGACCCGACACCCTCGGTACCGCCAAAAAAGAGTCTAGGAGCGCAAAACATGAAAACGGGACCCGACGCCCTCGGTACCGCCGAAAATGAGTACAGGGACGCAAAACATGAAAACGGGACCCGACACCCTCGAACCGCCGAAAACGAGTCCGGGAGCGCAAAACATGAAAACGGGACCCGACTCCCTCCACACCGCCGAAAACGTGTCAAGGAGCGAATACATGAAAACGGGACCCAACGCCGTCGTTACGCCGAAAACGAGTTCGGGCATGCAAAACATGAAAACAGGATCCGACGCCCTCGGTACCGTCGAAAATGAGTCCGAGCGCGCAAAACATGAAAACAGGACTAGACGCCCTCGGTACCGCCGAAAACGAGTACGGGGACGCAAAACATGAAAACGAGAACCGACGCCCTCGGAACCGTCGAAAACGAGTCCGAGAGCGCAACTCATGAAAATGGGACCCAATGCCCTCGTTACTGATGAAAATGAGTGCGGGGACGCAAAACATGAAAACGGGATCCGACGCCCTCGGAACTGTCGAAAACGAGTCTGGGAGCGCAAAACAAGAAAACGAGACCCGACGCCCTCGGAACCGTCGAAAACGTGTCAAGGAGCGCAAAACATGAAAACGGGACCCGACGCCCTCGTAACCGCCGAAAACGTGTCAGGGAGTGCAAAAACCGAAAATGAGAGCCGACGCCCTCCATACCGCCGAAAACGAGTCCGGGCGAGCACAACATGAAAATGGGACCCGACGCCCTCAGTAACGCCGAAAACAAGTACGGGTGCGCAAAACAAGAAAACGGGACCCGACGCCTTCGGTAGCTCGGGGAAACGAGTCCGGGTGCGTAATACGTGAAAACGGGACCTGACGCTCTCGGTACCGCCGAAAAAGAGTCCGGGAGCGGAAAACATGAAAACGGGACCCGACGCCCTCGGTACCGCCGAAAACGAGTAAAGGGACGCAAAACATGAAAACAGGACCTGACGCCCTCAGAACCGCCGAAAACGAGTTGGGGAGCGCAAAACATGAAAACGGGACCCAACGCCCTCGGTACCAACGAAAACGAGTGCGGGGACGCAAAACATGTAAACGGGACCCGACGCCCTCGGAAACGCCGAAAACGAGTCCAGGACCGCAAAACATGAAAGCGGGACCCGACTCTCTCGGTACCGCCGAAAATGAGTACGAGGACGCAAATCATGAAAACGGGACACGACGCCTTCGGAACCGCCGAAAACAAGTGCAGGGACGCAAAACATGAAAAAACGGGACGCAACGCCCTCGGAACCGCCGAAAACAAGTCCGGCAGCGCAAAACATGAAAACGGGACCTGACGCCTTCGGTACCGTCGAAAACGATTGCGGGGACGTAAAACATGAAAACGGGACGCGACACCCTCGGAACCGCCGAAAATGAGTTCGGGAGCGCAAAACATGAAAACGGGACCCGACGCTCTCGTTACAGCCGAAAACGTGTCCGGGAGCGCAAAACATGAAAACGCGAGCCGACGCCCTTAGTACCTTCGAAAATGAGTCCGGGCGCGCAAAACATGAAAATGGGACCCGACGCCCTCGGTACCGCCGAAAACGAGTACGGGGACGCAAGACATGAAAACGGGACTCGACGAACTCGGAACCGCCGAAAACGAGTGTGGGGACGCAAAATATGAAAACGGGACCCGACGCCCTCGGTACCGTCGAAAACGAGTACGGGGATGCAAAAATGAAAACGGGACCTGACGCCCTCGGAACCGCCGAAGACGAGTTCGGGAGCGCCAAACCTGAAAACGGGACCCGACGCCCTCGGTATCGTCGAAAACGAGTCCGGGCGCGCAAAACACGATAACGGTACTTGACGCCCTCGGTATCGCTGAAAACAAGTGCGGGGACGCAAAAGATGAAAACGGGATCCGAAGCCCTCGGAACCGCCGAAAACAAGTCCGACAACGCAAAACATGAAAACGGGACCCGACGCCCTCGGTACCGTCGAAAATGATCGCGGGGACGCAAAACATGAAAACGAGACCTGACGACCTCAGAACCGTCGAAAACGTGTCCAGGAGCGCAAAATATGAAAACGGGACCCGACGCCCAAGTTACCGCCGAAAACGTGTCAGGGAGCGCAAAAACATGAAAACGGGACCCGACGCCCTCAGGATTGCCGAAAACAAGTACGGGTGCGCAAAACATGAAAACGAGACCCGACGTCCTCGGTACCTCGGGGAAACGAGTCCGGGAGCGTAATACATGAAAACGGAACCTGACGCCCTCGGTACTACCGAAAACGAGTACAAGGACACAAAACATGAAAACGGGACCCGACGCCCTCGGAACCGCCGAAAACGAGTCCGGGAACGCAAAACATGAAAACGGGACCCCACGCCCTCGATACCAACGAAAACGAGTGCGGGGACGCAAAACATGAAAATGGGTCTCGACGCTCTCGGAACCCCCGAAAATGAGTCCGGGACCGCAAAACATGAAAACGGGACCCGTCTCTCTCGGTACCGCCGAAAACGAGTACGAGGATGCAAATCATGAAAAAGGGACTTGACGCCCTCGGAACCGCCGAAAACGTGTGCAGGGACGCAAAACATGAAAAAGGGACCCGACGCCCTCGGTACCGTCGAAAACGAGTACGAGGACGGAAAAAAGAAAACGGGACCTGACGCCCTCGGAATCGTCGGAGACGAGTCCGGGTGCGCAAAACATGAAAACGGGACCCGACGCACTCGGTACCACTGAAAACAAGTCCGACGCGCAAAACATGAAAACGGGACCTGACGCCCTCGGTATCGCCGAAAACGAGTGCGGGGACGTAAAACATGAAAACAGGATCCGACGCCCTCGGAAGCGCCGAAAACGAGTCTGACAACGCAAAACTTGAAAACGGGAACCGTCGCCCTCGGTACTGTCGAAAACAATTGCAAGGGAGGCAAAACATGAAAATGGGACCCGACGCCCTCGGCACCGCCGAAAACGAGTGCGGGGACGCAAAACATAAAAACGGGACCCGACGCCCTCGGTACTGCCGAAAACGTGTGTGGAGACGCAAAACATAAAAACGGGATCCGACGCCCTCGGAACCGCCGAAAACGAGTCCGGGCGCGCCAAACATGAAAATGGGACCGACACCCTCGGTACGGCCGAAAAAGATTCCGGGAGCGCAAAACATGAAAATGGGACCGACACCCCCGTCACCACCGAAAACTTGTATGGGGGCGCAAAACTTGAAAACGGGACCCGACGCCTTCGGTATCGACGAAAACATGTCATGGACCGAAAAACATAAAAACGGGACCCGACGCCCTCAGTACCATCGAAAACAAGTCTGGGCGTGCAAAACATGAAAATGGGACCAGACGCCCTCGGTACCGCCGAAAACTAGTGCGGGGACGCAAAACATGAAAACGGGACCCGACGCCCTCGGTACCGTCGAAAACGAGTACGGGGATGCAAAAATGAAAACGAGACCTGACGCCCTCGGAACCGCCGAAGACGAGTCCGGGAGCGTAAAACATGATAACGGGACCAGACGCCCTCGGTACCGCCGAAAACGAGTCCGGGAGCGCAAAACATGAAAACGGGACCTGACGCCCTCGGTACCGCCGAAAACGAGTTCGGGCGCGCAAAACATGAAAACGAGACTGTTTACCCCTGAAAGATTGAAGGAAGAGACTCAAGAGAAAAGTCAAGATCAAATCCTAAGAATTAATCAATAAGTCAAACCCTCAGAACAAACCCTAAGAGCTTAAGGAGTGCAACCCCAACACAACTAGAACTATGTCAATGTCAAGCCAGTATTTTGATACAGCCAACCATGAAAAATTTCAATGTGATTTTGCTTTCACACAAGTGGGTTGAAAGTTAATTTCACAAGACTGATCAGATGTCAATGTTGCAAATATGTGATCAAGTCTACATTTGTCTCAATTGTTGACATGTAATCAACTATTGGTCAAATCAAACCCTAATGAGACATCAATACAAGTCTAATTGGTGTTTAATTAGGGAGGTTTCTGCAAGAGAATTCTATTTGGCAGAGACACTTGTTTACCCCTGAAAGGTCGAAGGAAGAAATACAAGAGAAGAAGTCAAGATCAAACCCTAAGAATCAACCTCAGAGCAAACCCTAAGAGCTAAAACAGTACAATCCCTGTACAACAAAGAACTGTGTCAATGCCGAGCCAGTATTTTGATACAATCAATCACAAGAAATCTCAATGTGATTTTGCTTTCAAGGCTGACCAGGTGCCAAAGCTGTGAGCAACCACCCAATCATGCTCTGATTTGTGACAATTGCTGACAAGTAATCAGCTTTTTGACCAAATCACCCTCATGAGGAGGGATTGAAAGTCATTTTCACAAGACTGATCAGGTGCCAAAGCTGGGAGCAACCATCTGATCAAGTCTAGATTTGCATCAATTGTTGACAAGTAATCAACTTTTGATCAAATCAAACCTTAATGAACATCAATATTGGTGTTTAATTGGGGGGAGTTTCTGCAAAGAGAGTTTATTTGGTGGAGACACTAAGCTACCACTGAGAAAATTGGGATTTATTCAGAAGAAAATATGATTTTCTTGATCAAGGAATTTTTAGCACAAGAAAACAAGGGTAAAATGGGAATTTAAAAATACAGAGGTGTTCATTATAAATTTAGAGAATTTTGGTGAAAATTTCATAATTTTTGGATGAAGGGATCTATTAAAATAAATTGGGGAAAGAAAATCAGATCAATCCAAAGGATGATATTCAATCAAGGGGCTTTTAAGGGTGCAACTTGGGGACAACACTTCACTGGGTGCAAGCTGGGGACACAAGACACAAGAACACCTAAATTGGCGCTGGAAAGAAAACTTTGAAGAAGGGAGAGTTTGTGTGAACTTGGCGCATTATTATTGTGTCTCATTAAACCCGACATGTGGGGTCATTTAGTGTGAACCGAGTTCATCCAAACTGTGAATCCACCCCACATAAATCTCCCTCTCTGACTACAAGGCCCCAACCAGTAGAAACGTTTCTATAGTCTGCATTTATTTCTGTGCACCGAGTCCTTTTAACAGAAAAGGGAAGGATGAGATCAAGAGCTAGGTTCATGTGCACCGGCCCCTCTGTCAGTGAAGTGGTTCTTGTAGACCAAGTGCCAGCAAAAGGGAATCCATTTGAAGAGTTCACCCTTCCCTCTCGATCTCCTTCCTCCCTTTGATTTCTCTCTGGCAGCCAGTCGAAAATGGTGATCAAGAAAGCTTGTTCAAAAACTCCCCTTGTTATATATCATACGAAAGCTCATGAGAAGGAGAAAGTGAGGGAGTAATTTATTTATGAAATAGAGAACTGTGTGACACTCGCATGGGAAGTGTAGCCAACTCGGCCAAAATCTGATTGAGACAACCTGAAGCTCAATTGTTCCAATTAACACCTCAAGGAGTGTCAAGAGACCTAGGCGACAGTGATCAGTGCTTAGGAATAGTGACTTTGGCCTTTGACTATTAGGACCACCATTTCATCAATCGGGCTCACAACTGAGGTGCTCAAAGTGTATGCTAGGGTTCTCAATTCGTTGAAAAGGGATTTTAAATGAATTATTGAGACCAGTTAAGTACTAAATCTGCTTGCAATTGAAAGAATTGGTCAAGAAATAAGTAGAATTAATTAAAGGCCTTAAATCGGGTTTAAAATGGAAATATGGGTTTAAGATGCTTAATTGAGTTTTTCTATTATCCAAACCCATTAAGAGGAGTACTGAGGTGATTTATAGATGCCCAGAAGGTCCTAGAGGAGTTTGAGAAGGAAGGAATTATTAGAAATCAGTTGGGTGGCATAACTGTAATTTCAATCAAAAATCTAACAAACTCAAAAACTGCCACTGCTCTTAGTTGTTGTGGGCTAGTAATTGCCTCAACAAAATAATGGATCATAAAGTACATCAGAAAGAGATCCAGACTAGCAAGTTGGAAGACCAAGTGCAGGGAATGTCAAGAGATCAGTTATTGCCAAGCTGGCAATCCAAACTCAAGTCACTGCCTTCAACAAACACAACTCAAATCAATCCTAGCCCTTGAATTGATTAAACAAAGGCCGAGATTGCGCCATGTCAGTGATCCTAGGGATTAAAGAAACACAAATTGTGTTGAGAGAAAACACAATTAGGCAATTAAACTCCAATTGACCTCTATATAAACTCCTGGCAGTAGAGGAGAGGGGGGAGAGTTCACTACCTTCTGTTACATAACACACCCTGAAGAACCAAGGAAGAGGAGACAACTGGATACCCCTTCTCTGGTCCATAACCTCACTACACTCTCCTCTCCATTCCATAACCTCTCTTTGCCCCAGTTCATAGCCTATCTCCATCCCTTCTAACTGGTACACAGGGTCTACACTAAGAGGAGAACAGAAATCCTTCTATCTACCACATCCCAAGCTAATTGATCTCGGTCAAGGACCTGAGAACTTAGCTAGTACAGTAAAGACCTAGTTAATTGAGCAAAAAAACTAGTGAACAGAAAGATGGAGTGCAACAATCAAGATTTCCAGTGAAGATCCAAGAAAACTGCCGACTTGATCAGTTGATAGTAGATTAAAATCTCTCAACTAGATCACATCAAATTCATCTCTTGCAGGCCCATCCATTGCCACACACCCTGAGCTAAGTAACATTTGATTTCCAAAAATGTAAATCTTGAAAGAACTGGCACGATTTATGAGTAAAGAAATAAACTTGTTTCTTTTCTGCACTTTTTACTATTTTTCCAATTTTCTTTTGAGAATCTCTTTTGAATATTTAGTTTCTTAACCCTTTTATTCTATTATTTTTACTCAAAGATATGTTTGTATAAATAACAATGAGAAGAGAAGAGGAGAGAGAAAGGGGTTAGTAGTAGAGCAAGCTTATTGCCTCCTAACTATCTCTCATGGCTGGTCGAAGACTATAGTCTCCCAGCCCTAGTTTGTGGTCTGATTACTCACACAAGAAACCACAATTGGAGCACAACCTTAAACTCAGTAAGGATTATTGCTATCAGATCAAGGTATGCAACATCTAATATTGACAATCAACATAAATCGATGCTAGAGTCTTGTAATATGATAATTAGTGCCAAGATCACAAGAGTCAATAAAGAATTGGTTCAATTAAGCACTTAAACATTGAGAATGGGAACCAAAGACTTCTCGGTACCGAATTGGTACCAAACATCAAAACGGTACAGGCCTAGCCGATCACCTACTTCACTGATGCACTCAACAAAGGTGCCGCTGTACTCTCCTTACTCCGGCGATGCTAACACCGTTGGCCGATTTCTGATCAGCAGCGCCGATCACCGAGAAGCCATCAGTGTACGAATCTCAAAGGATTGTCAGAAGAAGTTGTAAGGAAACGACTAAGATCGAGATTTAAAGAATAACACGAATCGTGAAGCAATCCAACGAATAACACATAAGCACGAATTAGAGATCAAGGCAAAGCCACTCATCTCAGTTACGTGAATCTAGATGTTCATCTGATGGTCTAAATTAAGAGTCATAAGCATGGGAGGCAGCCCAATATAATAGTAACTGGTCCAAGTTCAAGAAATCAAAAATAAAAATGTGATTTAGGCCTAACTCAAGCCCAAGTTTGAAGTGATTAACATTGGGCCCAATTTGAAATAAAAATGCCAACAGAGAATAAACTTGGGTCCAACTTGTAAAAAAAAAGTAAGAAAGGAAAGGAAAACAAAGTTGGCCCATCTGCCAAGCCCAATTCGCAGAAAATAAAAAATAAATCTTGGCCCAATTCATCAAGCCCAATAGTCAATTAATAGCAGAAAATTAAAAATAAAGAGTAAATAAATCATTTGAAAATGTTTCCAAATTCCAAATTGACTCAAATTTATTTCTAAAAATTCTTTGTTTTTCATAGTATCTTTCGACATAAAAATATTTCGGTTTTAAGATTTTACTATAATAAAACAATTTAAAAGTAAAATGACATTGTTTGCTTTTTCTGATTGACCAAGGTTTGACCTATTATTTTGGCTATTATAAAAATCCCAAAAAATCAAATAAAATCCTGAATGATAGCCAACTCATTTTCTATTATTTTTGTGAATAATTTTCTACAAAAATAAATAGAATTCAAAAATAATAAAAATAAAATCCTATTACTTTGGCTATCATAAAAATCCTAAAAATTCAAATAAAATCATAAATAATAGCCAACTTATTTCCTATTATTTTTGTAAGTAATTTTCTATAAAAATAAGTAGAGTTAAAAATAATAAAAAATAAAATTCTATTACTTTAGCTATTATAAAATCCCAAAAATCTAAATAAAAATTCTGAAGGATCGAATCCGTCGATGAGTTTGTCTTCTAGTCTGGAGGATCGAATCGTTCTGTAGTTGATTCATCCTCCAACAGTGGAATGAACCGTTCAGTAGTAGGTTCTTTCACTAACACGCGCCTCAACGCCAAGCTGGCTTAGTGCTTCAGGTTTGACCTTGTGTGCAGTTGTGTTCCTAGGTTTATGGGTCCGCTTAGTGCCTGGAATCCATGATCTAGAAGATCAGAGAGAAGTACCAAGTGGGTCAAATCTGCCCTTCTCCTAATTCACCAACCTCAAGATCAATCGGCTTAGTGCTTCGAGTTGTATTTTGTGTGATTGGTTGTTAACTAGTTAAGATTGAACCGTTCAGTAGTAGGTTTATCTTCTAGATCAACTGAGGTCAAGTCGTTCAGTAGTAGACTCACCTCAAACCCCTCCGTAGAGATTAATCTGATCAGTAGTAAGGTTATCTCTCGAGGTGGTAAAGACTGAACCGATCAGTAGTAGGTTCGTCTTTCACTGGATTAACTTTCTGGCAAATCAAGGGTGCTCTAATGATTCCCGATCATGAGGGCACACGATCACTTGACCATCATTTAACTATACTATTTGCTTCTCCCTTTTGAAGATCCAGAGGTGCCTCGAGGTTAACAGCCCAGGGTAATTAACGGTGAGGGCTTGCGCCCACCGGAATCTACAAGAACTCACAATCACTAAAAACCCCCTAAATGTGCATTCAAATTGGTCTAAACGGTAGAATTAACCGGCGTTAAACAAATGCACGCTTAGGAGGGATCTCCGTGTCCTTCTTCCGCATCCCATCGCCAACGCCACGTTAAGGCGGTGCGGAGCGCGCGAAAAAGGGTCGCACAGGATCTGGCACGCCCGGTGGGACATAGATTCTCCTCTTATCTTTAAAAGAGAGAAGCAAAAAGAATAGCTAAAAGATACAAGTGGTCCTTTATGCGCTAAAAATGACTAACGAATTTCAAGTATTTTCATTTTGCAGGAAATGACATACTTCGTAACTTCAACCTTGCTCCTTACGCTGTCACTCCTGCACAAAGCCCAGACGGCAAGCTTTTCATGTTCTTCGAGACCATCCCGCAAGAACTCACTTTCTACGGCCCAGCTCCAGTGGCCACCTTCACTCCCGCAACCGTCCGGATCTCCATCCCGGACGAAGAAGAGGACTCAATCGCTCTAACTCCCAAGGGCATTTCTAACAATGTAATGACCTCTCCCACCACCTCTCCAAAGAGGAGAAGGCGACCGTCTAAAAACACAGCCCCAACGGCCGCTGCCCAAGTTACCCGCAACTCTCAAGTATCCAGGAAGAGGGCTCTGGATGCATACCAGAATCAGCTGGTGGCTAGTCCAGCCATCCCAGTCTCCAACAAGTTCACAGCCCTTCGCATAGTGGCTAAGAATTCAGCCACTGGCCAGCTCCGCCAAGCATGGGAGGTGCCTAAGCCCACACCTCGCCCAACTCAAGTATCCCCGCGTCGTCAACGCAAGTCTCAAGCCCCTGCAGAAGCCATTTACAAGGCTCACAGGGCCCTCAAACAGAGGAAAAGCGTTAGAAACGCTAGGTCGAGACAATACGTCTCCCACCCCAATCAATCTCAAGATATGGCTCAGCCGCAAGCCATTATCCCGGCTCCATGCCCAAGAAGACTTACATCTAAAATAACACCTAGCGTCCAGCATGTGTGGGTCCCAAAGGGTTCCCAACCAATGAAACCCCAGTCTCAAACCCAACCCAGCAAGGCAGGCAACTCAAGCGCTCCGTCCGAGAGTGTATTCAGCCGCCTAGGTCAGAAGAGTGTATTTAGCCGATTAGGCTCGAGAATACCACTCAACAGTTTAAAGGTAACTGCCCCTGACCAAATGAAAAAGAAGAGAAGAACCGATCGCTATGAAGAGCACTTCTCAGTCAACACCATCAGTATAAGCTATGGCACTGACCCAGATACCGATACTGAGGTGAATGTGGTCCAGGATGACCAGTCCCCGCCTAATCAATCCCATGTCTCCCGGACTCGTTTCGACGGTATCGATGGCGTCGGGTCCCGTTTTCACGTTTTGCGCTCCCGGACTCGTTTTCGGCGGTATCAGGGGCGTCGCGTCCCGTTTTCTTGTTTTGCTTGCCGGGACTCGGTTTCGGCGGTTCTGAGGGCGTCGTGTCCCGTTTTCATATTTTGCGCGTCCGGACTCATTTTCGGCGATACTGACGGCGTCGGGTCCCGTTTTCATGTTTTGCATGTCCCGACTCTTTTTCGGCGGTACCTAGGGCGTCGGGTCCCGTTTTAATGTTTTGCTCTACCGGACTCATTTTCGGCGGTTCCGAGAGCGTCGGATCCCATTTTCATGTTTTGCGCGCCCGACTCATTATCGGCGGTACTGGGGACGTTGTGTCCCGTTTTTACGTTTTGCGCTCCCGGACTCGTTTTCGGCGGTACCGAGGGCGTCGGGTCCCGTTTTCATGTTTTGCGCTCCCGGACTCATTTTCGGCGATACCGGGGCCGTCGTGTCCTGTTTTCTTGTTTTGCTCGCCCGTACTTGTTTTCGGCGGTTTCAGGGGCGTCGGGTTCCGTTTTTATGTTTTGTGCTCCCGGACTCATTTTCGGCGGTCTCGTTTTTATGTTTTGCGAGCCCGGACTCATTTTCGGCAATCCTTGAGGGCGTCGGGTCCCGTTTTCATGTTTTGCGCGCCCGGACTCATTATCGTCGGTACCGAGGCGCGTGTCCCGTTTTCACATTTTGCACTCCCGGACTCGTTTTCGGCGGTAACGACGGCGTCGTGTCCCGTTTTCATGTTTTGCGCTCTCGGATTCGTTTTGGGCGGTACCGAGGGCGTCCCTTCCCGTTTTCGTGTTTTCCGCTCCCGGACATGTTTTCGGCGGATCGGAAGGCGTCGTGGTCCGTTTTCATGTTTTGCGTGCCGGTCTAGTTTTCGGCGGTACCGAGGGCGTCGGGTTCCGTTTTCACGTTTTGCGCCCCAGACTCGTTTTCGACGGTACCGAGGGCGTTGGGTCCCTTTTTCATGTTTCTCGCTCCCGAACTAGTTTTCGGCGGTTCCGGGGGCGTCGTCCCGTTTTCATGTTTTGCGCGCCGGACTCATTTTCGGCGGTCCCGGGGCGTCGGGTCCCGTTTACATGTTTTGCGCGCTCGGACACTTTTTCGGCGGTACCGAGGGCGTCGGGTCCCGTTTTCATGTTTTGTGCGCCCGGACTCCTTTTCGGCGGTATCGAGGGCGTCGGGTCCCGTTTTCATGTTTTGTACGCCCGGACTCTTTTTCGGCGGTACCGAGGGCGTCGTGTCCCGTTTTCATGTTTTGTGCTCCCCATCTCATTTTCGGTGATACCGAGGGCGTCGGGTTCCGTTTTCACGTTTTGCGCTCCCGGACTCGTTTTCGGCGTTGGGTCCCATATTCATGTTTTGCGCGTCCGGGCTCGTTTTCAACGGTACCGAGGGCGTCGGGTCCCGTTTTGATGTTTTGCGCGCCCGGTCACGTTTTACGCGCCCGGACTCATTTTCATGTTTTGCGCGCCCTGACTCATTATCGTCGGTACCGAGGGCGTCGGGTCCCGTGTTCACGTTTTGCGCTCCCCGACTCGTTTTCGGCGGTAACGGCGGCGTCGTGTCCCATTTTTTGTTTTGCGCATGGACTCTTTTGCGGCGGTTCCGAGAGCGTCGGGTCCTGTTTTCTTGTTTTGCACTACCGGGCTCGTTTCGACGGTATCGATGGCGTCGGGTCCCGTTTTCACGTTTTGCGCTCCTGGACTCGTTGTCGGCGGTAACAGAGGCGTCGCGTCCCGTTTTGTTGTTTTGCTTGCCCGGACTCGATTTCGGCGGTTTTGAGGGCGTCGTGTCCCGTTTTCATGTTTTGCGCGTCCGGACTCATTTTCGGCGTACCGACGGCGTCGGTTCCCGTTTTCATGCTTTGCGCGCGCGTCTCGACTCTTTTTCGGCGGTACCGAGGGCGTCGGGTCCCGTTTTCATGTTTTGCGCTCCCGTACTCATTTTCGGCGATACCGGGGCCGTCGTGTCCTGTTTTCATGTTTTGCGCGCCCCTAACGCATTTTCGGCGATGCGGGGACGTTGTCTTGTTTTCACGTTTTGCGTTGCCGGACTCGTTTTCGGCGGTACCGAGGGCGTCGGGTCTTGTTTTCAAGTTTTGCGCTCCCGGACTCGTTTTCGGCTGTCCTGTTTTCATGTTTTGCGAGCCCGGACTCTTTTTCGGCAGTCCTGAGGGCGTCGGGTCCCGTTTTCATGTTTTGCGCGCCCGGACTCATTATCGTGGGTACCGAGGGCGTCGGGTCCCTTTATCACGTTTTGCACTCCCGGACTCGTTTTCGGCGGTAACGGCGGCGTCGTGTCCCGTTTTCATGTTTTGCGCTCTCGGATTCGTTTTGGGCGGTACCGAGGGCGTCAATTTCCGTTTTCGTGTTTTCCGCTCCCGGACATGTTTTCGGCGGTACCGAGGGCGTCGAGTCCCTTTTTCATGTTCTGCGCACCCGGACTCGTTTTCCGCAGTACCGTGGGCGTCGGGTCCGTTTTTCACGTTTTGCAATCCCGGACTCATTTTCGGCGGTACCGGGGGCGTTGTGTCCCGTTTTCTTGTTTTGCTCGTCCGGACTCGTTTTCGTCGGTTCCGAGGCCGTCGTGTCCCATATTAATGTTTTGCGCGCCCGGACTCATTTTCGGCGATTCGGAGGGCGTCGTGTCCCGTTTTCTTGTTTTGCGCGCCCGAACTCATTATCGTGGGTACCGAGGGCGTCGGGTCCCGTTTTCACGTTTTGCACTCCGGACTCGTTTTCGGCGGTAACGGCGGCGTCGTGTCCCGTTTTCATTTTTTGCGCTATCGGATTCGTTTTGGGCGGTACCGAGGGCGTCCCTTCCCGTTTTCGTTTTTTCCGCTCCCGGACATGTTTTCGCGGTACCGAGGGCGTCGGGTCCCTTTTTCATGTTCTTCGCACCCGGACTCGTTTTCGGCGGTCCTGTTTTCATGTTTTGCGAGCCCGGACTCGTTTTCGGCAGTCCTGAGAGCGTCGGGTCCCGTTTTCATGTTTTACGCGCCCGGACTCATTATCGTGGGTACCGAGGGCGTCGGGTCCCGTTTTCACGTTTTGCACTCCCGGACTCGTTTTCGGCGGTAACGGCGGCGTCGTGTCCCGTTTTCATGTTTTGCGCTCTCGGATTCGTTTTGGGCGGTACCGAGGGCGTCCCTTCCCGTTTTCGTGTTTTCCGCTCCCGGACATATTTTCGGCGGTACTGAGGGCGTCGGGTCCATTTTTCATGTTCTGCGCACCCGGACTCGTTTTCAGCAGTACCGTGGGCGTCGGGTCCGTTTTTCACGTTTTGCAATCTAGACTCATTTTCGGCGGTTCGGAGGGCGTCGTGTCCCGTTTTCATGTTTTGCGTGCCCGGTTTAGTTTTCGACGGTACCGAGGGCGTCGGGTCCCGTTTTCATGTTTTTCATGTTTTGCGCTCCCGGATTCGGTGATACCGACGGCGTCGGGTTCCGTTTTCACGTTTTGCACCGATGTTGTCGAGTCCCATCTTCATGTTTTACGCGCCCGGACTCATTTTCGGCGGTACCGAGGGCGTCGGCTCCCGTTTTCACGTTTTGCGCTCCCGGACTCGTTTTCGGCGATACCGAGGGCGTCGGGTCCCGTTTCCACGTTTTGCGCTCCCGGACTCGTTTTCGACGGTATCGGAGGCCTCGTGTCCCGTTTTCTTGTTTTGCGCGCCCGAACTCTTTTTCGGCGGTTCCGAGGGCGTCGGGTTCCGTTTTCTTGTTTTGCAGTCCTTGACTCGTTTTCGACGGTACCGAGGGCGTCGGGTCCCATTTTCACGTTTTGCGCTCCCGGACTCGTTTTCGGCGGTACCGAGGGCGTCGGATCCCGTTTTCACGTTTTGCAAGCCCGGACTCATTTTCGACGGTACCGGGGGCGTCGGGTTCCGTTTTCACGTTTGGCGGTCCCGGACTCGTTTTCGACGGTACCGAGGGCGTCGGGTCCCTTTTTCATGTTTCGCGCTCCCGGACTAGTTTTCGGCGGTTCCGGGGGCGTCGTGTCCCGTTTTCATGTTTTTGCGCGCCCGGACTCATTTTCGGCGGTCCCCAGGGCGTCGGGTCCCGTTTTCAAGTATTGCGCGCCCGGACACTTTTTCGGCGGTACCGAGGGCGTCGGGTCCCGTTTTCATGTTTTGTGCGCCGGACTCTTTTTCGGCGGTAGCGAGGGCGTCGGGTCTCGTTTTCATGTTTTGCGCTCCCAATCTCGTTTTCGGTGATACCGAGGGCGTCGGGTTCCGTTTTCACGTTTTGCGCTCCCGGACACGTTTTCGGCGGTACCGATGTTGTCGAGTCCCGTTTTCACGTTTTACGCGCCCGGACTCATTTTCGGCGTACCGAGCGCGTCGGCTCCCGTTTTCTTGTTTTGCGCGCCCGGACTCATTATCGTCGGTACCGAGGGCGTCGGGTCCCGTGTTCACGTTTTGCGCTCCCCGACTCGTTTTCGGCGGCGTCGTGTCCCGTTTTTTTGTTTTGCGCGCCCGAACTCTTTTTCGGCGGTTCCGAGAGCGTCGGGTCCCGTTTTCCTGTTTTGCACTCCCGGACTCGTTTCGATGGTATTGATGGCGTCGGGTCCCGTTTTCACGTTTTGCGCTCCTGGACTCGTTTTCGGCGGTAACAAGGGCGTCGCGTCCCGTTTTGTTGTTTTGCTTGCCTGGACTCGATTTCGGCGGTTCTGAGGGCGTCGTGTCCCGTTTTCATGTTTTGCGCGCCCGGACTCATTTTAGGCGGTACCGACGGCGTCGGGTCCCGTTTTCATGCTTTGCGCGTCCCGACTCTTTTCGGCGGTACCTAGGGCGTCGGGTCCCGTTTTCATGTTTTGCGCTCCCGGACTCGTTTTCGGCGGTACCGAGGGCGTCGGATCCCGTTTTCATGTTTTGCGCTCCCGGACTCGTTTTCGTCGTTTCGAGAGCGTCGGATCCCGTTTTCATGTTTTGCGCGCCCCGACTCATTTTCGGCGGTACTGGGGACGTCGGGTCTTGTTTTCACGTTTTGCGTTGCCGGACTCGTTTTCGGCGGTACCGAGGGCGTCGGGTCTTGTTTTCTCGTTTTGCGCTCCCGGACTCGTTTTCGCGGTTCGGGCGTCGGTCCCTATTTTCATGTTTTGCGAGCCGGACTCTTTTTCGGCGGATCCGAGGGCGTCGGGTCCCGTTTTCATGTTTTGCGCGCCCGACTCATTTCGTGGGCGAGGGCGTCGGGTCCCGTTTTCACGTTTTGCACTCCCGACTCGTTTCGGCGGTAACGCGGCGTCGTGTCCCGTTTTCATGTTTTGCGCTCTCGGATTCGTTTTGGGCGCACCGAGGGGCGTCCCTTCCCGTTTTCGTTTTTTTCCCGCTCCCGGACATGTTTTCGGCGGTAGCGAGGGCGTCGGGTCCCTTTTTCATGTTCTTCGCACCCGGACTCGTTTTCGGCGCGTACCGTGGGCGTCGGGTCCGTTTTCACGTTTTGCAATCCCGGACTCATTTTCGGCGGTACCGGGGGCGTCGTGTCCCGTTTTCTTCTTTTGCTCGTCCGGACTCATTTTCGTCGGTTCCGAGGCCGTCGTGTCCCATTTTCATGTTTTGCGCGCCCGGACTCATTTTCGGCGGTTCAGAGGGCGTCGTGTCCCGTTTTCATGTTTTGCGCGCCCGGACTATTTTTCGGCGGTACCGAGGGCGTCGGTCCCGTTTTCATGTTTTGCGCTCCCCGACTCGTTTTTCGGCGGTACCGAGGGCGTCGGGTCCCGTTTTCATGTTTTGCGCCCGGACTCGTTTTGGGCGCGCATCGAGGGCGTCGGTCCCGTTTTTCGTTTTGCGCTCCCGGACATGTTTTCGGCGGTCCGAGGGCGTAGGGTCCCGTTTTCATGTTTTGCGCTCCGGACTCGTTTTCGGCGATGCCGAGGGCGTCGGTCCGTTTTCACGTTTACAATCCCGACTCATTTTCGCTGCCGTCAGGGCGTCGTGTCCCGTTTTCTTGTTTTGCTCTCCCGACTCGTTTTTCGGCTCGACGGGCGTCGGTCCCGTTTTCATGTTTTGCACTCCCGAACTCATTTTTGGCGTAACGAGGCGTCGGGTCCCGTTTTCATGTTTTGCGCTCCCGACTCTTTTTCGGCGGTACCGAGGGCGTCGAGTCCCGTTTTCATGTTTTGCGCTCCCGGACTCATTTTCGCGGTATCGAGGGCTTCGGTCCCGTTTTCACGTTTTGCGCTCCGGACTCGTTTTCGGCGCTATCGAGGGCGTCGCGTCCCGTTTTCTTGTTTTTGCTTGCCCTAACTCGTTTTTTGCGCGTTCACGAGGGCGTCGTGTCCCGTTTTCATGTTTTGCGCGTCCGAACTCATTTTCGGCGGTACCGACGACGTCGGGTCCCGTTTTCATGTTTTGCGCGCCCCTACTCTTTTTCGGCTGTACCTAGGGCGTCGGGTCCCCGTTTTCACGTTTTGCACTCCCGACTCGTTTTCGGCACCGAGGGCGTCGGTCCCGTTTTCATGTTTTGCGAGCCGGACTCATTTTCGGCGATTCCGAGGGCGTCGGTCCCGTTTTCATGTTTTTGCGCGCCGGACTCATTATCGTGGGTACCGAGGGCGTCGGGTCCCGTTTTCACGTTTTGCATTCCCGGACTCGTTTTCGGCGGTAACGGCGGCGTCGTGTCCCGTTTTCATGTTTTGCGCTCTCGGATTCGTTTTGGGAGGTACCGAGGGCGTCCCTTCCCGTTTTCGTGTTTTTCGCTCCCGGACATGTTTTCGGCGGTACCGAGGGCGTCGGGTCCCTTTTTCATGTTCTTCGCACCCGGACTCGTTTTCTGCGGTTCTGAGGGCGTCGTGTCCCGTTTTCATGTTTTGCGCGTCCGAACTCATTTTCGGCGGTACCGACGACGTCGGCTCCCGTTTTCATGTTTTGCGCGCCCCTACTCGTTTTCGTCGGTTCCGAGGGCGTCGGGTCTCGTTTTCATGTTTTGCGCGCCCCTACTCTTTTTCGGCTGTACCTAGGGCGTCGGGTACCGTTTTCATGTTTTGCGCTCCCAGACTCGTTTTCGGCGGTACCGAGGGCGTCCGATCCCGTTTTCATGTTTTGCGCGTCCGAACTCATTTTCGGCGGTACCGACGACGTCGGGTCCCGTTTTCATGTTTTGCGCGCCCTACTCTTTTTCGGCTGTACCTAGGGCGTCGGGTCCTGTTTTCACGTTTTGCGCTCCCGGACTCGTTTTCGGCGGTCCAGTTTTCATGTTTTGCGCGCCCGGACTCGTTTTCGGCAGTGCGAGGGCGTCGGTCCCGTTTTCATGTTTTGCGCGCCCGGACTCATTATCGTGGGTACCGAGGGCGTCGGGTCCCGTTTTCACGTTTTGCACTCCCGGACTCGTTTTCGGCGGTAACGGCGGCGTCGTGTCCCGTTTTCATGTTTTGCGCTCTCGGATTCGTTTTGGGCGGTACCGAGGGCGTCCCTTCCCGTTTTCGTGTTTTCCGCTCCCGGACATGTTTTCGGCGGTACCGAGGGCGTCGGGTCCCTTTTTCATGTTCTTCGCACCGGACTCGTTTCGCGGTTCGAGGGCGTCGTGTCCGTTTTCACGTTTTGCAATCCCGGACTCATTTTCGGCGGTACCGGGGGCGTCGTGTCCCGTTTTCTTCTTTTGCTCGTCCGGACTCGTTTTCGTCGGTTCCGAGGCCGTCGGGTCCCGTTTTCACGTTTTGCACTCCCGAACTCGTTTTTGGCGGTAACGGCGGCGTCGTGTCCCGTTTTCTTGTTTTGCGCTCCCGGACTCTTTTTCGGCGGTTCCTTGAGCGTCGAGTCCCGTTTTCTTGTTTTGCACTCCCGGACTCGTTTCGACGGTATCGAGGGCTTCGGGTCCCGTTTTCACGTTTTGCGCTCCCGGACTCGTTTTCGGCGCTATCAGGGGCGTCGCGTCCCGTTTTCTTGTTTTTCTTGCCCGACTCGTTTTCTGCGGTTCTGAGGGCGTCGTGTCCCGTTTTCATGTTTTGCGCGTCCGAACTCATTTTCGGCGGTACCGACGACGTCGGGTCCCGTTTTCATGTTTTGCGCGCCCCTACTCTTTTTCGGTTGTACCTAGGGCGTCGGGTACCGTTTTCATGTTTTGCGCTCCCGGACTCGTTTTCGGCGGTACCGAGGGCGTCCGATCCCGTTTTCATGTTTTGCGCGTCCGAACTCATTTTTCGGCGTCGGCACGACGACGTCGGGTCCCGTTTTCATGTTTTGCGCGCCCCTACTCTTTTTCGGCTGTACCTAGGGCGTCGGGTCCCGTTTTCACGTTTTGCGCTCCCGGACTCGTTTTCGGCGGTCCTGTTTTCATGTTTTGCGAGCCCGGACTCGTTTTCGGCAGTCCTGAGGGCGTCGGGTCCCGTTTTCATGTTTTGCGCGCCCGGACTCATTATCGTGGGTACCGAGGGCGTCGGGTCCCGTTTTCACGTTTTGCACTCCCGGACTCGTTTTCGGCGGTAACGGCGGCGTCGTGTCCCGTTTTCATGTTTTGCGCTCTCGGATTCGTTTTGGGCGGTACCGAGGGCGTCCCTTCCCGTTTTCGTGTTTTCCGCTCCCGGACATGTTTTCGGCGGTACCGAGGGCGTCGGGTCCCTTTTTCATGTTCTTCGCACCCGGACTCGTTTTCTGCGGTTCTGAGGGCGTCGTGTCCCGTTTTCATGTTTTGCGCGTCCGAACTCATTTTCGGCGGTACCGACGACGTCGGGTCCCGTTTTCATGTTTTGCGCGCCCCTACTCGTTTTCGTCGGTTCCGAGGCGTCGGGTCCCGTTTTCACGTTTTGCACTCCCGAACTCGTTTTTGGCGGTAACGGCGGCGTCGTGTCCCGTTTTCTTGTTTTGCGCTCCCGGACTCTTTTTCGGCGGTACCGAGGGCGTCGGTCCCGTTTTCTTGTTTTGCGCTCCCGGACTCGTTTTCGCGCATCGAGGGCGTCGGTCCCGTTTTCTTGTTTTGCGCTCCCGACTCATTTTCTGGTTATCGAGGGCGTCGCGTCCCGTTTTCTTGTTTTGCGCGTCCGACTCGTTTCGGCGGTATCGAGGGCGTCGTGTCCCGTTTTCATGTTTTGCGCGTCCGAACTCTTTTTCGACATGCACTAGGGCGTCGGTCCCGTTTTCATGTTTTGCGCTCCCGGACTTGTTTTTTTTCGGCGTGCATCGAGGGCGTCGTGTCCCGTTTTCATGTTTTGCGCGCCGACTCTCTTTTCGTGCATCGAGGGCGTCGTCGGTCCCGTTTTCACGTTTTGCGCTCCCAGACTCGTTTTCGGCGTGCATCGAGGGCGTCGGGTCCCGTTTTCACGTTTGGCGCTCCCTGACTCGTTTTCGACGGTACTGAGGGCGTCGGGTCCCTTTTTCATGTTTCTCGCTCCCGGACTAGTTTTCGGCGGTTCCGGGGGCGTCGTGTCCCGTTTTCATGTTTTGCGCGCCCGGACTCATTTTCGGTGGTCCCTAGGGCGTCGGGTCCCGTTTTCATGTTTTGTGCGCCCGGACTCTTTTTCGGCGGTACCGAGGGCGTCAGGTCCCATTTAATGTTTTGTTCGCCCGGACTCTTTTTCGGCGGTACCGAGGGCGTCGGGTCCCGTTTTCATGTTTTGCGCTCCCAATCTCGTTTTCGGTGATACCGAGGGCGTCGGGTTCCGTTTTCATGTTTTGCGCTCCCGGACTCGTTTTCGGCGTACGATGTTGTCGAGGGCGTCCCGTCCCGTCTTCACGTTTTACGCGCCCGGACTCATTTTCGGCGGTACCGAGGGCGTCGGCTCCCGTTTTTATGTTTTGCTTGCCCGGACTCATTATCGTCGGTACCGAGGGCGTCGGGTCCCGTTTTCACGTTTTGCACTCCCGAACTCGTTTTTGGCGGTACGACGGCGCTTCGTGTCCCGTTTTCTTGTTTTGAACTCCGACTCTTTTCGGCGGTTCCGAGGGCGTCGAGTCCCGTTTTCTTGTTTTGCACTCCCGGACTCGTTTCGACGGTACGAGGGCGTCGGGTCCCGTTTTCACGTTTTGCGCTCCCGGACTCGTTTTCGGCGCTATCGGGGGCGTCGCGTCCCGTTTTCTTGTTTTTCTTGCCCGACTCGTTTTCTGCGGTTCTGAGGGCGTCGTGTCCCGTTTTCATGTTTTGCGCGTCCGGACTCATTTCGGCGGTACCGACGACGTCGGGTCCCGTTTTCATGTTTTGCGCGCCCTACTCTTTTTTGGTTGTACCTAGGGCGTCGGGTCCCGTTTTCATGTTTTGCGCTCCCGACTGTTTTCGGCGGTACCGAGGGCGTCGGATCCCGTTTTCATGTTTTGTGCTCCCGGACTCATTTTCGACTCGCATCGAGGGCGTCGGTCCCGTTTTCATGTTTTGCACGCCCCCCGGACTCGTTTTCGGCATACCGAGGGCGTCGGTCCCGTTTTCACGTTTTGCGCTCCCGACTCATTTTCGCGACGGTATCGGGGCGTCGTGTCCCGTTTTCATGTTTTGCGCGCCCGACTCTTTTTCGGCGGTCCCGAGGGCGTCGGTCCCGTTTTCATGTTTTGCGCTCCTTGACTTGTTTTCGACGGTACCGAGGGCGTCGGGTCCCGTTTTCACGTTTTGCGCTCCCGGACTCGTTTTCGGCGGTATCAGGGGCGTCGCGTCCCGTTTTCTTGTTTTGCTTGCCGGATTCGTTTTCGGCGGTTCTGAGGGCGTCGTGTCCCGTTTTCATGTTTTGCGCGTCCGACTCGTTTTTTTCCGGCGGCATCGAGGGCGTCGTGTCCCGTTTTCACGTTTTGCGCTCCCGGACTCGTTTTCGGCGTTATCAGGGGCGTCGCGTCCCGTTTTCTTGTTTTGCTTGCCCGGATTCGTTTTCGTTTGCGCTTTGCCCGGACTCTTTTTTCGAGGGCGTCGTGTCCCGTTTTCATGTTTTGCGCTCCTGACTCATTTTCGACGGCATCGAGGGCGTCGGGTCCCGTTTTCATGTTTTGCGCTCCCGACTCGTTTTCGGCGGTGCACTCGGGCGTCGGTCCCGTTTTCATGTTTTGCGCTCCCGGACTCGTTTTCGGCGCGGTACCGAGGGCGGCGTCGGTCCCGTTTTCACGTTTTGCAATCCGGACTCATTTTCGACGCACGGGGCGTCGGTCCCGTTTTCACGTTTTGCGCTCCCGCCCGAGGGCGGGTCCCGACTCGTTTTTCGATCGTGATCGAGGGCGTCGGTCCCGTTTTCATGTTTTGCGCTCCGGACTAGTTTTTGGCGGCCGAGGGCGTCGGTCCCGTTTTCATGTTTTGCGCGCCGACTCTTTTTCGGCGGTACCGAGGGCGTCGGTCCCGTTTTCATGTTTTGCGCTCCCGAGGCGTCTCGTTTTCATGTTTTGCGCGCTGATACCGAGGGCGTCGGTTCCGTTTTCATGTTTTGCGCTCCCGGACTCGTTTTCGGCGGTACCGAGGGCGTCGAGTCCCGTTTTCACGTTTTGCGCGCTCGGACTCATTTTCGGCGTACGAGGGCGTCGGTCCCGTTTTCATGTTTTGCGCTCCCGACTCATTTTCGTCGATACCGAGGGCGTCGGGTCCCGTTTTCACGTTTTGCGCTCCCGACTCGTTTTCTCGGGTATCGGCGGCGTCGTGTCCCGTTTTTTTGTTTTGCGCGCCCGACTTTTTTCGGCGGTCCGAGAGCGTCGGTCCCGTTTTCATGTTTTGCACTCCCGACTCGTTTTCGACGGTATTCGAGGGCGTCGGTCCCGTTTTCATGTTTTGCGCTCCCGGACTCGTTTTCGGCGGCACCAAGGGCGTCACGTCCCGTTTTGTTGTTTTGCTTTCCGGACTCGATTTTCGGCGGTTCGAGGGCGTCGTGTCCCGTTTTTTCATGTTTTGCGCGCCCGACTCATTTTCGGCGTGCACGAGGCGTTCGGGTCCCGTTTTCATGTTTTGCGCTCCCGACTCTTTTTCGGCGGTACCGAGGGCGTCGGTCCCGTTTTCATGTTTTGCGCTCCCGGACTCGTTTTCGGCGCGCATCGAGGGCGTCGGTCCCGTTTTCATGTTTTGCGCTCCCGACTCGTTTTCGTCGTTTCGAGAGCGTCGATCCCGTTTTCATGTTTTGCGCTCCCGACTCGCTTTTCGACGGTATCGGGGGCGTCGTGTCCCGTTTTCACGTTTTGCGCTCGGACTCGTTTTCGGCGTACCGAGGGCGTCGGGTCATTTTTCCGTTTTGCGCTCCCGACTCGTTTTCGCGCGTTATCGAGGGCGTCGGTCCCGTTTTCATGTTTTGCGCGCCCGACTCGTTTTCGGCGTCCCGAGGGCGTCGGTCCCGTTTTCATGTTTTGCGCTCCCGACTCATTTCGCGGCACCGAGGGCGTCGGTCCCGTTTTCATGTTTTGCGCTCCCGACTCGTTTTCGGCGTAACGGGGCGTCGTGTCCCGTTTTCATGTTTTGCGCTCTCGGATTCGTTTTGGGCGGTACCGAGGGCGTCGGTCCCGTTTTCGTGTTTGCGCGCTCCCGGACTCATTTTCTGGCGGCATTTCGAGGGCGTCGGTCCCGTTTTCATGTTTTGCGCGCCCGACTCGTTTTCTATCGAGGGCGTCGGGTCCGTTTTCGTTTTGCGTGGACTCGACGCGGGCGTCGGGAACCCGTTTTTCACGTTTTGCAATCCCGGACTCATTTTCGGCTGCACGGGGCGTCGTGTCCCGTTTTCTTTTTTGCGCCCCGGACTCATTTTCGTTTTCGGTCTCGAGGCGTCGTGTCCCATTTTCATGTTTTGCGCGCCCGACTCATTTTCGTGCGGTACTCGAGGGCGTCGGTCCCGTTTTCATGTTTTGCGCTCCCGACTCGTTTTCGGCGGTACCGACGGGGCGTCGTGTCCCGTTTTCATGTTTCCCGCGCGGCACGAGCGCGTCGCTCCCGTTTTCGTTTTCGGCGTTTTCGGCGACGGGGCGTCCGGTCCCGTTTTCATGTTTTGCGCTCCCCGGACTGTTTTCGGCGGTATCGAGGGCGTCGTGTCCCGTTTTCACGTTTTGCAATCCCGACTCATTTTCGGCGGCATCGGGGCGTCGTGTCCCGTTTTCTTGTTTTGCTCGTCCGGACTCGTTTTCGTCGGTGCCCGAGGGCGTCGGTCCCGTTTTCATGTTTTGCGCTCCCGACTCGTTTCGGCGGTAACGAGCGGCGTCGTGTCCCGTTTTCATGTTTTGCGCTCCCGACTCTTTTTCGGCGGCACCGAGGGCGTCGAGTCCCGTTTTCATGTTTTGCGCTCCGGACTCATTTTCGACGTGCATACCGAGGGCGTCGGTCCCGTTTTCACGTTTTGCGCGCTCCCGGACTCGTTTTCGGCGTATCGAGGGCGTCGGTCCCGTTTTCTTGTTTTGCGCTCGTTTGCTCCGACTCGTTTTCATGTTTTGCGCGCCGACTCGTTTTGCGGTTCGAGGGCGCGTGTCCCGTTTTCATGTTTTGCGCGCTCCCGACTCATTTTCGGCGGTACGGCGTCGGTCCCGTTTTCATGTTTTGCGCTCCCGACTCTTTTTCGGCTGTACCGAGGGCGTCGGTCCCGTTTTCATGTTTTGCGCTCCCGACTTGTTTTCGGTGCATCGAGGGCGTCGGTCCCGTTTTCATGTTTTGCGCATCCCGACTCATTTTCGGCGGCACCGACGCGTCGGTCCCGTTTTCATGTTTTGCGCGCCCCCGACTCATTTTCGCGTACCGAGGGCGTCGGTCCCGTTTTCACGTTTTGCGCTCCCGGACTCGTTTTTTCGAGGGCGTCGGTCCCGTTTTCATGTTTTGCGAGCCCGACTCGTTTTCGGCGATCCGAGGGCGTCGAGTCCCGTTTTCATGTTTTGCGCGCCGGACTCATTTTCGCGGTATCGAGGGCGTCGGGTCCCGTTTTCACGTTTTGCGCTCCCGGACTCGTTTTCGGCGGTAACGGGGCGTCGTGTCCCGTTTTCATGTTTTGCGCTACCGGACTCGTTTTGGGCGGTACCGAGGGCGTCGGTCCCGTTTTCATGTTTTGCGCTCCCGACATGTTTTCGGCGGTACCGAGGGCGTCGGTCCCGTTTTCATGTTTTGCGCTGCCCGACTCGTTTTCGCGGTATCGAGGGCGTCGTGTCCCGTTTTCATGTTTTGCGCGTCCGACTCATTTTCGGCGGTGCGACGGCGTCGTCGGTCCCGTTTTCATGTTTTGCGCGCCCGACTCTCTTTTTCGGCGTACCGAGGGCGTCGGTCCCGTTTTCATGTTTTGCGCTCCCGGACTTGTTTTCGGCGGCACCGAGGGCGTCGGTCCCGTTTTCATGTTTTGCGCGCCCGAACTCATTTTCTACGCGTACGAGGCGTCGGGTCCCGTTTTCACGTTTTGCGCTCCCGACTCGTTTTCGCGGCGCACCGAGGGCGTCGGTCCCGTTTTCACGTTTGCGCGCTCCCGACTCGTTTTCGCGGTACCGAGGGCGTCGGGTCCCGTTTTCATGTTTCTCGCTCCCGGACTAGTTTTCGGCGGTTCCGGGGGCGTCGTGTCCCATTTTCATGTTTTGCGCGCCCGGACTCATTTTCGATGGTCCCTAGGGCGTCGGGTCCCGTTTTCATGTTTTGTCCGCGCCGGACACTTTTCTGGATGCACGAGGGCGTCGGGTCCCATTTTTCTTGTTTTCGCCCGGACTCTTTTTTCGGTATGCCGAGGCGTCGGTCCCGTTTTCATGTTTTGCGCTCCCGATCTCGTTTTCGGTGATACCGAGGGCGTCACGTTCCGTTTTCATGTTTTGCGCTCCCGACACGTTTTCGGCGGTGCATCGGGCGTCGTGTCCCGTTTTCATGTTTTGCGTGCCCGACTCATTTCGTCGCTGCATCGAGGGCGTCGGTCCCGTTTTCACGTTTTGCGCTCCCGGACTGGTTTTCGGCGGCAACGGGGCGTCATGTCCGTTTTTCATGTTTTCTTGTTTTGCGCGTCCGGACTCGTTTTTTTCGGCGGTCGCGAGCGTCGGTCCTATTTTCTTGTTTTGCGCTCCCGACTCGTTTTCGACGCATCGAGGCGTCGGTCCCGTTTTCATGTTTTTGCTCCCGGACGTTTTCTTTCGCGGTATCGGGGGCGTCGCGTCCCGTTTTCTTGTTTTTCTTGCCCGGACTCGTTTTCGCGGTTCGAGGGCGTCGTGTCCCGTTTTCATGTTTTGCGCGTCCCGACTAATTTTCGGCGACGACGACGAGGGCGTCGGTCCCGTTTTCATGTTTTGCGCGCCCCGACTCTTTTTCTACTGCCTAGGGCGTCGGGTCCCTTTTTCATGTTTTGCGCTCCCGACTCGTTTTCGGCGGTTCTCGAGGGCGTCGTGTCCCGTTTTCATGTTTTGCGCGTCCGAACTCATTTTCGGCGCATGCGAGGGCGTCGGGTCCCGTTTTCATGTTTTGCGCTCCCGACTCGTTTTCGGCGGTTCGAGGGCGTCGGTCCCGTTTTCATTTTTCATGTTTTCGCGCCCCGACTCGTTTTCTTTTTTCGAGGGCGTCGTGTCCCGTTTTCATGTTTTGCGCGCTCCCGAACTCATTTTCGCGGTACGAGAGGCGTCGGTCCCGTTTTCATGTTTTGCGCGCCCGACTCGTTTTCGTCGGTGCCCGAGGGCGTCGGTCCCGTTTTCATGTTTTGCGCTCCCGGACTCGTTTTCGACGGCATCGAGGGCTTCGGTCCCGTTTTCACGTTTTGCGCCCGACTCGTTTTCGCGCGTATCGGGGCGTCGCGTCCCGTTTTCTTGTTTTGCTTGCCCGACTCGTTTTCTCGTTTCGCGGGCTCGAGGGCGTCGTGTCCCGTTTTCATGTTTTGCGCGTCCGACTCATTTTCGGCGTACCGACGCGTCGGTCCCGTTTTCATGTTTTTGCGCTCCCGACTTGTTTTCGGCGTGCACCGAGGGCGTCGGTCCCGTTTTCATGTTTTGCGCTCCCGGACTCATTTTCGCGGCACCGAGGGCGTCGGTCCCGTTTTCATGTTTTGCGCTCCCGACTCATTTTCGGCGGCACCGAGGGCGTCGGTCCCATTTTCATGTTTTGCGCTCCCGACTCATTTCGGCGGTACGGGGCGTCGTGTCCCGTTTTCACGTTTTGCTTTTCCCGGACTCGTTTTCGACGCGTGCGCCGGATCGCATCGAGGCGTCGTGTCCCGTTTTCTTGTTTTGCGCGCCCGACTCTTTTTCGGCGGTTCCGAGGGCGTCGGTCCCGTTTTCTTGTTTTGCGCGTCCTTCCGAGGGACTCACGTTTTTTCGACGGTACCGAGGGCGTCGGTCCCGTTTTCACGTTTTGCGCTCCGGACTCGTTTTCGGCGTTATCAGGGGCGTCGCGTCCCGTTTTCTTGTTTTGCTTGCCCGGATTCGTTTTCGGCGGTTCTGAGGGCGTCGTGTCCCGTTTTCATGTTTTGCGCGCCCGACTCTTTTCGGCGGTACCGAGGGCGTCGGTCCCGTTTTCATGTTTTGCGCTCCCGGACTCGTTTTCGGCGGTACCGAGGGCGTCGGTCCCGTTTTCATGTTTTGCGCTCCCGGACTCATTTTCGGCGGTACGAGGGCGTCGGTCCCGTTTTCACGTTTTGCGCTCCCGGACTCGTTTTCGACGGCATCGAGGGCGTCGGTCCCGTTTTCATGTTTTGCGCGCTCCGACTAGTTTTCGCAGGTTCTCGGGGCGTCGTGTCCCGTTTTTCATTTTGCGCGCCCGGACTCATTTTCGGCGGCCCGAGGGCGTCGGTCCCTTTTCATGTTTTGCGCGCCCGGGACACTTTTTCGGCGTGCACCGAGGGCGTCGGGTCCCGTTTTCATGTTTTTGCGCCCGGACTCTTTTTCGCGGCACCGAGGGCGTCGGTCCCGTTTTCATGTTTTGCGCTCCCCGATCTCGTTTTCGGTGATACCGAGGGCGTCGGTTCCCGTTTTCACGTTTTGCGCTCCCGGACACGTTTTCGGCGGTACCGATGTTGTCGAGTCCGTTTTCACGTTTTGCGCGCTCCGGACTCATTTTCGGCGACGCATTTTCGAGCGCGTCGGTCCCGTTTTCATGTTTTGCGCGCCCGACTCATTTTCGCGGCATCGAGGGCGTCGGGTCCCGTTTCACGTTTTGCGCCCCGACTCATTTTCGGCGGTAACGAGGGCGTCGTGTCCCGTTTTTTGTTTTGCGCGCCCGACTCTTTTTCGGCGGCCGAGGGCGTCGGTCCCGTTTTCATGTTTTGCGCTCCCGACTCGTTTTCGGTATTGAGGGCGTCGGTCCCGTTTTCACGTTTTGCGCTCCCGGACTCGTTTTCGGCGGCACGAGGGCGTCGCGTCCCGTTTTGTTGTTTTGCTTGCCCGGACTCGATTTCGGCGGTTTTGCGCGAGGGCGTCGTGTCGAGGGCGTCCCGTTTTCATGTTTTGCGCTCCCGGACTCATTTTCGCGCGATACCGACGGCGTCGGTCCCGTTTTCATGTTTTGCGCGTCCCGACTCTTTTTCGGCGGTACCGAGGGCGTCGGTCCCGTTTTCATGTTTTGCGCTCCCGGACTCGTTTTCGGCGGCATCGAGGGCGTCGGTCCCATTTTCATGTTTTGCGCTCCGACTCATTTTTCGGCGTTTCCGAGAGCGTCGGGTCCCGTTTTCATGTTTTGCGCGCCCGACTCATTTTCGGTGCATCGGGGCGTCGTGTCCCGTTTTCATGTTTTGCGCGCTCCCGACTCGTTTTCGGCGGCATACCGAGGGCGTCGGGTCCCGTTTTCATGTTTTGCGCTCCCGACTCGTTTTCGGCGCATCGAGGGCGTCGGTCCCCGCTTGCTCCGAGGCGTTTTTCGTTTTTTGCGCGCCCGGACTCGTTTTCGGCGGCACCGGGGCGTCGTCGGTCCCGTTTTCATGTTTTGCGCCCGGACTCATTTTCGTGGGTACCGAGGGCGTCGGTCCCGTTTTCATGTTTTGCGCTCCCGACTCGTTTTCGGCGCTATCGGGCGTCGCGTCCCGTTTTCTTGTTTTGCGCCCGGACTCGTTTTCGCGGTTCCGAGGGCGTCGTGTCCCGTTTTCATGTTTTGCGCGTCCGACTCATTTTCATTTTCGCGGTACGAGGACGTCGTCGGTCCCGTTTTCATGTTTTGCGCTCCCGACTCGTTTTCGGCTTGCACCGAGGGCGTCGGTCCCGTTTTCATGTTTTGCGCTCCCGACTCATTTTCGACGGCATCGAGGGCGTCGGTCCCGTTTTCATGTTTTGCGCTCCCGGACTCATTTTCGGCGCATCCGAGGGCGTCGGTCCCATTTTCATGTTTTGCGCGCCCGACTCATTTTCGCGGCGCATCGGGGCGTTGTGTCCCGTTTTCATGTTTTGCGCTCCCGGACTCATTTTTCGGCGATACCGAGGGCGTCGGTCCCGTTTTCATGTTTTGCGCTCCCGGACTCATTTTTTCGCGGTATCGGAGGTCGGTCCCGTCGTGTCCCGTTTTCATGTTTTGCGCGCCCGGACTCTTTTTCGGCGGTTGCATCGGGCGTCGGTCCCGTTTTCATGTTTTGCGCCCCGACTCGTTTTCGACGGTACCGAGGGCGTCGTGTCCCGTTTTCACGTTTTGCGCTCCCGGACTCGTTTTCGGCGGTATCAGGGGCGTCGCGTCCCGTTTTCTTGTTTTGCTTGCCCGGATTCGTTTTCGGCGGTTCTGAGGGCGTCGTGTCCCGTTTTCATGTTTTGCGCGCCCGACTCCTTTTCGGCGGTACCGACGGCGTCGGGTCCCGTTTTCATGTTTTGCGCGCCCGACTCTTTTTTGGTTGTACTCGAGGGCGTCGGTCCCGTTTTCATGTTTTGCGCTCCCGGACTTGTTTCGCGGCATCGAGGGCGTCGGATCCCGTTTTCATGTTTTGCGCTCCCGACTCATTTTCGGCGCATCGAGGGCGTCGGTCCCGTTTTCATGTTTTGCGCTCCCGGACTCGTTTTCGGCGATACCGAGGGCGTCGGTCCCGTTTTCATGTTTTGCGCTCCCGACTCATTTTTCGACGGTATCGGGGCGTCGTGTCCCGTTTTCATGTTTTGCGCGCCCGACTCATTTTCGGGCGGTTCCGAGGGCGTCGGTCCCGTTTTCATGTTTTGCGCTCCCTGACTCGTTTTCGACGGCATTCGAGGGCGTCGGGTCCCATTTTCACGTTTGCGCGCTTCCGACTCGTTTTTCGGCGCATCGATCGGGCGTCGCGTCCCGTTTTCTTGTTTTGCACTCCCGGACTCGTTTTCGACGACTCGTTTTCGACGGTACCGAGGGCGTCGGTCCCGTTTTCATTTTGCGCTCCGGACTCGTTTTCGGCGCTATCGGGGGCGTCGCGTCCCGTTTTCTTGTTTTGCTTGCCGGACTCGTTTTCGCGGTTCGAGGGCGTCGTGTCCCGTTTTCATGTTTTGCGCATCCGGACTCATTTTTCGGCGGACGACGGCGTCGGTCCCGTTTTCATGTTTTGCGCGCCCGACTCTTTTTTGCGTTGTACCGGGGCGTCGGTCCCGTTTTCATGTTTTGCGCTCCGGACTCATTTTCGGCGGCACCGAGGGCGTCGATCCCGTTTTCATGTTTTGCGCTCCCGGACTTTTTTCGGCGGTCCCGAGGGCGTCGGTCCCGTTTTCATGTTTGCGCGTCCCGACTTGTTTTCGGCGGCATCGAGGGCGTCGGTCCCGTTTTCATGTTTTGCGCTCCCGACTCATTTTCGGCGGTGCATCGAGGGCGTCGGTCCCGTTTTCATGTTTTGCGCTCCCGGACTCATTTTCGGCGATACCGAGGGCGTCGGGTCCCGTTTTCACGTTTTGCGCTCCCGGACTCGTTTTCGACGGTATCGGGGCGTCGTGTCCCGTTTTCATGTTTTGCGCGCCCGGACTCTTTTTCGGCGGTTCCGAGGGCGTCGGTCCCGTTTTCATGTTTTGCGTCCTTGACTCGTTTTCGCGGTACCGAGGGCGTCGGGTCCCGTTTTCACGTTTTGCGCTCCGGACTCATTTTCGGCGTATCGAGGGCGTCGCGTCCCGTTTTCTTGTTTTGCTTGCCCGGATTCTTTTTTTCGGCGGCTCGAGGGCGTCGTGTCCCGTTTTCATGTTTTGCGCTCCCCGACTCGTTTTCGGCGTGCACCGAGGGCGTCGGGTCCCGTTTTCACGTTTTGCGCTCCCGACTCGTTTTCGGCGCATCGGGGCGTCGCGTCCCGTTTTCTTGTTTTGCGCCCGGACTCGTTTTCGGCGGTTCGAGGGCGTCGTGTCCCGTTTTCTTGTTTTGCGCTCCTGACTTGTTTTCGACGATGCACCGAGGGCGTCGGGTCCCGTTTTCATGTTTTGCGCGCCCGACTCTTTTGCGGTACTCGAGGGCGTCGGTCCCGTTTTCTTGTTTTGCGCGCCCGACTCTTTTTCGGCGGTTCCGAGGCGGCGTCGGTCCCGTTTTCTTGTTTTGCGCTCCGGACTCATTTTCGACGGCATCGAGGGCGTCGGTCCCGTTTTCACGTTTTGCGCTCCCGGACTCGTTTCGGCGCTATCAAGGGCGTCGCGTCCCGTTTTCTTGTTTTGCTTGCCCGGACTCGTTTTTCGCGGTTCGAGGGCGTCGTGTCCCGTTTTCATGTTTTGCGCGTCCGAACTCATTTTCGGCGGTGCACGACGCGTCGGTCCCGTTTTCATGTTTTGCGCGCCCGACTCTTTTTTGGTTGTACCTAGGGCGTCGGTCCCGTTTTCATGTTTTGCGCTCCCGGACTTGTTTTTCGGCGGTGCACGGCGAGGGCGTCGGATCCCGTTTTCATGTTTTGTGCTCCCGGACTCATTTTCGGCGGCATACCGAGGGGCGTCGGTCCCGTTTTCTGTTTAGCACTCCCGGACTCGTTTTGCGGTACCGAGGGCGTCGGTCCCGTTTTTTCGTTTTGCGCTCCCGACTCGTTTTCGACGTGCACATCGGGGCGTCGGTCCCGTTTTCTTGTTTTGCGCGTCCCGACTCGTTTTCGCGGCACCGAGGGCGTCGGGTCCCGTTTTCACGTTTTGCGCTCCCGGACTCGTTTTCGGCGGTATCAGGGGCGTCGCGTCCCGTTTTCTTGTTTTGCTTGCCCGGATTCGTTTTCGGCGGTTCTAAGGGCGCCGTGTCTCGTTTTCTTGTTTTGCAGTCCTTGACTTGTTTTCGACGGTACCGAGGGCGTTGGGTCCCGTTTTCATGTTTTACGCGCCTCGACTCCTTTTCGGCGGTACCTAGGGCGTCGGGTCCCGTTTTCATGTTTTGCGCTCCCGGACTCGTTTTCGGCGGTACCGAGGGCGTCGGATCCCGTTTTCACGTTTTGCAATCCCGGAATCATTTTCGACGGTACCGGGGGCGTCGGGTTCCGTTTTCACGTTTGGCGCTCCCGGACTCGTTTTCGACGGTACCGAGGGCGTCGGGTCCCTTTTTCATGTTTCGCGCTCCCGGACTAGTTTTTGGCGGTTCCGAGGGCGTCGGTCCCGTTTTCATGTTTTGTGCGCCCGGACTCTTTTTCGGCGGTACCGAGGGCGTCGGGTCTCGTTTTCATGTTTTGCGCTCCCAATCTCGTTTTCGGTGATACCGAGGGCGTCGGGTTCCGTTTTCATGTTTTCCGCTCCCGGACACGTTTTCGGCGGTACCGATGTTGTCGAGTCCCGTTTTCACGTTTTACGCGCCCGGACTCATTTTCGGCGGTACCGAGCGCGTCGGCTCCCGTTTTCTTGTATTGCGCGCCCGACTCATTATCGTCGATGCGAGGGCGTCGTCGGTCCCGTTTCACGTTTTGCGCTCCGACTCATTTTTGCGCCGTTTTCGGCGGCGTCGTGTCCCGTTTTTTTGTTTTGCGCGCCCGACTCTTTTTCGGCGGTTCCGAGCGTCGGTCCCGTTTTCATGTTTTGCACTCCCGGACTCGTTTTCGACGGCATTGATGGCGTCGGGTCCCGTTTTCACGTTTTGCGCTCCTGGACTCGTTTTCGGCGGTAACAAGGGCGTCACGTCCCGTTTTGTTGTTTTGCTTGCCTGGACTCGATTTCGGCGGTTCTGAGGGCGTCATGTCCCGTTTTCATGTTTTGCGCGCCCGGACTCATTTTCGGCGGTACCGACGGCGTTGGGTCCCGTTTTCATGCTTTGCGCATCCCGACTCTTTTTTCGGCGGTATCGAGGGCGTCGGTCCCGTTTTCATGTTTTGCGCTCCCGGACTCGTTTTCGGCGGTACCGAGGGCGTCGGATCCCGTTTTCATGTTTTGCGCTCCCGGACTCGTTTTCGGCGTTCCGAGGCGTCGATCCCGTTTTCATGTTTTGAGCGCCCGACTCATTTTCGGCGCATCGGGGCGTCGTGTCCCGTTTTCATGTTTTGCGCTCTCCGACTCGTTTTCGGCGGTACCGAGGGCGTCGGTCCCGTTTTCATGTTATGCGCGCCCGGACTCGTTTTCGTTGCCGAGGGCGTCGTGTCCCGTTTTCATGTTTTGCGCGCCCAGACTCGTTTTTCGGCGCGCACCGAGGGCGTCGGTCCCGTTTTCATGTTTTGCGCGCCCCTACTCGTTTTCGTCGGTTCCGAGGGCGTCGGGTCCCGTTTTCACGTTTTGCACTCCCGAACTCGTTTTTGGCGATAACGGCGGCGTCGTGTCCCGTTTTCTTGTTTTGCGCTCCCGGACTATTTTTCGATGGTACCGAGGGCTTCGGGTCCCGTTTTCACGTTTTGCGCTCCCGGACTCGTTTTCGGCGCTATCAGGGGCGTCGCGTCCCGTTTTCTTGTTTTTCTTGCCCGGACTCGTTTTCTGCGGTTCTGAGGGCGTCGTGTCCCGTTTTCATGTTTTGCGCGCCCCTACTCTTTTTCGGCTGTACCTAGGGCGTCGGGTCCCGTTTTCATGTTTTGCGCTCCCAGACTTGTTTTCGGCGGTACCGAGGGCGTCGGGTCCCGTTTTCATGTTTTGCGCGCCCGAACTCTCTTTCGGCTGTACAGAGGGCTTCGGGTCCCGTTTTCACGTTTTGCGCTCCCAGACTCGTTTTCGGCGGTACCGAGGGCGTCGGGTTCCGTTTTCACGTTTGGCGCTCCCTTACTCGTTTTCGACGGTACTAAGGGCGTCGGGTCCCTTTTTCATGTTTCTCGCTCCCGGACTAGTTTTCGGCGGTTCCGGGGGCGTCGTGTCCCATTTTCATGTTTTGCGCGCCCGGACTCATTTTCGATGGTCCCTAGGGCGTCGGGTCCCGTTTTCATGTTTTGCGCCGGACACTTTTCGATGCATCGAGGGCGTCGGTCCCATTTAATGTCTTGTTCGCCGGACTTTTTTTCGGCGGTACCGAGTGCATCGGGTCCCGTTTTCATGTTTTGCGCTCCCAATCTCGTTTTCGGTGATACCGAGGGCGTCGGGCCCGTTTTCATGTTTTGCGCTCCCGGACACGTTTTCGGCGGTACCGAGGACGTCGGCTGCCGTTTTCATGTTTTGCGTGCCCGGACTAATTATCGTCGGCACCGAGGGCGTCGGGTCCCGTTTCCACGTTTTGCGCTCCCGGACTGGTTTTCGGCGGCAACGGCGGCGTCATGTCCCGTTATCTTGTTTTGCGCGTCCGGACTCTTTTTCGGCGTTTCCTTGAGCGTCGGGTCCTATTTTCTTGTTTTGCGCTCCCGGACTCTTTTTCGCGTTTCCGAGGGAGTCGGGTCCCGTTTTCATGTTTTGTGCTCCCGGACTCGTTTCGGCATCGGGAGTCGGGTCCCGTTTTCATGTTTTGTGCTCCCGGACTCGTTTTCGGCTCTATCAGGGGCGTCGCGTCTCGTTTTCTTGTTTTTCTTGCCCGGACTCGTTTTCTGCGATTCTGAGGGCGTCGTGTCCCGTTTTCATGTTTTGCGCGTCCGGACTAATTTTCGGCGGTACCGACGACGTCGGGTCCCGTTTTCATGTTTTGCGCGCCCCTACACTTTTTCGGCTGTACCTAGGGCGTCGGGTCCTGTTTTCACGTTTTGCGCTCCCGGACTCGTTTTCGGCAGTCCTGAGGGCGTCGGGTCCCGTTTTCATGTTTTGCGCGCCCGGACTCATTATCGTGGGTACCGAGGGCGTCGGGTCCCGTTTTCACGTTTTGCACTCCCGGACTCGTTTTCGGCGGTAACGGCGGCGTCGGGTCCCGTTTTCATGTTTTGCACGTTTTCATGTCCTGAGGGCGTCAGATCCCGTTTTCATGTTTTGTGCTCCCGGACTCATTTTCGACGGTACCGAGGACGTCGGGTCCCGTTTTCTAGTTTAGCACTCCCGGACTCTTTTTCGGCGGTTCCGAGCGCGTCGGATCCCATTTTCATGTTTTGCGCGCCCCGACTCATTTCGACGGTACTGGGGACATTGTGTCCCGTTTTCACGTTTTGCGCTCCCGGACTCATTTTCGGCGATACCGAGGGCGTCGGGTCCCGTTTCCACGTTTTGCGCTCCCGGATTCGTTTTCGACGGTATCGGAGGCCTCGTGTCCCGTTTTCTTGTTTTGCGCGCCCGGACTCTTTTTCGGCGGTACCGATGTTGTCGAGTCACGTTTTCACGTTTTATGTTTCGCGCTCCCGGACTAGTTTTCAGAGGTTCCGGGGGCGTCGTGTCCCGTTTTCATGATTTGCGCGCCCGGACTCATTTTCGGCGGTCCCCAGGGCGTCGGGTCCCGTTTTCAAGTATTGCGCGCCCGGACACTTTTTCGGCGTGCATCGAGGGCGTCGGGTCCCGTTTTCATGTTTTGTGCGCCTGGACTCTTTTTCGGCGGTACCGGGGGCGTCGGGTCTCGTTTTCATGTTTTGCGCTCCCAATCTCGTTTTCGGTGATACCGAGGGCGTCGGGTTCCGTTTTCACGTTTTGCGCTCCCGGACACGTTTTTCGGCGGTACCGAGGGCGTCGGGTCCCGTTTTCATGTTTTGTGCGCCTGGACTCTTTTTCGGCGGTACCGAGGGCGTCGGGTCTCGTTTTCATGTTTTGCGCTCCCAATCTCGTTTTCGGTGATACCGAGGGCGTCGGGTTCCGTTTTCACGTTTTGCGCTCCCGGACACGTTTTCGGCGGTACCGATGTTGTCGAGTCACGTTTTCACGTTTTACGCGCCCGGACTCATTTTCGGCGGTACCGAGCGCGTCGGCTCCCGTTTTCATGTTTTGTGCGCCCGGACTCATTTTCGGCGGTCCCCAGGGCGTCGGGTCCCGTTTTCAAGTATTGCGCGCCCGGACACTTTTTCGGCGGTACCGAGGGCGTCGGGTCCCGTTTTCATGTTTTGTGCGCCTGGACTCTTTTTCGGCGGTACCGAGGGCGTCGGGTCTCGTTTTCATGTTTTGCGCTCCTAATCTCGTTTTCGGTGATACCGAGGGCGTCGGGTTCCGTTTTCACGTTTTGCGCTCCCGGACACGTTTTCGGCGGTACCGATGTTGTCGAGTCACGTTTTCACGTTTCATGTTTCGCGCTCCCGGACTAGTTTTCAGAGGTTCCGGGGGCGTCGTGTCCCGTTTTCATGATTTGCGCGCCCGGACTCATTTTCGGCGGTCCCCAGGGCGTCGGGTCCCGTTTTCAAGTATTGCGCGCCCGGACACTTTTTCGGCGGTACCGAGGGCGTCGGGTCCCGTTTTCATGTTTTGTGCGCCTGGACTCTTTTTCGGCGGTACCGAGGGCGTCGGGTCTCGTTTTCATGTTTTGCGCTCCCAATCTCGTTTTCGGTGATACCGAGGGCGTCGGGTTCCGTTTTCACGTTTTGCGCTCCCGGACACGTTTTTCGGCGGTACCGTGTTGTCGAGTCACGTTTTCACGTTTTATGCGCTCCCGGACTCATTTTCGAGCGTTCGGGCGCGTCGGTCCCGTTTTCATGTTTTGCGCGCCGGACTCATTTCGTCGGCCCAGGGCGTCGGGTCCCGTTTTCACGTTTTGCGCTCCGGACTCTTTTCGGCGGTAACGGGGGCGTCGTGTCCCGTTTTCTGTTGTTTTGCGCGCCCCGGACTCTTTTCGGCGGTTCCGAGGCGTCGGTCCCGTTTTCATGTTTTGCGCTCCCGGACTCGTTTCGACGGTATTGATGGCGTCGGGTCCCGTTTTCACGTTTTGCGCTCCGGACTCGTTTTCGGCGGTAACGAGGGTGTCGCGTCCCGTTTTGTTGTTTTGCGTTCCCGGACACATTTTCGGCGGTTACGAGGGCGTCGTGTCCCGTTTTCACGTTTTGCGCGCCGGACTCATTTTCGGCGGCACGGGGCGTCGGTCCCGTTTTCATGCTTTGCGCGTCCCGACTCTCGATTTTCGAGCGTTTTCACGTTTCATGTTTCGCGCTCCGGACTAGGCGTTCGGCGTCGTGTCCCGTTTTCATGTTTTGCGCTCCCGGACTCATTTTCGGCGGCCCGAGGGCGTCGGGTCCCCGTTTTGCGCGCCGGACTCATTTTTTTCCGAGGGGCGTCGGTCCCGTTTTCATGTTTTGCGCGCCGACTCATTTTCGACGGATACCGGGGCGTCGTGTCCGTTTTCACGTTTTGCGCTCCCGGACTCGTTTTTCGCGGCATGCGAGGGCGTCGGGTCCCGTTTTCATGTTTTGCGCTCCGGACCGGACTCATTTTCATCGTCACCGAGGGCGTCGGTCCCGTTTTCACTTTTTGCGCCCGGACTCATTTTCGGCGCTATCGGGGCGTCGCGTCCCGTTTTCTTGTTTTGCTTGCCCGGACTCGTTTTCGGCGGTTCTGAGGGCGTCGTGTCCCGTTTTCATGTTTTGCGCGTCCGAACTCATTTTCGGCGGTACCGACGACGTCGGGTCCCGTTTTCATGTTTTGCGTGCCCCGGACTCTTTTTCGCGGTATTGATGGCGTCGGGTCCCGTTTTCACGTTTTGCGCTCCCGGACTCGTTTTCGGCGGTCCTATTTTCATGTTTTGCGAGCCCGGACTCGTTTTCGGCAGTCCTGAGGGCGTCGGGTCCCATTTTCATGTTTTGCGCGCCCGGACTCATTATCGTGGGTACCGAGGGCGTCGGGTCCCATTTTCATGTTTTGCGCTCTCGGATTCGTTTTGGGCGGTACGGGAGGGCGTCCCTTCCCGTTTTCGTGTTTTCCGCTCCCGGACATGTTTTCGTCGGTTCCGAGGGCGTCGGGTCCCGTTTTCACGTTTTGCACTCCCGAACTCGTTTTTGGCGGTAACGGCGGCCTCGTGTCCCGTTTTCTTGTTTTGCGCGCCCGAACTCTTTTTCGGCGGTTCCTTGAGCGTCGGGTCCCTTTTTCTTGTTTTGCACTCCCGGACTCGTTTCGACGGTAGCGAGGGCTTCAGGTCCCATTTTCACGTTTTGCGCTCGCGGACTCGTTTTCGGCGCTATCAGGGGCGTCGCGTCCCGTTTTCTTGTTTTTCTTGCCCGGACTCGTTTTCTGCGGTTCTGAGGGCGTCGTGTCCCGTTTTCATGTTTTGCGCGTCCGGACTCATTTTCGGCGGTACCGACGACGTCGGGTCCCGTTTTCATGTTTTGCGCTCCCGGACTTGTTTTCGGCGGTACCGAGGGCGTCATATCCCGTTTTCATGTTTTGTGCTCCCGGACTCATTTTCGACGGTACCGAGGACGTCGGGTCCCGTTTTCTAGTTTAGCACTCCCGGACTCTTTTTCGGCGGTTCCGAGCGCGTCGGATCCCATTTTCATGTTTTGCGCGCCCCGACTCATTTCGGCGGTACTGGGGACATTGTGTCCCGTTTTCACGTTTTGCGCTCCCGGACTCATTTTCGGCGATACCGAGGGCGTCGGGTCCCGTTTCCACGTTTTGCGCTCCCGGATTCGTTTTCGACGGTATCGGAGGCCTCGTGTCCCGTTTTCTTGTTTTGCGCTCCCGGACTCTTTTTCGGCGGTTCCGAGGGCGTCGGGTCCCGTTTTCTTGTTTTGCAGTCCTTGACTCGTTTTCGACGGTACCGAGGGCGTCGGTCCCGTTTTCACGTTTTGCGCTCCCGGACTCGTTTTCGGCGGCATCAGGGGCGTCGCGTCCCGTTTTCTTGTTTTGCTTGCCCGGATTCGTTTTCGGCGGTTCTAAGGGCGCCGTGTCCCGTTTTCATGTTTTGCGCGCCTCGACTCCTTTTCGGCGGTACCTAGGGTTTCGGGTCCCGTTTTCATGTTTTGCGCTCCCGGACTCGTTTTCGCGTTTGACCGAGGGCGTCGGGTCCCTTTTTCATGTTTCGCGCTCCCGGACTAGTTTTCGAGGTTCCGGGCGTCGTGTCCCGTTTTCATGTTTGCGCCCGACTCATTTTCGGCGGTCCCCGAGGGCGTCGGGTCCCGTTTTCATGTTTTGCGCGCCCGGACTCGTTTTCGGCGGTACCGAGGGCGTCGGGTCCCGTTTTCATGTTTTTTGCGCCTGGACTCTTTTTCGGCGGCATACCGAGGTCGTCGGGTCCGTTTTCATGTTTTGCGCTCCCAATCTCGTTTTCGGTGATACCGAGGGCGTCGGGTTCCGTTTTCACGTTTTGCGCTCCCGGACACGTTTTTCGGCGGTACCGAGGGCGTCGGGTCCCGTTTTCATGTTTTGCGCTCCCAATCTCGTTTTCGGTGATACCGAGGGCGTCGGGTTCCGTTTTCACGTTTTGCGCTCCCGACACGTTTTTCGGCGTGCACGGGGCGTCGGTCCCGTTTTCATGTTTTGCGCGCCGGACTCTTTTTCGGCGGTCGAGGGCGTCGGGTCTCGTTTTCATGTTTTGCGCGCCTAACTCGTTTTCGGTGATACGAGGGCGTCGGGTTCCGTTTTCATGTTTTGCGCGCCCGGACTCGTTTTCGGCGATACCGAGCGCGTCGGTCCCGTTTTCATGTTTTGCGCTCCCGGACTCTTTTTCGGCGGTACCGAGGGCGTCGGGTCTCGTTTTCATGTTGTGCGCTCCCAATCTCATTTTTGGTGATACCGAGGGCGTCGGGTTCCGTTTTTACGTTTTGCGCTCCCGGACTCGTTTTCGGCGGTTCCCCGGGCGTCGGGTCCCGTTTTCATGTTTTGCGCGCCCGGACTCTTTTTCGGCGTACCGAGGGCGTCGGGTCCCGTTTTCATGTTTTGTGCGCCCGGACTCTTTTTCGGCGGTACCGAGGGCGTCGGGTCTCGTTTTCATGTTTTGCGCTCCCGATCTCATTTTCGGTGATACCGAGGGCGTCGGGTTCCGTTTTCACGTTTTGCGCTCCCGGACACGTTTTCGGCGGCATCGATGTTGTCGAGTCACGTTTTCACGTTTTACGCGCCGGACTCATTTTCGGCGGTAGCGAGCGCGTCGGCTCCCGTTTTCTTGTTTTGCGCGCCCGGACTCATTATCGTCGGTACCGAGGGCGTCGGGTCCCGTGTTCACGTTTTGCGCTCCCCGACTCGTTTTCTGCGGTAACGGCGGCGTCGTGTCCCGTTTTTTTGTTTTGCGCGCCCTAACTCTTTTTCGGCGGTTCCGAGAGCGTCAGGTCCCGTTTTCCTGTTTTGCACTCCCGGACTCGTTTCGACGGTATTGATGGCGTCGGGTCCCGTTTTCACGTTTTGCGCTCCTGGACTCGTTTTCGGCGGTAACAAGGGTGTCGCGTCCCGTTTTGTTGTTTTGCTTGCCCGGACTCGTTTTCGGCGGTTCTGAGGGCGTCGTGTCCCGTTTTCATGTTTTGCGCGCCCGGACTCATTTTCGGCGGTACCGACGGCGTCGGGTCCCGTTTTCATGCTTTGCGCGTCCCGACTCTTTTTCGGCGGTACCTAGGGCGTCGGGTCCCGTTTTCATGTTTTGCGCTCCCGGACTCGTTTTCGGCGGTACCGAGGGCGTCGGATCCCGTTTTCATGTTTTGCGCTCTCGGACTCGTTTTCGGCGTTTCCGAGAGCGTCGGATCCCGTTTTCATGTTTTGCGCGCCCCGACTCATTTTCGACGGTACTGGGGACGTTGTGTCTTGTTTTCACGTTTTGCGTTGCCGGACTCGTTTTCGGCGGTACCGAGGGCGTCGGGTCCCGTTTTCATGTTTTTGCGCTCCGGATCTCATTTTGGTGATACCGAGGGCGTCGGTTCCGTTTTTACGTTTTGCGCTCCGGACTCTTTCGGCGCTATGGGGCGTCGCGTGTTGTCGAGTCTTGCCGGACTCTTTTCGGCGGTACGAGGGCGTCGGTCCCGTTTTCATGTTTTGCGCGCCCGGACTCTTTTTCGGCGGTACCGAGGGCGTCGGGTCCGTTTTCATGTTTTGCGCTCCCGATCTCATTTTCGGTGATACCGAGGGCGTCGGGTTCCGTTTTCACGTTTTGCGCTCCCGGACACGTTTTCGGCGGTACCGATGTTGTCGAGTCACGTTTTCACGTTTTACGCGCCCGGACTCATTTTCGGCGGTACCGAGCGCGTCGGCTCCCGTTTTCTTGTTTTGCGCGCCCGGACTCATTATCGTCGGTACCGAGGGCGTCGGGTCCCGTGTTCACGTTTTGCGCTCCCCGACTCGTTTTCTGCGGTAACGGCGGCGTCGTGTCCCGTTTTTTTGTTTTGCGCGCCCTCATTCTTTTTCGGCGGTTCCGAGAGCGTCAGGTCCCGTTTTCCTGTTTTGCACTCCCGGACTCGTTTCGACGGTATTGATGACGTCGGGTCCCGTTTTCACGTTTTGCGCTCCCGGACTCGTTTTCGGCGTTATCAGGGGCGTCGCGTCCCGTTTTGTTGTTTTGCTTGCCCGGATTCGTTTTCGGCGGTTCTGAGTGCGTCGTGTCCCGTTTTCATGTTTTGCGCGCCCGGACTCATTTTCGGCGGTACCGACGACGCGTCGGGTCCCGTTTTCATGTTTTGCGCGCCCCGACTCTTTTTCGGCGGTACCTAGGGCGTCGGGTCCTATTTTCATGTTTTGCGCTCCGGACTCGTTTTCGGCGGTACCGAGGGCGTCGGTTCCCGTTTTCATGTTTTGCGGTCCCGGACTCGTTTTCGGCGTTTCCGATAGGCGTCGGATCCCGTTTTCATGTTTTGCGCGCCCGACTCATTTTCGCGGATCGGGGACGTTGTGTCTTGTTTTCACGTTTTGCGTTGCCGGACTCTTTTTCGGCGGTACCGAGGGCGTCGGGTCCCGTTTTCATGTTTTGCGTGCCCGGACTCATTATCGTCGGTACCGAGGGCGTCGGGTCCCGTTATGACGTTTTGCGCTCCCGGACTCGTTTTCGGCGCTATCAGGGGCGTCGCGTCCCGTTTTCTTGTTTTTCTTGCCCGGACTCGTTTTCTGCGGTTCTGAGGGCGTCGTGTCCCGTTTTCATGTTTTGCGCGTCCGAACTCATTATCGGCGGTACCGACGACGTCGGGTCCCGTTTTCATGTTTTGCGCGCCCCTACTCTTTTTCGGCTGTACCTAGGGCGTCGGGTACCGTTTTCATGTTTTGCGCTCCCAGACTTGTTTTCGGCGGTACCGAGGGCGTCGGATCCCGTTTTCATGTTTTGCGCGTCCGAACTCATTTTCGGCGGTACCGACGACGTCGGGTCCCGTTTTCATGTTTTGCGTGCCCCTACTCTTTTTCGGTGTACCTAGGGCGTCGGGTCCTGTTTTCACGTTTTGCGCTCCCGGACTCGTTTTCGGCGGTCCTATTTTCATGTTTTGCGAGCCCGGACTCGTTTTTCGGCAGTCCTGAGGGCGTCGGGTCCCATTTTCATGTTTTGCGCGCCCGGACTCATTATCGTGGGTACCGAGGGCGTCGGGTCCCATTTTCATGTTTTGCGCTCTCGGTTTCATTTTGGGCGGTACGGGAGGGCGTCCCTTCCCGTTTTCGTGTTTTCCGCTCCCGGACATGTTTTCGGCGGTACCGAGGGCGTCGGGTCCCTTTTTCATGTTCTTCGCACCCGGACTCGTTTTCTGCGGTTCTGAGGGCGTCGTGTCCCGTTTTCATGTTTTGCACGTCCGAACTCATTTTCGGCGGTACCGACTACGTCGGGTCCCGTTTTCATGTTTTGCGCGCCCCTACTCGTTTTCGTCGGTTCCGAGGGCGTCGGTCCCGTTTTCACGTTTTGCACTCCCGAACTCGTTTTTGGCGGTAACGGCGGCCTCGTGTCCCGTTTTCTTATTTTGCGCGCCCGAACTCTTTTTTTCTGCGGTTTCCGAGCGTCGGTCCCGTTTTCTTGTTTTGCACTCCCGGACTCGTTTCGACGCGCATCGAGGGCTTCGGTCCCATTTTCACGTTTTGCGCTCCGCGACTCGTTTTCGGCGCTATCGGGGCGTCGCGTCCCGTTTTCTTGTTTTTCTTGCCCGGACTCGTTTTCTGCGGTTCTGAGGGCGTCGTGTCCCGTTTTCATGTTTTGCGCGTCCGAACTCATTTTCGGCGGAACCGACGACGTCGGGTCCCGTTTTCATGTTTTGCGCTCCCGGACTTGTTTTCGGCGGTACCGAGGGCGTCGGATCCCGTTTTCATGTTTTGTGCTCCCGGACTTGTTTTCGACGGTACCGAGGACGTCGGGTCCCGTTTTCTAGTTTAGCACTCCCGGACTCTTTTTCGGCGGTCCCGAGCGCGTCGGATCTCATTTTCATGTTTTGCGCGCCCCGACTCATTTCGGCGGTACTGGGGACATTGTGTCCCGTTTTCACGTTTTGCGCTCCCGGACTTATTTTCGGCGATACCGAGGGCGTCGGGTCCCGTTGCCACGTTTTGCGCTCCCGAATTCGTTTTCGACGGTATCGGAGGCCTCGTGTCCCGTTTTCTTGTTTTGCGCGCCCGGACTCTTTTTCGGCGGTTCCGAGGGCGTCGGATCCCGTTTTCTTGTTTTGCGAGTCCTTGACTCGTTTTCGACGGTACGAGGGCGTCGGGTCCCGTTTTCACGTTTTGCGCTCCCGGACTCGTTTTCGGCGGTATCAGGGGCGTCGCGTCCCGTTTTCTTGTTTTGCTTGCCCGGATTCGTTTTCGGCGGTTCTAAGGGCGCCGTGTCCCGTTTTCATGTTTTGCGCGCCTCGACTCTTTTTCGGCGGTACCTAGGGTTTCGGGTCCCGTTTTCATGTTTTGCGCTCCCGGACTCGTTTTCGGCGGTACCGAGGGCGTCGGATCCCGTTTTCTCGTTTTGCAATCCCAGACTCATTTTCGGCGGTACCGGGGGCGTCGGGTTCCGTTTTCACGTTTGGCGCTCCCGGACTCGTTTTCGACGGTACCGAGGGCGTCGGGTCCCTTTTTCATGTTTCGCGCTCCCGGACTAGTTTTCAGAGGTTCCGGGGGCGTCGTGTCCCGTTTTCATGATTTGCGCGCCCGACTCATTTTCGGCGGTCCCCGAGGGCGTCGGTCCCGTTTTCAAGTATTGCGCGCCCGGACACTCTTTTCGGCGGCGGCACCGAGGGCGTCGGGTCCCGTTTTCATGTTTTGTGCGCCGGACTCTTTTCGCGGTGCACCGAGGGCGTCGGGTCCGTTTTCATGTTTTGCGCTCCCAATCTCGTTTTGGGTGATACCGAGGGCGTCGGTTCCGTTTTCACGTTTTGCGCTCCGGACACGTTTTTCGGCGGCACGAGGGCGTCGGTCCCGTTTTTCATGTTTTGTGCGCCCGGACTCTTTTTCGGCGGTACATCGAGGGCGTCGGTCTCGTTTTCATGTTTTGCGCTCCCAATCTCGTTTTCGGTGATACCGAGGGCGTCGGGTTCCGTTTTCACGTTTTGCGCTCCCGGACACGTTTTCGGCGGTACCGATGTTGTCGAGTCACGTTTTCACGTTTTATGTTTCGCGCTCCCGGACTAGTTTTCAGAGGTTCCGGGGGCGTCGTGTCCCGTTTTCATGATTTGCGCGCCCGGACTCATTTTCGGCGGTCCCCAGGGCGTCGGTCCCGTTTTTAAAGTATTGCGCGCCCGGACACTCTTTCGGCGCATCGAGGGCGTCGGTCCCGTTTTCATGTTTTGTGCGTCCGGACTCTTTTTCGGCGGCATCGAGGGCGTCGGGTCTCGTTTTCATGTTTTGCGCTCCCGATCTCGTTTTCGGTGATACCGAGGGCGTCGGTTCCGTTTTCACGTTTTGCGCTCCCGGACACGTTTTCGGCATGCCGATGTTGTCGAGTCACGTTTTCACGTTTTTTACGCGCCCGACTCATTTTCGGCGATGCACCGAGCGCGTCGCTCCCGTTTTCTTATTTTGCGCGCCCGGACTCATTATCGTCGGTACCGGGGGCGTCGGGTTCCGTGTTCAGGTTTTGCGCTCCCCGACTCATTTTCTGCGGTAACGGCGGCGTCGTGTCCCGTTTTTTTGTTTTGCGCGCCCTAACTCTTTTTCGGCGGTTCCGAGAGCGTCAGGTCCCGTTTTCCTGTTTTGCACTCCCGGACTCGTTTCGACGGTATTGATGGCGTCGGGTCCCGTTTTCACGTTTTGCGCTCCTGGACTCGTTTTAGGCGGTAACAAGGGCGTCGCGTCCCGTTTTGTTGTTTTGCGCTCTCGGACTCGTTTTCGGCGATACCGAGGGCGTCGGATCCCGTTTTAATGCTTTGCGCTCCCGAACTCGTTTTCGGCGGTGCCGAGGGCGTCGGGTCCCGTTTTCATGTTTTGCGCTCCCGGACTCGTTTTCGGCGGTTACGAGAGCGTTGGATCCCGTTTTCATGTTTTGCGCGCCCCGAATCATTTTCGGCGGTACTGGGGACGTTGTGTCCCGTTTTCACGTTTTGCGCTCTCGGACTCGTTTTCGGCGTACCGAGGGCGTCGGGTCTCGTTTTCACGTTTTGCGCTCCCGACTCGTTTTCGGCGGTATCAGGGGCGTCGCGTCCCTGTTTACCCTTGAAAAATTTCAAGGATGAATAGATGAATAAATGAAATAAATTGATGATAAATCATAAGAAAGGGGAAGAAGAGAGAGAGCAGTGGAAGGATGGCCCACTGATCAGGAGAGGTCGCTGCCTAACCCCGGAATAAATCCATTAGTCCCACAATGGAATGCTGGGCATGAAGTGAAGAGTATAAATACCCCGCTATTCTCTATCCACTCAGCATGAGTGACACCCAAGAAGATCGAGGGAGAGAGGAGACCTCTTGGGTGTCACCATGTGATTATATCTTTTCTGACAAGTGGGACCCACATGGCAGTCCCTTATGAGCAGCTCCAATGACATGGACCTAGCCTATTTTGCTAAAGAAAGCTAACCAACCCGGAACAGAGGTTAAGCATTAATCCCACAATGGAATGCTGGGCATGAAGTGAAGAGTATAAATACCCCACCACCTCCTACTCATTCGAGGTGGCTGACCCTCGGGAGATTTGGGAGAGAGAAAATCTCCCTGATGGGTCAGCCATTTGATTACATTTTCTCTGACAAGTGGGACCCACCTGGCAGTCCCTTGCAGATGAATCTAACAACATAGCCTATCTGATGAGTCACCATGTGACCATTTTCACTGACAGGTGGACCCCACACCTCAGTGACCTATTGAAGGAGTCAGAATTGAACCCTAAAAATCTGCCTTTGGAGCTAACCCTAGAAAGGAGCCAAGCAAAGTATAATCCCTATGCTACATGAAATGATGTCAATGCCAAGCTAGCATTTTGATGCAAATAGCCATGAGAAATTTCAAATGTGATTTTGCTTTCAAGGCTGACCTGGTGCCAAAGCTGCGAGCAACCACCTAACCATGCTTTGATTTGTGTCAATTACTGATAAGTAGTCAGTTCTTTGACCAAGTCACCCTCATGTTAAGGGATTGAAAGTCAATTTCACAAGACTGATCAAAGCAAAGTCGGGAGTAACCACCTGATCAAGTCTAGATTTGTATTAATTGCTGATAAGTAGTCAGCATTTGATCAAATCAAGCCCTAATGAATATCAATATAAGTCTAATTGGTATTTAGTTAGGGTGGTTTCTGCAAGAGGGAGATAATTGGCAGAGACACAGAGCTACAATTGAGATCAGGGATTAATTCATAAGGAATATTAGGGTTTTATGGACAAAAGAATTTTTAATTCAGAGAGGCAGGGGTAAAAATGGAATTAAAAATTACAGGGATGATCATCATGAATTTAGGGATTTTTGGTGAAATTTTCATGATTTTTGGATAAGTGGAGCTATTAAAATAAATTCAGGGAAAATAAAGACAGAATAAATGGATTAATCAAAGGCTGAGATTCAATCAAGGGTTCATCTGGGTGCAACTTGGGGACAGAGACACATCTGGGTGCAAACTGGGGATCCTAAGCACACCTACACCGAATCAGGGAAGAGAGAGGGTGTGACACGTGTCAGCATCTCACTGGGCCACCTCATGACACGTGTCAGCACCCCATTGGTCCACCTCAGCCATGTGGGCCCCACCACCATACTGACCTGACATGTGGGCCCCACCAGCATGCCACGTGGCAAGATCTGACAGGTCCACCTCATACTATCCTATGCCACATGGCACCACACCAGTGGTCCATTACACTCCCTCTGTGCCACACGGCACAACCAGAGGAGGCCACCTCACCTAACCTCAAGCCACATGGCACAGCCACATGAAGCCATCTCAACTCAGCTGTGCCACATGGCATTGTTCTAGCAGGCCACCTCACCATATTAATTACAGTCGATACACATGGCAACAGGCTATTGGACCAAGACTATACAGGTGGGCCCTATCATGTGCCATGTGTCACTCATAGAATTAATGCACAGTCAGCAAAATTAAACAAGGTGATTAATATAAACATTGCCGGATCGATGAAGACCAATAGAAACACGCCACATTAGCATGATTAATCCTAAATTGCTGACATGGCTACTCCCAAGCCCATTTATATCTGACAATGGGGCCCAATAGTCAGAGATTCAGATAGAGGCGCATAGTTAAGCCATGAACCAAGCCTATATAGCCTATTCATTCAGTTCAACGTAATCGAATTTAAAAAGAAAGCGAGAGAGAGATAAACCCGGCGCATGAGCCCTATGCCGCTGCTCCGTTTCTCTTCTGCCCTTTGGATCACGTGTGCCGTGCGCATCCAAGCTAGCGGAAGGGCCTTCTCCCTCCCTCTTCTTCTCGCCATTGCCCGATTCAACCGAAGCTTGCGCCTTCCGCTTCCCTTGACGCCTCACCATGATGAAGATGATCTGACGGATAGTGATGATTAGGCGACCGAATGATAGGTGCTATTGAATCAACAGATGAAAAGGAATGAACAAAGGATGAAATCGGTTTATTACCGAGAATTGAGTTGATAAGGAAAGGTGAATTAACACTCTGGAGATCAAATTGCACTAAGCAAGGTCGATCCTTTAGGGCAAGGCGACGCCAATGGAGGTGTATTGATGAGGCAATTTGAAGTATGAAGTGCTAATTGATCAAAAGAAGAAATCGGGGCAGAAATGGGCTCAGTGAAATTGGAAATGGTGAATGAATGAAATGGCGTTAAGAGTGATCATGGAGTGTTTAAATAGTAAGTAATGACCTGGGCCCGCTTGTCGGTTGAGCTGCATCAGTAATTGGAGGAATGGAGTCAAACTAAATCGCGGCACGGTCAAAGAATAACAGAAAACGGTTATTGAAGTTCCACAACAAGCACAACTTGATCTCAACCATCCAAGCGAGTGTAAAGAAGGGTGGAGATGCATCCAGGCTGGCAATCCGACCCAGAGGCATTCAACCAATCATAATTGAGATTAGTCGGCCTAATTAGCCTATATAAACTGAAAATCCAGCAACAGTAAAAGGGAGAGATACATACATCCATTAGTAAAGCAATTGAGAGAGCATATACATTCACATATACACTAGCAGTCGCCAATTATAGAGAAGAAGAGAAATTACAAAGAGATTGATTGATTACTATTCAGATTGAGAGGTAACTGTTCATGCATTCAATTAGCAATTCTTTTTAATTTCTGTAAATGAATTTGGAGCTTTGATATAGCTAGTTAAACAGTCAATTGATTTCTTTTTGTTCTTGCTACTGTTCTTTAAGAATTTGTTCTATTCTTTTATATTTTCTTTTCTGCATTTTTTTGTTCTTTCTTTAAATAACCCTAATCAATAACAATTGTCGAATCCAAAGTTGAGCCACGGCCCAATCACAAAGTGATTGGTGAGCCTTTAGGCCTGGGCTACCACAATTATCAAAATTTTACAATTTGAATAGCATAGCATATATTCCTTTATGATTTTTCATTTTCAATCGATTTCTTTGCTTATATCTCGTCAACTAATGAAAGATAATGACTTGTTATCCTTTGAGTATCCTAGTTGTATGATTTCGATTGAATAGATGAACCAATTCTTACAAATTCGAAGAAATGCACCGATTCCAAAGACAAATCGATATATCGATGAAATTCCAGAGGTGAATTGGCTTCAATTGACCTCTATCTCAGCGAGCCACTGGCCCTAGCAATGTCTGGGTGAGCCTTTAGGCCTGAGAGTCGTCAATTGAATATAAAAACATCTCAAACTAAGGAAGAATTGCGATCGCACCAATCAGTACCGCACACCCGCCATGCATAATTGCTTTAACCCGGTTAATAGCACACAAGAAGCTTCATACTCATCTCAGATCATAGTAACATGTCAAGGCGATGCTTAATAACTGTATAATTGTCAAGAATTTCAATTGAATTCGATGAATTTGATGAAGAAAGGATCTTGGTACCGGTTTTGATTAATGCACTAACTGACACTGCTATAAGAGTATCAACCACCGTATGGATCCCTGATCGGACGATATAGAAAGACTCCACTCACTGAGGCGACACTAGGGCATGGGTCTGATCGGAGAAGGAGAGCTCCGGCCGCCGGGAACGCCACCTAGCACGGATCTTAATACATCGGAGAGTCAGAGACTGAAAGGATCCTGTCTGCACGACTCTTGAAGCGTTCACTGATCTTGAAGAATATCTAATGAACGAGATTTGGCGATAGTTCGAAAATTTAAACGGAAGAAGATCTGGGCCTTATACATATTAAACACGCATCTTAATTAAATCAAGCGGCCCAGATATGTTTAAACATTTGAATAATAACTCTGCACTAATCTGGGCCGTAGATCCATTAAACACCTATCTCAAACTAATCTGGCGGCCCAAATGAAAAAGAGAGTTAGAAAGATGCGCACTAATCTCAATATATATCTGACGGCCCAGATTAAGCCCATTAATTAAATAATAACAGAATAGTAATAATATAGAATAAATGAATGATTTGAAAATGCTATTGAACTCCAAATTGACTCAAATTTGTTTCTAAAATTTTCTTATTTTTCATACTATTTTTCTATATGATAATATTCCAGTTTTAAAAATATAATCATGATGAAACAATTTAAAAAGCAAAATACATTACATATATTGATATAGTTGACCTAGCTTTGACTTGTCATTTTAAATACTATAAAAATTCCAAAATACAAATAAAAATCATAAATAATAACTAGATATATTTTAGTGATTTTTCAAGTGATTTTCCATGAAATAATAATGATGATAGTAATATACTATAATAAATAATAAGATTAGCTATATTCTTTGATAAATAAAAAATACAATAATAATAGATATTATATTGATATTTTCTGTAAAAAGAATAATAAAAATAAATAGCTCAAAATATATATAAATATAATACCATGGTGATAAATAGTAAAATACATTTTCTTTTATAATAAAGAATGATAATATAGTTTTATAATATGAATTGTATTTCTTTTGTTATTTCTATACAAATATATACAATAAAATACTTTGGATGAATAAAAATGCAATAAAAATAATAGTTGTAATAAAAACATAATGAATTTCATCTCTTATGACTATTTTCAACTAATAATAAAAATCTTATACTTTTCCATAGATAATAAATAGAAATAATAAAAATAGATATAATGAATAGTATAATAAATAGGATAGAATATTAGTAATGATTTCTTTTTAGCTATTATGGATATACAAAAAAAATAATAATAAAAAATATAGCTAACTATCTTTTAATTTTGTAAATGATTCTTGCATAATGAATAGTATTTCAATATAATAGAATATAATAATAAAATCCTATTACTTTGGTTATTATAAACATTTTGAAAATACAAATAAAATCATAGCCATTTTATTTTCTATTATTTTTAAGTGATTTTCTACAAAATAAATAGAGTTTAGAAATAATAAAAATAAAATTCTACTATTTTAGCTATTATGAAAATCCCAAAAATATAGATAAGATTCTAATTAATAGCTACCCCTTTTCCTATTATTTTTGTAAATAATTTTCTACATAGATAAATAGAGTTTAAGAAGTAAAAATAATAATAATAAAAAAATAATAATAATAATAAGAATATAATAATAATAATAATAATAATAATAATAATAATAATAATAATAAATAAATGCATCTTTATAATATAAAATAATGATGGAAGATATTATATAATAGACTTTGTGCATTTTAGAAATGAATAAATATGCTCACATAAGGAGTGTAGAGCCACATAAGAATATTTGCACACATGATATAACATTTAGAACGATTAGTCAAGACGAGAACATCTTGACAGAGAATAAATAAGGTTGCAATGACAACACGAGAAGATACGTTGAGACAAGAACATCTTGACGTGAGATGAATAAGGCTTTGATAGCAACATGAGTGAATATGTCGAGACAAGAACATCTTGACGCTTAATGAAGAATAACCGGAGAGCCGCGATATTAACATGGAGATATATGTCGACTCTGAAGAAGAAGAACATTATGATGTCCTAGATAGGTGACATCTTAATGACTCGCTGCCATGAGCAAGTAACTCATGATTGAATACGCTCACACAAGGGGTGTAGGGCAACATAGTAATCTTGCACAAGTAATGCAACATGTAGAATGATTAGTCGAGACGAGAACGTCTTGACGCTCGTCGAAGAATGACCAAAGCTACGACATCGCATGGAGAGATATGTCGACTTTGAAGAAGAAGAACATTACGATGTCCGAGAGAAGTGACATCTTAATGACTCTGTCATGAACAAGTAATTCATGACCATTTGAGCCGGCAAGACCGAACTCATCCGTCGATAAGTTTGTCTCCCGGTTCATTTCCCGAGACCGTGAGATTGAATCGGTCCGTAGGTAGATTCATCCACAAAACAAGTGAATGTGAACCGTTCGTAGGTAGGTTCCTTCACTAACACATGCCTCAATGTTGAACTAGCTCAGCGCTTCAGGTTTGACATTGTGTGCAATTGTGTTTCCTAGGTTTATGAATCGGCTTAGTGCTTCGAATGCATGATCTAGAAGATCGGTGAGAAGAAACACGTGGGCCATATCCACCCTTCTCCTGATTCACCAACCTCAAGATCAACCGGCTCAGCGCTTCGAGTTGTATTTTGTGTGATTGGTTGTTGACTAGTTAAGATTGAACCGATCTGTTTGTAGGTTTATCTTCTAGATCAACGGAGGTCGAGTCGATCCGTACGTAGATTCACCTCAAGCCCTCTAAAGAGATTAACCAGTCCGTAGGTAAGGTTACATCTTGAGGTGGCATAGACGAACCGATCCGTTTGTAGGTTCGTCTTCCATAGGACAAAACCGATCTGTTTGTAGGTTTGTCTTCCATAGATTGAACCGATCTGTTTGTAGGTTCATCTTCCGTAGACCCCTTTTCATGAAATTAGACGACCACTTGACCATCTTTTAACTATACTATTTGCTTCTCTCTTTCAAAGATCCAGAGGTGCCTCGAGGTTCGTAGCCGGGGTAATTAACGGTGGGGGCTTGCGCCCACCGGAATCTACAAGAACTCACAATCACTAAAAACCCCCGAATGTGCATCCAAATAATCTCTAAACGGCGAGAATCGGCCGACACCCGTGCAGATGCACGCTCGGGAGGGATCTCCGTGTCCTTCTTCCGCAACCCATCGCCCAGCGGCGGTGCGGAGCGCGCGAAAAAGGGTCGCACAGTCCCGTTTTCTTGTTTTGCTTGCCCAGACTCGTTTTCGGCGGTTCGGAGGGCGTCGTGTCCCGTATTCATGTTTTGCGCGTCCGGACTCATTTTCGACGGTACCGACCACGTCGGGTCCCATTTTCATGTTTTGCGCACCCCGACACTTTTTCGGCGGTACCTAGGGCGTCGAGTCCCGTTTTTATGTTTTGCGCTCCCCGACTCTTTTTCGGCGGTACCTAGGGCGTCGTGTACCGTTTTTATGTTTTGCGCTCCCGGACTCGTTTTCGGCGGTACCGAGGGCGTCGGATCCCGTTTTCACGTTTTGCGCTCTCAGACTCGTTTTCGGCGGTAGCGAGGGCGTCGGGTCCCGTTTTCACGTTTTGCGCTCCTGGACTCATTTTCGGCGATACCGGGGGCGCCATCCTGTTTTCTTGTTTTGCGCGCCCGTACTCATTTTCGGCGGTTTCGGGGGCGTCGGGTGCCGTTTTCATGTTTTGTGCTCCCGGACTCATTTTCGGCGGTCCTGAGGGCGTCGGGTCCCGTTTTCATGTTTTGCATGCCCGGACTCGTTTTCAGCGGTTCCGAGTGCGTCAAGTCCCGTTTTCTAATTTTGCAGTCCTAGACTCGTTTTCGACGGTACCGAGGGCGTCGGGTCCCGATTTCACGTTTTGCGCTCCCGGACTCGTTCTCGGCGGTATGAGGGGAGTCGCGTCCCGTTTTCTTGTTTTGCTTGCCCGGACTCGTTTTTGGCGGTTCTGAGGGCGTCGTGTCCTGTTATCATGTTTTGCGCGTACAGACTCATTTTCGCACGGTACCGACGACGTCGGGTCCCGTTTTCATGTTTTGCGCGCCCCGACTCTTTTTCGGCGGTACCTAGGGCGTCGGGTCACGTTTTCATGTTTTGCTCTACCGGACTCATTTTCGGCGGTTTCGAGAGCGTCAGATCCCCTTTTCTTGTTTTGCGCACCCCAACTCATTTTCGGCGGTACTGGGGACGTTGTGTCCTGTTTTTACGTTTTACGCTCCCGGACTCGTTTTCGGCGGTACCGAGGGCGTTGGGTCCCGTTTTCACGTTTTGCGCTCCCGGACCCATTTTCGGCGATACCGGGTGCGTCGTGTCCCGTTTTCGTGTTTTTCTCGCCCGTACTCGTTTTCCGCGGTTTCAGGGGCGTCGGGTTCCGTTTTCATGTTTTGTGCTCCCGGACTCATTTTCGGCGGTCCCGTTTTCATTTTTTGCGGCCCGGACTCATTTTCGACAGTCCTGAGGGCGTCGGGTCCCGTTTTCATGTTTTGCGCGCCCGGACTCATTATCGTCGGATCCGAGGGCGTCGGGTCCCGTTTTAACGTTTTGCACTCCCGGACTCGATTTCGGCGGTAACGGCGGCGTCGTGTCCCGTTTTCATGTTTTGCGCGCCCGGAATCTCTTTCGAAGGTACCGAGGGCGTCGGGTCCCGTTTTCACGTTTTGCGCTCCCAGACTCGTTTTCGGCGGTACCGAGGGCGTTGGGTTCCGTTTTCACGTTTGGCGCTCCCGGACTCGTTTTCGACGGTACCGAGGGCGTCGGGTCCCTTTTTCATGTTTCGCGCTCCCGGATTAGTTTTCGGCGGTTCCGGGGGCGTCGTGTCCTGTTTTCATATTTTGCGCGGCCGAACTCATTTTCGGCGTCCCTAGGGCGTCAGGTCCCGTTTTCATGTTTTGTCCGCCCGGACTCTTTTTCGGCGGTACCGAGGGCGTCGGGTCCCGTTTTCATGTTTTGTCCGCCCGGACTCTTTTTCGGCGGTACCGAGGGCGTCGGGTCCCGTTTTCATGTTTTGCGCTCCCCATCTCATTTTCGGTGATACCGAGGGCGTCAGGTTCCGTTTTCACGTTTTGCGCTCCCGGACATGTTTTCGGCGGTACCGATGTTGTCGAGTCCCGTTTTCACGTTTTACGCGCCCGAACTCATTTTCGGCGGTACCGAGCGCGTCGGCTCCCGTTTTCTTGTTTTTCGCGCCCGGACTCATTACCTTCAGTACCGAGGGCGTCGGATCCCGTTTTCATTTTTTGCGCTCCCGGACTCGTTTTCGGCGATACCGAGGGCGTCGGGTCCCGTTTCCACGTTTTGCGCTCCCGGACTCGTTTTCGACGGTCCGGAGGCGTCATGTCCCGTTTTCTTGTTTTGCGCGCCCGGACACTTTTTCGGCGGTTCCGAGGGCGTCGGGTCCCGTTTTCTTATTTTGCACTCTCTGACTCGTTTTCGACGGTAGCGAGGGCGTCGGGTCCCGTTTTCACGTTTTGCGCTCCTTGACTCGTTTTCGGCGGTATCAGGGGCGTCGCGTCCCGTTTTCTTGTTTTGCTTGCCCGGATTCGTTTTCGGCGGTTCTAAGGGCGTCGTGTCCCGTTTTCATGTTTTGCGCGTCCGGACTCATTTTCGGCGTAACCGACGGCGTCGGGTCCCGTTTTCATGTTTTGCGCGCCTCGACTCTTTTTCGGCGGTACCTAGGACGTCGGGTCCCGTTTTCATGTTTTGCGCTCCCGGACTCGTTTTCGGCGGTACCGAGGGCGTCGGATCCCGTTGTCACGTTTTGCAATCCCGGCCTCATTTTCGTCGGTTCCGAGGCCGTCGTGTCACATTTTCATGTTTTGCTCCCCGGACTCATTTTCGGCGGTTTGGAGGGCGTCGTGTCCCGTTTTCATGTTTTGCGTGCCCGGACTAATTTTCCACGGTAGCGAGGGCGTCTGTTCCCGTTTTCATGTCTTGCGCGCCCGGACTTTCTTTCGAAGGTACCGAGGGCGTCGGGTCCCGTTTTAACGTTTTGCGCTCCCAGACTCGTTTTCGGCGGTACCGAGGGCGTCGGGTTCCGTTTTCACGTTTGGCGCTCCCGAACTCGTTTTCGACGGTACCGAGGGCGTCGGGTCCCTTTTTCACGTTTCGCGCTCCCGGACTAGTTTTCGGCGGTTCCATGGGCGTCGTGTCCCGTTTATATGTTTTTGCGCTCCCGGACTCGTTTTCGACGGTACCGAGGGCGTCGGGTCCCTTTTTCATGTTTCGCGCTCCCGGACTAGTTTTCGGCGGTTCCGGGGGCGTCGTGTCCCGTTTTCATGTTTTGCGCGGCCGGACTCATTTTCGGCTGTCCTTAGGGCGTCGGGTCCCGTTTTCATGTATTGGGCGTCCGGACACTTTTTCGGCGGTAGCGAGGGCGTCGGGTCCCGTTTTTATGTTTTGTGCGCCCGGATTCTTTTTCGGCGGTACCGAGTGCGTCAGGTCCCGTTTTCATGTTTTGTCCGCCCGGACTCTTTTTCGGCGGTACCGAGGGCGTCGGGTCCTGTTATCAGGTTTTGCGCTCCCCATCTCGTTTTCGGTGATGCGAGGGTGTCGGGTTCCGTTTTCACGTTTTGCGCTCCCGGACACTTTTTCGGCGGTAGCGAGCGCGTCGGCTCCCGTTTTCTGTTTTGCGCGCTCGGCCTCATTATCATCAGTACCGAGGGCGTCGGGTCCCGTTTTCACATTTTGCACTCCCGGACTCGTTTTCGGCGGTTCCTTGAGCGTCGGGTCTTGTTTTATACTCCCGAACTCGTTTCGACGGTACCGAGGGCGTCGGGTCCCGTTTTCATGTTTTGTGCTCCCGGACTCGTTTCGGCGCTATTAGGGGCGTCGCGTCTCGTTTTCTTGTTTTTCCTACCCGGACTCGTTTTCTGCGGTTCTGAGGGCGTCGGGTCCCGTTTTCATGTTTTGCGCTCCCGGACTCATTTTTGGCGGTACCGAGGGCGTCGGCTCCCGTTTTCATGTTTTGCGCGCCCGGACTCATTATCGTCGGTACCGAGGGCGTCGGGTCCTGTTTTCACATTTTGCACTCCCGGACTCGTTTTCGGCGATAACGGCGGCGTCGTGTCTCGTTTTCTTGTTTTGCGCTCGAACATTTTTTCGGCGGTTCCATGATCGTCGGGTCCCGTTTTCGACGGTACCGAGGGCGTCGGGTCTCGTTTCGGCGCTATCAGGGGTATCGCGTCCCGTTTTCTTAATTTTCTTGCCCGGACTCGTTTTCTGCGGTTCTGAGGGCGTCTTGTCTCGTTTTCATGTTTTGCGCGTCCGGACTCATTTTCGGCGGTACCGACAACGTCGGGTCCCGTTTTCATGTTTTGCGCGCACCTACTCTTTTTCGGTTGTACCTAGGACGTCGGGTCCCGTTTTCATATTTTGCACTCCCGGATCGTTTTCGGCGGTACCGAGGGCGTCAAATCCCGTTATCATGTTTTGCGCTCCCGGACATGTTTTCGGCAGGACCGAGGGCGTCGGGTGCTTTTTTCATGTTCTGCGCACCCGGACTCGTTTTCGGCAGTACCGTGGGCGTCGGGTCCGTTTATCACGTTTTGCGATCCCGGACTTATTTTCGGCGGTACCGGGGGCGTCGTGTCCCGTTTTCTTGTTTTGCGCGTCCGGACTCATTTTCGTCGGATCCGAGGGCGTCGTGTCCCATTTTCATGTTTTGCGCGCCCGGACTTATTTTTGGTGGTTCGGAGGGCGTCGTGTCCCGTTTTCATGTTTTGCGTGCCCGGACTAGTTTTCGGCGGTCCGAGTGCGTCGGGTCCCGTTTTCATGTTTTGCGCCCGGAAACTCTTTCGGCGTTACCGAGGGAGTCGGTTCCCGTTTTCACGTTTTGCGGTCCCGGACTAGTTTTCGGCGGTACCGAGGGTGTCGGGTTCCGTTTTCACGTTTGGCGCTCCCGGACTCGTTTTCGACGGTACCGAGGGCGTCAGATCCCTTTTTCATGTTTCGCGCTCCCGGACTAGTTTTCGGAGGCTCCGGGGGCGTCGTGTCCCGTTTTCATGCTTTGCGCGCTCTGACTCATTTTCCGCGGTACCGACGACGTCGTCTCCCGTTTTAATGTTTTGCGCGCCCCTACCCTTTTTTGGCTGTACATAGGGCGTCGGGTCCCGTTTTCATGTTTTGCGCTCCCGGACTCGTTTTCGGCGGTACCGAGGGCGTCGGAGACCGTTTTCATGTTTTGCGCTCCCGGACTCGTTTTCGGCGGTGCAGGGCGTCGGGTCCCGTTTTCATGTTTTGCCCTCCCGGACTCGTTTTCGGCGGTTCCGAGAGCGTCGGATCTCGTTTTCATGTTTTGCGCGCCCCGAATCGTTTTCGGCGGTACTGGGGACGTTGGTCCCGTTTTCACGTTTTGCGCTCTCGGACTCGTTTTCGGCGTACCGAGGGCGTCGGTCCCGTTTTCACGTTTTGTGCTCCGGACTCATTTCGGCGATACCGGGGGCGTCGTGTCCCGTTTTCTTGTTTTGCGCGCCCGTACTCATTTTCGGCGGTTTCGGGGGCGTCGAGTCCCGTTTTCATGTTTTGCGCTCCCGGAATCGTTTTCGTCGGTACCGTGGGCGTAGGGTCCCGTTTTCATGTTTTGCGTTCCCGGACTCGTTTTCGGCGGTCCGGAGGGCGTCGGGTCCCGTTTTCACGTTTTGCGCGCCCGGACTCGTTTTGGAGGTACCGAGGGCGTCGAGACCCGTTTTCACGTTTTGCGCGCCCGGACTCGTTTTGGAGGTACCGAGGGAGTCGGGTCCCGTTTTCATGTTTTGCGCTCCCCGACACGTTTTCTGCGCGTATGCGAGGGCGTCGGTCCCGTTTTCATGTTTTGCGTGGCCGGTCATGTTTTCGGCGGTACCGAGGGTGTCGGGTCCCGTTTTCATGTTTTGCGCGCCCGGACTCTCTTTCGGCGGTACCGAGGGCGTCGGGTCCGGTTTTCACCTTTTGCGCTCCCAGACTCGTTTTCGGCGGTACCGATGGCGTCGGGTCCCTTTTTCACGTTTCTCGCTCCCGGACTAGTTTTCGGCGGTTCCGGTGGCGTCGGGTCCCGTTTTCATGTTTTGCGCGCCCAGACACTTTTTCGGCAGTACCGAGGACGTCGGGTGCGTTTTCATGTTTTGTCCGCCCGAACTCTTTTTCGGCGGAACCGAGCGCGTCGGGTCCCGTTTTCATATTTTGCGCTCCCAATCTCGTTTTCGGTGATACCCAGGGCGTCGGGTTCCGCTTTCACGTTTTGCGCTCCCGGACTCATTTTCGGCGGTACCGATGTTACCTAGTCCCGTTTTCACGTTTTACGCGCCCGGACTCATTTTCGGCGGTAGCGAGGGCGTGGGCTCCTGTTTTCATGTTTTGCGCGCCCGGACTCTTTTTCGGCGGTTCCTTGAGCGTCGGGTCCCGTTTTCTTGTTTTCCACTCCCGGACTCGTTTCGACGGTACTGAGGGCGTCGGGTCCCGTTTTCACGTTTTGCGCTGCCAGACTCGTTTTCGGCGCTATCTGGGGCGTCGCGTCGCGTCCCGTTTTCTTGTTTTTCTTGCCCGGACTCATTTTCTGCGGTTCTGAGGGCGTCGTGTCCCGTTTTCATGTTTTGCGCGTCCGGACTCATTTTCGGCGGTACCGACGACGTCGGGTCCCGTTTTCATGTTTTGCGCGCCCCTACTCTTTTTCGGTTGTACCTAGGGCGTCGGCTCCCGTTTTCATGTTTTGCGCTCCGGACTTGTTTTCGGCGGTACCGAGGGCGTCGGATCCGTTTTCATATTTTGCGCTCCCGGACTCGTTTCGGCGGTACCGAGGGCGTCGGGTCCCGTTTTCTAGTTTAGCACTCCCGGACTCGTTTTCGGCGGTTCCGAGCGCGTCGAATCCCATTTTCATGTTTTGCGCGCCCCGACTCATTTTCGGCGGTACTGGGGACGTTGTGTCCCGTTTTCACGTTTTGCGCTCCCGGACTCGTTTTCGGCGATACCGAGGGCGTCGGGTCCCGTTTCCACGTTTTGCGCTCCCGGACTCGTTTTCGACGGTAGCGGAGGCGTCGTGTCCCGTTTTCTTGTTTTGCGCGCCCGGACTCTTTTTCGGCGGTTCCGAGGGCGTCGGGTCCCGTTTTCTTGTTTTGAAGTCCCTGACTCGTTTTCGACGGTAGCGAGGGCGTCGGGTCCCGTTTTCACATTTTGCGCTCCGGACTCGTTTTCGGCGGTATCAGGGGCGTCGCGTCCCGTTTTCTTGTTTTGCTTGCCCGGATTCGTTTTCGGCGGTTCTAAGGCGTCGTGTCCCGTTTTCATGTTTTGCGCGTCCGGACTCATTTTCGGCGGAACCGACGGCGTCGGGTCCCGTTTTCATGTTTTGCACTCCCGGACTCGTTTTCGGCGGTACCGAGGGCGTCGGATCCCGTTTTCATGTTTTGCGCTCCCGGACTCGTTTTCGACGGTACCGAGGGCGTCAGATCCCGTTTTCACGTTTTGCAATCCCGGACTCATTTTCGGCGGTACCGGGGGCGTCGTGTCCCGTTTTCTTCTTTTGCTCGTCCGGACTCATTTTCGTCGGTTCCGAGGCCGTCGTGTCCCATTTTCATGTTTTGCGCGCCCAGACTCATTTTCGGCGGTTCAGAGGGCGTCGTGTCCCGTTTTCATGTTTTGCGTGCCCGGACTAGTTTTCGGCGGTAGCGAGGGCGTCGGATCCCATTTTTATGTTATGCGCGCCCCAACTCATTTTCGACGGTACGGAGGGCGTCGGGTCCCGTTTTCACGTTTTGCGCTCCCGGACTCATTTTCGGCGGTAGCGAGGGCGTCGGGTTCCGTTTTCATGTTTTGCGCGCCCGGACTCATTTTCGACGTCCGAGGGCGTCGGGTCCCTTTTTCATGTTTCGCGCTCCCGGACTAGTTTTCGGCGGTTCCGGGAGCGTCGTGTCCCGTTTTCATGTTTTTGCGCGCCCGGACTCATTTTCGACGGTCCCTAGGGCGTCGGGTCCCGTTTTCATGTATTGCGCGCCCGGACACTTTTTCGGCGGTAGCGAGGGCGTCGGGTCCCGTTTTCATGTTTTGCGCGCCCGACTCTTTTTCGGCGGTACCGCAGGGCGTCGGGTCTCGTTTTCATGTTTTGTCCGCCCAGACTCTTTTTCGGCGGTAGCGAGGGCGTCAGATCCCGTTTTCATGTTTTGCGCTCCCAATCTCGTTTTCGGTGATACCGAGGGTGTCGGGTTCCGTTTTCACGTTTTGCGCTTGTTTACCCCTGAAAGGTCGAAGGAAGAAATATAAGAGAAAAGCCAAGGTCAAACCCTATGAGCTGAACCAATACAATCCCTGTGCAACAAGGAATGGTGTCAATGCCAAGCCAGTATTTTGATACAACCAATCACAAGAAATCTCAATGTGATTTTGCTTTCAAGGCTGACCTGGTGCCAAAGCTGTGAGCAACCACCTAACCATGCTTTAATTTGTGTCAATTCTTTGATAAGTAGTCACTCTTTGACCAAAGTACCCTCATGTTAAGGGATTGAAAGTCAATTTCACAAGACCGATCGGGTGCAAAGTGGGAGCAACCATCGATCAAGTCTAGATTTGTATCAATTATTGACAAGTAATCAACTTTTGATCAAATCAAACCCTAATAAGCATCGTGATGGTGTTAATGGGGGGGGAGTTTCGCAAGAGAATTTTATTTGGCGAGAGACATCGAGCTACAATGTGATAAAGAAATTGGATTTTATAAGAATAAAATAAGATTTCTTGACCAAGAAATTTTTAACACAATGAAACAGGGGTAAAATGGGAATTAAAAAATACAGAGATGATCATCATGAATTTAGGGATTTTTGGTGAAAATTTCATGAATTTTGGAGAAGGAGAGATATTTTTAAAATTCATGAAACAATTCAGATTGAAAAGAAATTCCCGATTGGTTGGAAGGTGCTCATGGGTACAACTTGGGGACCAGGGATGTTCTGTGTGCAAACGAGGGACACTAAGCAAAGCACACCCTGATTTTGGCGCTGGAGAAAGTCAGAAGAGAAGAAAATATGTAAATGCACTCGGCGCATTAGCCCTGTTTCTCATTAAACCCGACATGTGGGGTCTGTTCACGTGCGCCGAGTTTACCCGAAGAGTGGCTACTTCCCACTCCTTATGCTCTCACTTACACTCGGGTCCCATCTGTCAGGAACTCTCTCCCTTTCTCTTACTTCAGCTCACACACACCAGGTCTATCCAGACGAAGGGACAAGTTTAATTTCCCTCTCAATTCTTTTTCTTCTTCCTCGACTTCTTCCTGGCAGATAACCGAAAATGGTGACTAAGAGAATTTGTTCAGAGAGACCCCTTCATTATATATCGTAGGAAAGCTTACGAAGAGGAGAAGACAAATTAAAAACTCATTTGCCAAACTATGCTCTGTGGTGCACTCGCGTTGGAAGTGAAGGTAGCTCAGCCAAAATGCATTAGGAGCAATTCGACACTTGAAAGCCTCAATTGACTGGTCGTAGAGATTCTCTTGACTCACACGACATCAATCAAAGCCCTTTACTAGCCTTTGAAAACTCCCCACATAGTGCATCACCAACCCATTCACTGTGCCGGAGAAGGAGGTGCTCAAACCTAATGTCAGAGTGTGTGAATGGTCAAATAAGCCTGCTAAACTAATTATTGGAGTCAAAGCGATGTTAGCAGGGTTTTCAATCAGAGAAATTGATAAAAGAATGAGTAGAATTGACTCAAGGCTTTAAATCGGGTTTAAAATGAAAATACTAGATTAGGATGTTTAATTGAGTTTTTCTATTATCTAAACCCATTAAGGGGAGTTCCACAATAATGTTCTAATTCTCAGAAAGTTCTAGAAAGGATTGAGAAGGAAAGAATTGCTAGATAACAACTGAGTGGCATAATCGTAATTTCGGTTAAAAACCTAACGAGACTCAAAAACGCCACTATTTCGGTTGCTATTAACCAATGAGTGCTTCAACATGGTTCAATGGACCGTAGAGTGCATCAAAGGAGTATCCAAGTTAGCAAATTCAAAGACCAAATGCAAGGAGTGTTGGAAGGAATGCAAGAGAAACCTTCAATCCGTGGCTTCAACCCAAGTTAAAAGAAACACACTCTCCACTAATCCTAGCCATCCAATTACTGCATCAATGGTTAAAATCATGCCACCTCAGTGATCCGTGGATTTAAGGAAGCACAAATGATGTTATAAGAAGCACAATTCAGTATTTGAACTCCAAGTGAGCCTTATATAAACCCTACCTGCATCAGAAAAGAGGGACACTTCTGTTACCTAATACACCCTGAACAGCCAAGGAAGAGAAGAGAAACTCAATGTTGAAGGATCAGTTATGCCCCTTTACCACCCTTATCTGAACCGATGAAGAGAAGTCTACTCATACACTATACCTTGGTACAGAAACCTCCCTTGTGCTGATTGATCTCGATCAAAGATCTGAGAACTCAGTGAGATCAGCTGAAACCCTAGCCAATTGACCCTAATTCAGCAGCAAAGAGGGGAAGAGTAATCAAAGCTCAAGGAAGACAAGAAGTGATTTACCAATTGATAGTAGATTCATTTGAATCTCTCAATTAGGTTAACTCACAAAGCTCTATTCATTGCACAACACCCCAAGCTAAGTAATATTTTTTTTAGAAATATAAATCATAAGGATATTGGTTCAATTCTTCTGAGTAATGAAATAAAATTCAGCTTTTCTTTATTTTCTGCATTCTTTTGCTGTTTTCAATTTCCCTTTTTGTGAATATCTTTTGAATGTTCAGTTTCTTGATTTGTTTTCATTCTTGTTCAAGTTTCGTTTGTGCAAACAATAACAAAATAAAGAAGAGGGAAAGAGAAGAATGTTAGTAGAAGAGCAAATATTGCCTCCTAACCAAAGCTCATAATTGATCGAAGATCTATACAATCTCTCAGTTAGAGCTTGCAAAAATGACTGCTCAAGTCTTGAATTTCCAGAGAAAGTGTGGAAGAAAGTGAATTTGGAACCATTGATTAAGCATTCAAGAGTTATCCATGACTGAAATCGGGTTCAAGGCAAGAATCATCCTTAAACTCCGATTCCAATGAAATTGAACACTCAGATTAGCTCTCAAGTACAGGGAGTGTAAACTTGGGAAATGAAATTAAGGCTTGAACAGTCAGATTGCGAGACGGTGATAGTTGGTACCGAACTTTCAAGTCAGGATTTAAAACGGTACGGCCTTGCTATGTATCTACCGTATAGATCTTTGATCGAAGACCATAGGTAGATTTCTCGTCCCCAGGCGATTCTCAACAGTTTATCTGATCTTCGATTAGAAACCTGGATCACCGGAAAAGCTATCGTTGTGAATCTCAAAACTGGCGAAGAGAAAGCTGAAAACGCAGCACGGATCGTGAAGCATTCACACATCTTAGCAATGATCTGACGACATCAGAAGAGTCAAGTCTAAAAGGAAGGCTGTGGAGTGCATCTGGACCTTTCGTTCTCTCAGATGTCAATCATGAAGGGATCTAACGATTGAGAACAACAGTCAAGGGAGAACTGTAGACGGCCCAATCCGTGGGATTAAGAAAAATAAAACGGGTCCCGTTTCCATGTTTTGTCCGCCCGAACTCTTTTTCGGCGGTACCGAGGGCGTCGATTTTCGTTTTCATATTTTGCGCTCCCAATCTCGTTTTCGGTGATACCGAGGGCGTCGGGTTCCGTTTTCACGTTTTGCGCTCCAGGACTCATTTTCGGCGGTAGCGATGTTACCGAGTCCCGTTTTCACGTTTTACGCGCCCGGACTCATTTTCGGCGGTACCGAGGGCGTCGGCTCCCGTTTTCATGTTTTGCGTGCTCGGACTCATTATCGTCGGTAAAGGCGATGTCGTGTCCCGTTTTCTTGTTTTGCGCGCCCGGACTCTTTTTCGGCGGTTCCTTGAGCGTCGGGTCCCGTTTTCTTGTTTTGCACTCCCGGACTCGTTTCGACAGTACCGAGGGCGTCGGGTCCCGTTTTCACGTTTTGCGCTCCCAGACTCTTTTTCGGCGCTATTAGGGGCGTCGCGTCCCGTTTTCTTGTTTTTCTTGCCCGTACTCGTTTTCTGCGGTTCTGAGGGCGTCGTGTCCCGTTTTCATGTTTTGCACGTCCGGACTCATTTTCGGCGGTACCGACGACGTTGGGTCCCGTTTTCATGTTTTGCGCGCCCCTACTCTTTTTCGGCTGTACCTAGGGCGTCGGCTCCCGTTTTCATGTTTTGCGCTCCCGGACTTATTTTCGGCGGTACCGAGGGCGTCGGATCCCGTTTTCATGTTTTGTGCTCCCGGACTCATTTTCGGCAGTACCGAGGGCGTCGGGTCCCGTATTCTAGTTTAGCACTCCCGGACTCGTTTTCGGCGGTTCCGAGCGCGTCGGATCCCATTTTCATGTTTTGCGCGCCC